>CM064487.1:70362493-70517966 GCA_032716605.1 Paralithodes platypus
AGGTTAATAGTGACATCATTATCTTGTGTCCAGGTCAGTAACTCCAATGAAATAGTTGGCTTGGAGAATGATGTAGTCTGGAGAAGCATTGCTGATGGAAGAGGCTAGTGTGGAATCGTCAACATATTTCCATTTGAGTTCTGCGTCTTGAAGGGCGTTATTGCTGAGTATTAAATAACCGAGGGGCCCCATTCGTGTCCCTTGCGGCAAACCGCAAGTAAGTGTTTGTGAACTGGAGATACTGCCTAGAAAGCGGACGGATTGTTGACGGTCGTTGAGGAAATCCGCCAACCAGGAGGTAAGACATTCCCTGAGGCCAAGGTGTAGTGCTTTCTTAATTATAATGGTGTGGTTCACTAGATCGAAGGCTTTTTTGAAATCTATGAATACTGCTGTTACTGACGTGTTTCGGCGGTCTAAATTTTTATGAATGAAGTCAAGAAAACTGATGAGGTAGTGTGAGGTGGATGAGGATTTAATATTTCCATACTGGCACGAGTCTAATTTATTGTATATATCTTTGTAAGCCAATTCAGCTACAAAACTTTCACAAATAAGGCTAGGAATAGGTGTAATAGCTATGGGCCGTAGTTCATTAAGAGATTGAGGGTTTGAAGATTTAGGGATTGGAGTGACATAGGAATGCTTCCAATCTTTAGGACATTTGGATTGTTGTAAGGAAGCATTAATTATGGATGTGAGAGGTAAGGAAAGTTCAGGAGCAAATTCTTTGTATAAGCGGATAGGAAGATCGAGTGGAGTGGAGGAGCGTTTAGGTTTGAGAATCTGTAAACGACGGCAAACTTCGTACTCTAATACGATAGGTGGGGGGGAGGGGGCAGGGAGGTATGCTGGGAGCTGGTCATGAGAGAGCTTGGGAAGTTGTTGACATATAGAGGCAAAATGATTATTTATTGTCTCGGCTGCTTCATTACTGGTGAGATGGTTGACACACGGGAAGGTAGAGGGTCGGTTCTTAAGGCCACAAAATTCCTGAATTCGGCTAAACCATTCACTAATGTTTGTGTGTTTCAAGTGTTGTATTTTGTTGGGATAGAAAGTCTTTTTTGCCATTTTAATTTCTCTAATAACTTTGTTTCGAAGTGATTTGAAAAGGGTGGTGTTGTTGGCTTTAAAGGCATTGTCACGTTGTTGCATAAGGCGTTTAATACGGCAATTAATCCAAGGGAGGTCAGACTGGTGAGTAACTACAGTTTTTTCAGGGAAGAAATGTAGGTAGGCTATATTAATAGTATTGAGATAATTTTCCCATTTGCGATAAACATCTTCCACAGTTAACACCTCAACCCATGGGTATCGAACAATCCAATCACCGAAGAGTCGAATTGCCGAGTCGGTTATAGGTCTGTACGTGTGTGTTTTGTTCTTATTTGTGTGAGCGAAAGTAGGTTTGGGAGTCCAGAAAACAGAGGTGTGATTGCTATGTGTGTGGGTGTGTGTTAGAAGTCATCTGTAGTCGTTACGAATAAATACATTATTGATATACGGTTCACCCATGTCAGTCTGAGCATAGTGGCCAAAAATGATGCCTCTCCAAGCCACAAAAGGCCGATTTTATAGTATTACTGTACATTCTTTCTAATCATCTGAGTAAGTATATAAAAATACGCATGGACTGTCCTGTCCTGTAGGATTTGAACCCAAGTTAATCGCGCTTGTAGAATATCTATGCTAGTGTTAGACAAATGCACGCCGTAATGTTAGAAAGATGACACACACATACACACATCTGGAACCTTATGCAATAACTGGATGATTCGGAAGAGTCTCGTTTGATTCTTAATTTCATAAATCTTATGGGGATAATCATTCGTGTCCCCGTTGAATGAAAATGTAGGAGGAAATACAATTCAATAAACAATACATATGGTCATTAATACCTTTAATGATTCCGTAACAATAAAGGAACAAGGAAATTATAATGCCTGATACGCTGAGAGTCAAGCCTCTTTGGCTCGAAACTTGTGTTCGTGCGTGTATGTGACCCCGTGATAAAGTGGGCTGCCTTCCAGAAAGGATCCACTACAAATCATACCCACCTGGGCTAGTTTCTGTGGTATTCGGGTGTACAGTCTACGACAGAACTATTGTCATGGCCTGAGGCAATGTGTTAGTTCATTTAACTTTTAATTGATGGCCCTTTAATCGCTTCCAATATAAAGGGGCGGGGTTAATAAGGAGGTTTGAAGGAAGAGTCAAACATGTGTGTGCTAGAGAACAGCAAACCTAATATGTTTAATTTTACACAACTCACGGCTATATTATAAGACTAGCCCATGCTGGAAGCCTATATCACAAATAAGTAACGCACATCAGGTGTTATGCTATTTATGGAATTAATATACCGACGATCAGGTTTGTCCTTCGCACTTCCCATTCCCCCCTCCTCTCCCTCTGTCTTTCACAGCAACTCTCCTTCTCTACTCACTTCCAATCTCTCTCTCTCTCTCTCTCTCTCTCTCTCTCAAGACCGTAAATGATACCCTTTAAAATACGCAATAATATTATGAGATTGCTATATATTTACTTATACATAATGAATGTTATTGGTGACAAAATTAACATACATATATTGATTAGGAATAGGATAACTAGCGGGGCAGCGAAAATCTGGTGTTCGCTGCCTCGCTAGTTATCCTATTCCTACTTAAGCTACGATGCCCTAAGAATACACCTACTGTATATCTATTAATATATAATAAGTGTAACAATATTATGTGTGAGCTATTCAGTTTAAGACACTGGTTTATTTTAAGAATATTTTCCAAGGATTTAAGTTAGTTGCGTTTCTTTTGGGAATAAGTTTGAAAATGCATATAATTATGACCACAATTGTAATGTTTAGGGAGACGTCGCTTAACCTCTCTCCTCTGTCCATATCATGAATGCACCAACACACACACACACACACACACACACACACACACACACACACGATAACATAAAACGCACATCACACACATGATCACTGTCGGGAATAGGGTAATGATCCCGACAGTTTTAGGTCCAATAGGACATTTTAATTTGGCGGTATCGTATCGCTTGTACGATTTCGGCTGGTTCATTGTGTATTGTAGTTTATTCTTAAGTATAGGTTAAATATTAACTTTAATGTATAAATATCTACATCAGCTCTAGATGTATCATGAAACCAAGTTATGGGTTATAATTATTATGAGCCGGCAGCCATATGTAATTTCGCGAAGCGATCGGACGCCGGCCCTTTAGTCTCTCAATCAACACCATACAGCCAACATCTATTCCCCCCCCCCCCCCTAAAACAACAGTCCTACATCACCAGTCCTCTAAGCTAAGTTCATTGTATCGATATTGTATTATGTGAACATTCCTACATGTCATGCAATTGAATTAGCCGTGTGTGGGGGACTGGATTACACCCATCACTACGTCGTCGTTGGTAATTATATTATAACTATTTGTTGGGATATTTCATGTACCAGTGATATACAATTTAACCTCTTTATCTAAATTCCCGACAAATAATGGTCCTTCGTGCCCTAAGGCTTCCTTACCGTAGTACCGTTTTGTTTACTTCCTTGACGCTTGTGGGTTTACAAATGGCTGCCGCCTCGCGCTTTGTTGGGCCGACTGCCGGTTCCCTATTATAGACCCGGCTTATTCCCTCGTGATTTTTTCCGATTAGGCGCGTGCCTATCTTTTTTGGAGCTAGTTTCCATTTTTTTTGGGCGTGTGTTCCTTGGTCTTTTTTGGTGGGTTAGCTGGGCTGGTGATTGGGGTAGGGGTAATTTCGTCGGGCACCTTTCGCGCTCGTAGGCTAAGCTAGGCTAGGCAGGCTAGGCCTGCAGGTGCCTGTGGTAGCTGTTCATTTCGCTTTGGTGGTGGGCCTGTGGTGTTCATTGTGTTTTGTCATTATGGGACTCTTTTCTAATTTTTGCCGGTGGGGAGGGTTCTCATGTGACTCATTTAATTAAATTGTATAGCCTAGTTGCCTAATTACGGTCATGGGGTTCGGTCTCTGTTGATTCCTAAGCGATTGACAGCCAACAGACCTCATGATTGTGGGATGAGCAGCTGGGCTAGGCCTAATACTAGCCAAGTCAGTTCTTTTCATTTACCCTTCTTTCTCTAGCCCTAGTTTGTTTCTGCTACTTGTCAATTTCTTATTCAATTAATTCTTCCTACTGCAGCTAGTAGCCTAATGACCGTTTCCAAATTGGGAGTAGCAATGCTATTGCCACATTTTTTAATTTAAATTAATTTGTGTAATAGTTTGCTTTATAGTTTAGAGAGTTAATAGCCTAATAGACTTAACGATGACAGATTTAAAGAAACTTAAGATTCTTAAGGGAGGGATGAAGGGAAGTTTAAATAGGTGTTTAAGAGATCTTGATGAATTTTTATTAAGTGCCACAGCTGATCAGATTAAGGGTAAATTCGCTACTGTTACTAAATCGCTAGCCAGTTACGATAATTGTGCTCAGCAGGTATATGGTTTATTGACAATTACTGACGATGTGGAAGAAGAAATGTCGGCAGATCTTGAGTACTTTGAGGACATTAATACAGCCTTAGCCAGACTATCTTCCACCCAAGAATCAACCCCTGTTAATTAAGGATACCGGTACACCAAAGGCGACTGGTTTTAACCTGCCGAAGCTTACTTTGCCTACCTTTTCCGGGGATTCGGCTACCTGGACTGGATTTTGGGATATCTTTGAGTGTTCCGTCCATCATAATAAAACACTCGCATCCATCCAAAGGTTCACATATCTCTGTGGTCAATTGAAAGGGGAGGCATTGAAGTTGATCGATGGGTACAAGCTAGAAGCTACCAGCTACGAGTCTGCAGTGGAGTTGCTGAAGAGAACTTACGGGAGAGTGGAAGTCATCAAGACCGAGTTAATTACCAAATTCTTCACGCTAGATCCTCCATCCTATGATGTGGCGCACCTAAAGGAGTACTATGCCTCCTTTGAGAGCCTCCTCCGATATATGGAGACAATGGCCATCACCAAGGAGGAGATATTTAGTGTAAGTATCTTGAACAAGATACCCTCTCCCCTAAAGGAAATCGTAAGACGACAACTAAGCGACTCTCCACTAAACTTGGAAGCGTTGGTGCAGGTGTACCAGTCTGAAGTCTTCAATATGGAGAGTACTGGACACTACCGACAAGTGGAGATTTCGCCATCCACTGCAGCTTTCCCGGTACAGACTTCTCCTAAACAGAAAAGGCCAATATCATTAGGTTGCAAGATGTGCAGTATCCACGGTCATCTGTGGTACCAGTGTCCTAAGTATCCTAAGGCTACACAGAAGATTGGCAAGGCTAAATCGCTTAAGTTATGTACCAGCTGTCTGGCAAGAGACCACTTCAACAGTAATTGCACCAATTCCTACATCAAACCTTGTAAGTATTGCAAGGGGAAACATTGGTTTTCCCTTTGCACCCAGTCTGATCGGCACGACGGCAAAGAAAAGGGGAGAACCCCCAAAGAGTCACATGAGAAAGGTAAGAGCGAGGGTGATAAAGTATCTGCCATGTCCATTGCTTCTCGAGAATGTCAATTGCTTCCTACTATGATGCTGCCAGTAGTGGGGAGTAATAATAATACTATAATGACGCGCACCTTACTTGACCAGTGCTCACAGAGGTCATTCGTTCTGCGGTCATCATTACCCCAGCTCAAGTGTACCAGCAAGGGTCAAGAGAATTTGCGTCTCCATGGTTTCACTGGTGAAATAGATTCCAGTGACTATGATATCGTGGAGATTTCCTATGTTTGTAGAAGAAAGGTATGTCCCATCAAGGCTGTTGTGGTCGACACACTACCCAGTTTCTATATAGCATCAGAGATTCAACCACATTTGAAATATCTCAGAAGCAAGGGTTATAAACTGGCTGATGATCAACTCTCTGCTAACAATGGTATTATGCTACTGGTCGGAGCTGATTATTACTACGACCTGGTTCACCCTGGATTTCGGCGGGTAGATAAGCTTATAATGCTCCCCACGATCCAAGCGTATGCCATTTCTGGATCCTATGCCACTTTCTCTCAAGACACAAAGGTGGAGGTGGTTACGGTCCTCAAGGTAGCAGTAAGCCCCATAGATAAATATATTAGGCCAAATGTGCCTGATAATACATGTACTGATATAGATAAGCTATGGGACTTGGACAATATTGGAATTGACCCACATGAACTTGATCGTGAGTCCAAGCTAGCGTTAAGCTCGTATGAAGAGACTGTAACGTATGACTCTGGCAGGGGTCAGTATGTGGTAAGGCTCCCTTGGAATGATAACAAGAGTAAATTACCTACTAATTTCCATCTAGCACTTGGTAGATTACGTGGCCTTCAGAAGCAGTTTGTCAAGAATCCAAATTATTGCGAGACTTATGCGGCAGTTTTAAACGAGCAGGTACAACGTGGATTTGTGGAAAGAGTAGATCTCAGTGAGTATGGGGATAACATCTATTACCTTGCTCACCATGGGATTAAAAAGGACAGTTCCACCACTCCTGTTCGTATTGTGTATGACTGCTCTGCTAAATCCAGTGATTGCTCCTATAGCCTGAATGATTGTCTGTACACGGGTCCGTCCCTGGTCTCTGATCTCGCGCAAATTATGTTGCGCTTCAGATGTCATAAGTTTGCATGGGTCGCCGATATTGAGAAGGCCTTCCTGATGCTTCAACTCCATCATGAAGACAGGGACTCGACAAGATTTTTATGGCCACTGGACCCAATGGATCTAGATTCAGAGTATCTGGTCTACAGGTTCAGAGTCGTCTTATTCGGGGCGATCTGTTCCCAGTTCCTTCTCAACGCTACTATCTTGCGACATCTTGAGGAGGCTGGACTAGATCCTGATTTCAAGAATGAGATCAAGCAGGGGATCTATGTGGACAATCTTCAAGGCACTGGGGACGATGACGACTTATTGCTCGACAGATGCTGGGAGATCCGCGATATATTTGCCAAGGCTCATTTATACTTAAGAGAATGGGCCACTAATAGTGGTCTTTTGAAAGGTCAATTTGCTTCTGACGGTGTAGCTACTGAGAATAGTGAGGTGAAGTTTTTAGGCCACAAATGGGACACAATCACAGATTGTATATCCTTCTGTCACACCCCATGCGGCAGTGAGCTTATGACCAAGCGAAACTGTTTAAGCTTGTCAGCGAGGTTGTTTGATCCCCTAGGTTTTTTGCTGCCTGTAACTATCCATGCTCGTATGTTTTTACAGCAACTGTGGCGGCTAAAACTAGATTGGGACACGCCCCTCCCGACTGAGCTACAAGATACTTGGCGGTTGATTCGGTCGGACCTTTCCACATGTTGCAAGGTCCAACTTAATCGTCAGGTTATTAGTGGTCACCAGGTGGATCTACATGCCTTTTCTGATGCTAGTAATAGTGCGTACGGTACTGCCATATACATATGCAATGGTAGTGAAGCGACACTGGCTATAGCGAAGGCCAAAGTAGCCCCTATAAAGAAGATTACAGTTCCTAAATTAGAACTTACTGCATTGCTTCTGTCTGCTCGTCTAATAAAGTTTACACTGGATGCTTATGCAGACATACTACAGATTAATAACGTCTATGTCTGGAGCGACAGTCAAATAGCACTTTCATGGGTACACAGCCAGAAAGTGTTACCTGTTTATGTTTCTAATCGCACTGATGAGATACATAACTTAGTTCCTACAGCTAAATTTCGCTATGTGAGCACCAGGGATAACCCCAGTGGCATAATTTCCCGGGGGATCTCGGCGCAACAGTTTATGTCGTCCTCTATTTGGTGGCATGGACCTCCATGGCTTATATCTCCAACTGAATGGCCTCAGGATTTCAGGGAATGCATATCTGATCCTTCAAGTCGGCCCCAAGATGATGTGTTAAGTAGTTCAAATATGAGTACTACACATCAGGATAACAAGTTGGTAGAGTGGGAACGTTACGGCAGCTATGATCAAGTAATACGTGTATTTGCATGGATATACCGTTTCATTAACAACATGAGAAGTCGGGCTCACAGGTCTTTCCTTAGTGAAGATTCGAAGCATATCAGACTCCATGAATTGAGATCAGCAGAAGCGAAACTAATATGTTTAGTACAAAAGGAATCTTATCCTACTGAACATCAAATCATGAGCAAGGAGTCAAAGGCCAAACCCTCTAACTTAATGAGGCAGCTAGGATTATATATGGAAGGAGGCATAATTAAGTGTAGAGGCAGGATACAAAAGGCGGACATTATTGATTCTGCGAAATATCCTGTCCTCCTTAGCTCCTCTCATTTGATTACCAAACTGTTGATTCGCCAATGCCATAGGACCTGCCTACATTTTGGCGTAAATTATGTTCTGGTGTATATGCGACAACGTTGGTGGATCCCTAAGATGCGACAAGCAATTAAAGGGATCCACAATAGCTGTACTATCTGTAAAAGATTACAGGGTAAGCCTTACTCCCCAGATGATCTACCTCCCTTGCCTGAGTTCAGGGTACAAAGGACTGAACCATTTCAGGTAACCGGGGTAGACTACACCGGAGCGTTTCATGTTAGAGAATCGCCCGGTAATATCATAAAGGTATATGCCGTTCTATTCACATGTGCGGAAACCAGATCGATTCATATTGAATTGATTGACGACCTATCCAGTGAGGGGTTTTTGCATACTCTAAGACGCTTTGCAGGCCACAATGGTTTCCCTCAAATTATTATGAGCGATAATGCGACTTGTTTTGTCGGGGCCTCTAAATATCTCCAGAGTTTAATGGATGACCCGCAGGTTGTGGCTACCCTCACTGGAAAGGGTTGTCAGTGGAGATTTATACCAGCACGTGCACCATGGTTCGGGGCGATTTGGGAGAGAACTATCGGTATCGTCAAATCTGCCATGAAGAAGGTATTAGGGAGGGCACTGGTGACCAGACGGGAGTTGCAAACCATCTTAATAGAAATTGAGATGTCAGTCAATGACAGGCCCTTGACCTATACCTCGGCAGATGTTGATGACCTCTTACCCATTTCGCCTTCTATGCTAACACGTGGACGAACCCTTAATACCTTTCCTAGATCGTCCGTAAATGACGAAGATCTGCATGACCCTACGTTCGGCAATGCTGACTCCACACGTCGTCGCTTCCAGTATGTAAAGAAGGTGTCCGACGATCTATGGAAACGGTGGACCCAAGAATATTTGCTGTCTCTTCGCGAGCGTCACTCTAATAAGATCAAAGGGACGAATCAACGATGGCCTCGTATCGGGGTTATCGTCCTGATTCATGATGAGCGTCCTAGGTTATTTTGGAAGCTTGGGAGGATTATCGATTTGTTCCAGGGCATTGATGGTCTTATAAGGGTTGCTAGAATACGAACTTCGACTGGGGTTACTACTCGCCCAGTCGTAAGGTTATATCCCTTGGAGCAGGATGTAGAACTGCCGGATGATCCTGGCGTCTCTACTGATACCCCTCCGCGGGAGAGTGCTGGTGACAGTGCTCCTCAAGGTGGGGCAGCTGATGATGAGAAGGATGATCCTCCTCAGGATTCAGGTGGCGCTCGTCCCAAAAGGAGGGCGGCTATGAGTTCCGTGGATCTTTGGAGATCAAAGATCAAACAAGGTGATCTTTGACTTCGATGTCCTTTTTTTGTTCTCTGTATATAGCTCCTGTATATCATTTTTGGTGGCGGGCAATATGTCGGGAATAGGTTAATGATCCCGACAGTTTTAGGTCCAATAGGACATTTGAATTTGGCGATATCGTATCGCTTGTACGATTTCGGCTGGTTCTTGGTGTATTGTAGTTTATTCTTAAGTATAGGTTAAATATTAACTTTAATGTATAAATATCTACATCAGCTCTAGATGTATCATGAAACCAAGTTATGGGTTATAATTATTATGAGCCGGCAGCCATATGTAATTTCGCGAAGCGATCGGACGCCGGCCCTTTAGTCTCTCAATCAACACCATACAGCCAACATCTTCCCCCCCCCCCCCCCCCCGGCTCTGACTCAACCCACAGTTCACCATGTGCTACAAATATTAATCTAAAACAACAGTCCTACATCACCAGTCCTCTAAGCTAAGTTCATTGTATCGATATTGTATTATGTGAACATTCCTACATGTCATGCAATTGAATTAGCCGTGTGTGGGGGACTGGATTACACCCATCGACTACGTCGTTGGTAATTATATTATAACTATTTGTTGGGATATTTCATGTACCAGTGATATACAATTTAACCTCTTTATCTAAATTCCCGACAATCACATCTTTTGCCTATGTGTATGGAGGAGACAAAAGGCAGGTTTCCTGTAATGAGTGTCTTCCCCAAAGTTAAAAGAGTGACAGAGCCAAATTCAAGGGACATTGGAGTCAAAATTAATGCCTGGACACACAAAGTGTAAAGCAGTCTAAGTCATATGATGAAGGACAAATTTATTGTGGGAGAGAGTTCCAGGGTTCACTTGTTGAGTAGAAGAAAGATTGAGAAAATTTGCCAATTCTTCGGTTGGAGAGCTGGACAGAATAGGAGTGGTACCGTGTTGAAAGGTGGGTGTCTCGCACTCGCCGCAAGGGAGGGGTAAACACAGAAAGTTCTGAAGAACACTAATATAGTGTAATAGCGATAGAAGAGTGGAAGAGATGCAACATACAACGCACAAGGCACAAAATACTCACGCATGATAACATAAAAAAAACAAAAAACACACACACATCCCTATGGTCCGGGCAAATTAGTAAAGGTATTAGCATTTTTAAGGAGGTGCTGCTGTCCTTAGTGCATGCCATGGTCATTCCTGAGCCTTACCCCATCTGGGGTTTAGCTGGTCCACAAGGGGGTGTGACATGAAACCCATAGAGAAATTGTAGGCCATCATGTCTATAGACTGGAATGTGATCTAGGTTAGGAGCATTGGCGCGGTGCAGAAGAAATCACGGGAGTAGTGGGAGGGTATGGGTATCCGTCGCTGTCCTAAAATAAATTGGAATTTGGTTAATTCTGTTCTAACGATCATACAGGAGGTAGTTGATGCAGCTGGTGGGAGTTCATATTAATTTAATCAATATATATTGTAAATTTTTACCTTCAAAAACCCTTTATAATAATGTGTGTTTCCAATGTTCACCGTAAACATAATAATGGTGAAATATTAAAATATTAAATAGAATTCAAGGTGACTTACACAAAGCTATAGTATAATTATAATTATGTTTGGAGGATAATTTTAAAATCTTGAAGTAAAAGAAGAGAAGCCTAAACGAAATAACATTAACACATTATAACCATATTGCTGGGATTATTGTTAATTGTCCAATATGATGACTTACTATATAATAAATTGTTACAATGGCTAGTGCCGAACTGTTTACTAATCTTATTGGGAAGCCACAGTAATTAATCTAGTAATTAAGAATCCACCGAGAAAGGTGTAATGCAATAATCATAACGTGTCATATTACATATTAAGGTAGATTATGTACTGTATTTGCTCCAAGCTAGATTACAATGCGATCCAACTTGTCTTGATGCGTGGATTGTAACAACCCGTTTCAGTTACTTTTATATGTATACGATTGTTAACACCAACTGTTAGGGCGTCAAGGTTAATAACGATTGGTGTTCCAACGGAGCATGTCTATTTATGTTGTATAAGAAATTGTTTGAGGTAATGAAATACGACTTAATAATTCAGAATCAGTAAAGGTAAAACAAAATACAGTATTAGTAAAACCCCATAGTATTTTTTATTGACAGCTTTGAACACGATGATGAGGAAAATCATACATTTGGCTACGAGAAAGAAGGGAGAGAGAAAAAGAGAGAAGGGGGAGATAGGGAAGGCAGCAGCAAGAGGGGGAGAAGAGGGGAATGAGAAGTGCGAAGGACAAAAACTTGATCGTCGGTATATTTAATTCCATAAATAACATAACACCTGATGTGCGTTACTTATTTGTGATATAGGCTTCCAGCATGGGCTAGTCTTATAATATAGCCCGTCAGTTGTGTAAAACTAAACATTATGTGTGCTGGTCTTTAACACACATACACATGTTTGACTCCTCCTCCTTCAAACCTCCTTATTAACCCCGCCCCTTTATATTGGAAGCGATTAAAGAGCCATCTATTAAAAGGTAAGTGAATTAACACATTGCCTCAGGCCAAGACAATAGTTCTGTCGGAAGGCCATGTACGCAGCTGGATCACATGCCTTGGCCCCGCCCCCCTGCCCAACCGCGTTTAAATATAGCCTTCAAACCGTGTTTGCCAAGTCGCTCCGTAGCTCAGTCGGTAGAGCTTTCGCCCCTCACTCTGATAATCCAGTGTTCGATCCCACTCGGACCGAGTGTATTTTATGTTTTTATTTCGTTATTTGTGTTATGTTATATTATATTATATTATATTATATTTGTGTTATGTTATATTATATTATATTATATTATATTTGTGTTATGTTATATTATATTATATTATATTATATTTGTGTTATGTTATATTATATTATATTATATTATATTTGTGTTATATTATATTATATTATATTATATTTGTGTTATGTTATATTATATTATATTATATTATATTATATTATATTTGTGTTATGTTATATTATATTATATATTATATTATATTTGTGTTATATTATATTATATTAT
Source organism: Paralithodes platypus (assembly GCA_032716605.1). Lineage (NCBI taxonomy): Eukaryota > Metazoa > Arthropoda > Malacostraca > Decapoda > Lithodidae > Paralithodes > Paralithodes platypus. Next base: position 70,375,182 of record CM064487.1, read on the forward strand.
ATTATATTATATTTGTGTTATATTATATTATATTATATTATATTATATTTGTGTTATGTTATATTATATTATATTATATTTGTGTTATATTATATTATATTATATTATATTTTGTGTTATATTATATTATATTATATTATATTATATTTGTGTTATGTTATATTATATTATATTATATTATATTATATTATATTTGTGTTATGTTATATTATATTATATTATATTATATTTGTGTTATGTTATATTATATTATATTATATTATATTTGTGTTATGTTATATTATATTATATTATATTAGGGTTAGGTTACATTAGGTTAGATTAGGTTAATCTAATCTAATATACAATTTGTACAAGGCATGGGATCCAGCTGCGTGCATAGCCTCCCGTTCTGTCGTAGACTGTACCTACCGACACCAACAGATGGCTCCACTTGAACCAGCCTGATGGTTATTTTATACAATGTAATCCTTACTTAAATAATGCAACTATGACAAGTAGGACCACATAGTATTAAACAACTAAATACAAAGTTTATACAACGCATAATATAATATGCGTAGGCCTACTGTATCAGTATACTGGAAAAGCCCATTAATAATAAATGGGTTACATAATTTCGCCACTGTTTAGAGAATGGGAAAATCAAAGAGACCACGTTTATTGAACAAAATTATATGAATTTTAAACATACGATAATATACGGATAATATCAATCACTGCTTCACGCCGTATTGTCGATCACTGTTTCACGCCGTATTGAAATTACCGCAAGACGGTATGATATATTCATCATGTGAGTATATGAAAAATGCAACATAGTAATTTATGGACAAATTAACTAAATTAACTTACGATAGTGGATTATCGTAACTATGGTCGGGGTTCTAGTTAAACTGTGTAGCAAAGTGAATATATCTGATATATTGATTTTATTAATTTAAGTTTTATTTTTGGGTAATTAGGTGTGGTAATGAACAGGTTTGCCTTTATTTTTCAAATACACTATTATTTGTAGCATTGCGTTGTTATTTCAAATACAATAATGTTTCTATGTATTGCATACATACTATGTATTGCATACATCCATCTAGTCGTCATAAGTGAAATGCCCATACCAAATTTACTACTTTCATAACTGGTCGCTTACACCAAAGATTCCATCACTGTTAGAGAACAATTATGAGGTAATTCAGCAATTAAAGCCGTGTATCGAAACTCGACAGTATTAAGATCCAATTATTACAATTTAGTTACCAATTTAATTTACGTTTTATATTACATCAGGTTACTCCAGTTTCTATTGTGTAACCATCCAGTTATATTAAATATATATATATATAATATGTATAATAGAAGTATGTGTTTAACCCCTCCTCCCCGGGCTGCCTTTCTAAATGACTGCACTTGGATCCGGGCAATCTGTCCAAAAAACGTTGTAATAGGCCTAGGCCTAGCTTTGTTATTTTAACTGCTAGAGAATTCACACACATCTCGAAATGTAGCCCTGTTTGTTATCTGTAGACTGGCTTTGAGTAGAAATCTCTAGGTCAACTGGTTCAGTTTTGATGAAGATTTCCATGGAGAGAGCTTTAATGCGGTTAGCAATATCGGACAATAACAAACACTAATTTTCGTTCTACAAAACAATAACAACAAAAGTCCGACTTCTTGTTTTTGAAGTTGCGCGTCGCTCCACCGGGTTTGTTTACATACGGTTCGACTCACGTCTTTCAAACCACGCTTAATAGGCTTTCAAGCTTACGGATTTTAAAATGACACCCGGGCTCCTGCCCATCTGCCGCGGTGTCATTTTAAAATGACACTCGGGCAGGAAGGGTTAAATGATATACTCTATTTTTGTTAGTTTTAACCCGGGAACGGCGAGGGGGGGGTATTGAACTCGATGCCCATGGGTGAGCATATAGGCTCCATTCAGGCCTATAATCGTTATTTTACGATAAATATCGTTATTACTTATTCATATGAGCCTATTTTACCTTCACTATGAAGATAGTAACCTGTAACAACAATAAAACAAGTAAAAATATCATTTTCTGGTCAAAATCGCGAATATACATGGAGCAGCCCATTCATGAATTATGGAGCAAATTGAGGCAACCCCTCCCTCCACGAGGCCTCAAGCCACACTGAGCCTATTCATTCACACTATCGGTTGTGTAACACACTCGCTAGACACGTAAGCACATCCTCCACACATTTTGCTAATGTTAGCACAAAAATATACCAACGAATTATAGTGGGGTGCCGGTCATGGGTAAATTTCCCTTTTCAGTTCAAATTGATGCAAAAGTTTGCTTTTACAATATTGGTCCGAGTGTACAAGGATTATACCCAATTTGGAGTCTGGGGGGCGTGGGGGGTTGGTGGGGGGTGTTTTGACCACCCGCGGGCATACGCAAAATATGAAAACTGCTATAACTCGTGAACGGATTATCCAATCTGAACATGTGAGGTATCTATGGCTTCAAGAGGATGAGTAGCAACTTCTTCCGACCATATTGTCCATAGAAGCAAACAATTTGCCGAGATCGGTGTATATCCATAACACAAAGATATATGTTTTTGATATTTCTCAGTGATACTTGGACACAATTACAAAATAATAGAAATATAGACGACACAAGTACATAATTCTTGAATAAAACAAGTAGACTCGACTAGAGTACCATCATTACAAATTATAAACTAGAAATATAGACGACACAAGTACATAATTCTTGAATAAAACAAGTAGACTCGACTAGAGTTCCATCATTATAAATGTGACTGACAAGTAGCTGATCAAACTAAATTACACGTGAACCAAAAACAGGTTATTCAAACTAGACTAGAACACTTAAAACAAAAACTATTGAAATCACAACAATGAAAAGATACAACCTAAACTACATTCAAATTGTGTATCCAGAAGCTAAATGCTTCTTAATAAAAATTAAAAGAAGACACATTCTGGATATAAGTACGGTTACGGGCTAAAAGCATGTACATAATTGACAAGAAAATAATGCAAGCTAAGGACTTAATTTGTGTGAACAGGATGGCCTTAGGCATTGAAAACTGGACAACGTTCTGAACCGGCTATTTGTCACATTTGCACTTGCACAGACGTGTGCATTTTAAATTTGATTTTTTACACTTGCACGATGAGCAGGCATGTGCGCGCGTGCATTTCACATCGAGGTTGAATACCTCCTTGGCATGGCAGGGTTCTCTGTGAGGCCGATTATGCCACCAACTCCTTTCACCCTTTTGTTGGCCTGTTCGTGCGCATGCTCAATGGTATGGATGAGAAACGATGGTTGCTTCGAGTTACCGTCCAGTGCCCTTCCTCAAACTCCTCTTGGATGCTATCTGGGAGAACTTCCAGGTCCCTGATAAGGATTGGAATCCACCTCGTGTAATTTTGGTGATCCAGAGCAAAGAACAAAGGTACAAGCTTCCGTAGAGTAGCGACCATGAGTTCAAACTTTCTTTCCCGATGTGACCGGATGAACATGAGTATGATTTGTTGATACTTGTGTACGAGCAGCCAAAATGCTATTGTTGGGCTCTCCTGAGAAGCTGCCAAGACCCAATCCTTAACACCTTACGAGCGGCCTATGCGGTTTATTTATGTGTACCGCACAGCGGGGTGTTTTTAGCCAAAATAGGGCTGTTTACGTGATCATTTTCATGCCTAAATAAGACCCAGAACGTAAAACAAATACCTATCCCTGAAAGGGCATAAACAGAGCTTTCGAATGACACCATAACGATCCTTGTATGATGGATAGTTTTCTTGCAATAACCGTGCAACGCGAGTGCAAAAAGCAGGTAATTCGGTACTTTCAGTACATAATTGAGTATGTAGCGAGTGAGAGAGGGAGGAGGGAGCTGAGATTTGTGTCAGTAGGTTCGCCGCGGTGGTCTGGAGCAGTCATACGCTCGCTAGTCTCCTGCCACCACTTGTCTCTCTCTCTCAGCCACATTACGTGCTGAAATTGCCACTCGAGTTATGTCGAGCGCCGCCACATAGTCCAGCTTTTTTTAACTCGACTTATGTTGCTCGCCGCTAAATAAGGGTTAAAGGCCTCCTTGGTTCCGCTGTCCTCATAAGCACGCTATAACTACAACCTATTATATAACTCATAAGGACATCGACACCTTTAGTCATCCTTACTAAGAGTTAATAGTTAACCCATATGTATATAATATAGGATCGTACACTTGGTACGTCTTCCTAATAATACATTTGTAACATATAGTGACAACAGGTGGTTTTCATTAACAGATTTGTTAACTGAAGCGATTACACCACGTTCCTTCGAAGAACTCTACCATTGATCTACCATTGATCCAGTTTTATCCGGTCTACATTCAACAAGTTCCTGTTCAATAAATCTCTTTAACAACGAGTTTCTACCAGTTCATCTCTACGGCGATTCCTGTGTGAGCATCCCACGAGTACGAGTTGGCTGCTGGCAGACGATATCAGAGAGAGAGAGAGAGAGTCTGCAGACGTCAGCTGAGTCAGCATGTGCTGATCCCTCAACCCTCGACCCTGACCTACTCAACCACACTTCACTCCCTACTGTGTTCAGCTCAAGAGAATCGTGTCTCCTAGCTCATCAAAGTGTATTTAAAGGTGTGTACAGTGAATATCAATCATCTATAATTTTTTTCACGGTATTTTTTTTTCTCCGCATGACTAGCGAGAGAAATTCAATTTGCTAATTATGACTCGTAAGATGAGCTTTCCTGGATATTGCGTGTTTTCTAACACATGTCAAATCATCAGTGACATGGCGGTCACTTTATCATGTCGTTCAGTCAAAACTCCAATTTCTCATCATGTCATTTTATATCTGTGTTCTCACATGGATCATGTCATACCGTGACCTCCTGACCCGTCACATGATTGGGTCGACAGGCTCTCACACTCAGTCTTGGTTTCACCCTTGCTATGTGTATAGTGTGTGTGCGGTATGCCATAATTTCCAGATGTATCCCTAATTAAATTTGTATTCCCAAGTGATAGAATTGTTTTAGGACTTTAGGGAATACATTTTCCAAGTCAGTTATCATTTTATATCTAAGATTTCTTTCACCCACCAAGTTGAACTATGCGATTTGGGTTTAATCTTCATTTTTGATACATCTGAAGTTTTAAAGTGAATTTAGTGTTCATTTCTTATTAATTATTTTAATTACAATAAATTTACGAGTGCAATCGGGCGGCCTCCAATGTTTTGGCTGTATCGACCTCTGTATTTCTTCTCGCTCACGGCAGCGAAGGTATTTGTAATTTTTTTTGTTTTCTTTTAAGTGCATCATTTCAACATGCTTATGTACGTACATTGTAATTAAAAACAAATCTTAACATCAATTTTGGATTTCTAACGAGTTTGAGATTCCATTTCAAGCTTTTCTTTCTCACGCTGGTAATGTTTATACTTCTATTTCATCATAGGGAGATTTTAATTTTGCGGTTTTTTGTGGGAAATTAAAAACTTGTTTTACGGTTCTTATACCGCCTCAGAAGTGCGAGTTTTGTAAAGATTAATTTTCGGATTTATTAACATCTTTTTGTCCAAAAGTTGTGGACTCTACCGAAATACACTCGTCTAAGATTTTTCTTTCTTTCGAGTTTCAATTTGAATTGATCTTTGGAAGTTTGATTGATTGACATTTCATGAAGTTCTATTTTTGAATCAATCTTATAACTTTTTTTCGTTCAGTTGTTCTGACGAATTTTTGGGGAGCTTAAGTTAATATTCCTTACATTTTGTTGTTGTTGCCCATTTAAGTGTATTCGTATCTGCCTATTGGTTACAGTCGAGGGCTGTATATTCGTATCTGCCTATTGGTTACAGTCGAGGGCTGTATATTCGTATCTGCCTATTGGTTACAGTCGAGGGCTATATATTCGTATCTGCCTATTGGTTACAGTCGAGGGCTGTATATTCGTATCTGCCTATTGGTTACAGTCGAGGGCTGTATATTCGTATCTGCCTATTGGTTACAGTCGAGGGCTGTATATTCGTATCTGCCTATTGGTTACAGTCGAGGGCTGTATATTCGTATCTGCCTATTGGTTACAGTCGAGGGCTGTATATTCGTATCTGCCTATTGGTTACAGTCGAGGGCTGTATATTCGTATCTGCCTATTGGTTACAGTCGAGGGCTGTATATTCGTATCTGCCTATTGGTTACAGTCGAGGGCTGTATATTCGTATCTGCCTATTGGTTACAGTCGAGGGCTGTATATTCGTATCTGCCTATTGGTTACAGTCGAGGGCTGTATATTCGTATCTGCCTATTGGTTACAGTCGAGGGCTGTATATTCGTATCTGCCTATTGGTTACAGTCGAGGGCTGTATATTCGTATCTGCCTATTGGTTACAGTCGAGGGCTGTATATTCGTATCTGCCTATTGGTTACAGTCGAGGGCTGTATATTCGTATCTGCCTATTGCTTACAGTCGAGGGCTGTATATTCGTATCTGCCTATTGGTTACAGTCGAGGGCTGTATATTCGTATCTGCCTATTGGTTACAGTCGAGGGCTGTATATTCGTATCTGCCTATTGGTTACAGTCGAGGGCTGTATATTCGTATCTGCCTATTGGTGGTTACAGTCGAGGGCTCTGTATTCGTATCTGCCTATTGGTTACAGTCGAGGGCTGTATATTTCGGTAAATTTTCGTTCGCTAATATTGTGGCAATATTTTTGTTTATGAGGATATTTCTTAAGTTGAAAGTTTTTTTTACCCTCACGTATATTTTTGAGTTAATTATTGTTGGATCACGAGATATTGTTAGTCACGTGATTCCATTGTTTTATAACGAGTTAGCTTACTGTACAATTGAGTCCAGTTAAGTAATCTTTATTCTAAAGTTTGACCGATTTTACTAGAGTTGAGTTCATACGTTGCATTACCGTAGATTCTCATTGAAGTTCTTGCTTAATTCATTGTAAACGTGAACAGTTATTTAATTTTGCCCAGAGATATTAAACATTCTATTATTTAATATATTTGCATGAAACATTGGCTATAGTTTATCTAATATAGATGTTTGATTTCACTGTTTTGGCTAATTTCATTGAAAAGAGATATTTGTGAAAAATGTTTGAGAGAACGTGAGTTCAATCATCTAATATATATTTTTAATGTCTGGAATGAGGGCATATTTTGTGGAATATGAGATGTTTGGCTTATTTCGTTGAAAAGCAGTGATCTTGGAGAATTATTTTTGTTATCTTGGATAGGGTATTGGGAAACTGACAAATTTGTCCAGAGTATATTGATAACAAAAACATTGTGGTCTTTATTCGAGAACGGCCATAGAGGAGAAAGAAAATATTAGTATACACAATTGGGACTTCATCTTTGAAAATGTTTTTTTTTTCTCAACATTTTTTTGTTATGTGTTGTGTGGAATTTTCTGTGTAATTCTATGATAAAATAAAATGTAGGAGTTTGTTTATTAATATCTGTATGTACGGTACTTTAATTAACTTCTAAGCGTTTTATTTTATTGATTTTTTCTGTTTTTTTATTTTTTTTTTATTTTTTTTGTGGGTTTGTACTTATTTTGGAATATATTTTGCACTTGGTTGTAATATTTTGGTATTAGCATCGACGAGTGTGTTATATATATTCCATAGGATTGGCCATAGGGTTTGGCCATTGAAATACCGGTACCGTCTAGCTAACGGCTGAAAATAATATATTTCTGAATTTTATTCGAATTTTCTGTGTGATTTTATTTGCGCAATGAATTTTGTTTCAGAATAGGAAGGTATTATGTTACACACCGCAGGATGTGGCTTGCTGTGTTTAATATTGATATATATTAAGTTCCTATAGATAGGATGTTTATTCCTTTTATTTTACATCAGGTTTTAATTTGGTTTTATCAAACTTGGAAGGTTTTAATTTTTTGTTTTTATTATAAACTTGGAAATTATTTATTTTCGCACCACGGGTCTAACCTAAGTGAACTTTGGTGTTTATTTATTCTATTTTGTTTATGTTATCCTATTGAGTAAGACTTAATTTTTTTTTTCTCCTGCAGTATTATATATTATTTTACCTAGGATTTGATTTTATTTTTGCTTGCAGCTGTTTTGTTTTAGTGTTTACCTTATTTTATAAGTCTGTATTACTTTGCTTTGTTATTGAGTTACAACAGACTTCATTGCATAATGTGTCTGTTTTTTTTTCTTTCTTTAGTTAAGAATTTTGTTTGAAGATAATACCTATAATATTTTTCTTTTGCAATTTTGTTTGTGTTCATTGTCTTAGCAATTGTGTTTGCTTTGTTAAATTTTTAATCTGTTCTCTATAATTTGACTATACCTTTATTTGTTATTAACAAAATACTTTGAAATATTTCCATTCTACTTTCGATTTTTGTTTTTCAACTGAAATGTGTGTTTAGTCTTTAACTTAATTTGTGTATACTCTCACATACTTTTAAGTGTCTGCCTTGCGGTGGGTACGCAAGTATTATTTTAGTGGGGGCGTATTACATCTCACTATTATTACTTTTCTACTATAAATCATTATTACATCTCTCATATAATTTTAAGGTGTTAGTTACAGTGTCTCTATACATATGTGGGAGACTGTACATCATGGAGATCATTCACCTCTTCAAATTCATTGACTCAGTTTCCTTTCCCACACAATGCAAGCTTACTATTGCACTTCTGATCCTCTCTCCATACATGGATCATGTGGATAGAAATGTACTGGGACATTTCCACAAGGTTTAAGGTGTGGTAGAGAAGGGGAGGTGAGGGGTATTGAAGGTATTGAGAGTTGAGATAGATACAGGCCTCAGAGACAACAGGAGGTCTGAGAGATATTCTTGCTCTTGACAGAATACATTCTCCCTTATATATATTATTAGTACATCTGTATACTATTTCAGTTGTTACTTGAATAAATATCAAAGTTGGTTTTGGATACCACATTCTTTAATTTTCCCCTTTACCTATACTGTATATCACATGTATAAGGTATAAGTGGGATGGTGGGGGCGATACAATTATCTACCTAATTAATCTATCATTCAACGAGCAGAGAGGAGAGCTGAGATCAACCTACAACTTCTACAATCAACCTATAACTACAACCTACTATATAACTCATAAGGACATCGACACCTTTAGTCATCCTTACGAAGAGTTAATAGTTAACCCATAAGTATATACTATATAATTATAGGATCGTGCATTTTATACGTCTTCCTAATTATACATTTGTAACATACCGGTAAGTGTTTTATGGCTTCATTACATTTGCTTTTGAGGGACTGCTGGCTGGGGGGATCTGGAAAACTAATTGAGTGGTGTAAGGTAGAGTCGTCTGCATTTGAATGGATGGGACTGGATGTACAGTTGAAAAGATAATTTATTAAAATTAGAAAGAGAATAGGAGATAGGACAGAACCCTGAGGAACACCGGAGTTGATAGGATGAGGAAATGAGCGATGGCCGTCTACAACCACAACCGCATATACTGTATATGTGTATATATATATATATATATATATATATATATATATATACACACACACACCTGATGCAAAGACCATTATTCAGCACCAGTCATTGTGGTCAGTTAAATAAACCAGTGATTCTGATTATTATATGCTTTGCTATACATTGGGCGAAGTTCACATTGTCCATACTCAGTATACTCTATCTAGTATGAACAGTCTCGATGTTACGTAATCTGGGTTGATGTAGCGTTACGTATCTTTCCGTAGTCTTAAGTTGAACGCTTCCGTAACCTTATGTTGAACGTTCCATATTTGGGAAGAACATATTATTCTGTAGTTGTATATGGGAAATTATTGTAGGATTATAATTCCCATATATATTTGTGTATTACTTATTAATATTGTTGATATGTATCTTATTGTATAAGGATGGGATACATTTTCCATATGCTATGCGCGTGCGCGGATAGTCACGAGAGACACCAAGACGTTTCTCTCGTTCTCACTCTCCACCAAACCTCCGTTGCAGCCACACGCTAAGCTACTTCTTCATTCTTTCATATGTAGGTGTTTTAGCTTCACTTTCATCTCATATTTCATAATCACTACATTATCATCTTTATTAGCTATCATAAAACTTAACGTAATCATCTAGCCTATCTTAGCCTATTCTAGCCTCTTTTCTTCAGCTTTCCTTATCCCACTAACCCACTTAAGAACAACTAGTCTATCTTCCGCCATCTTTCGATCACCAACTGAGTTCATCATCTAAGGTAAATAAATTATTCTATATGTGTTAATAATATAAATTAAAATATACAGTCCACTTCATCTAAATTAACCATATAATTGGTCCTTCGAACTTTCGCTAGTTTGCCACCCCCCCTCCCCCCCCCCCCCCCCCCTCGGCGGTTGGTGGGAGAGTAGCATTAGTGGGTTTTGTTGTGGTGTACCTTAGTCCGTACCTCATGGCCCAGGGCTTTTGGCCTCATGGTGCCGCGGGTGGAGGGGTAGGCGAGGATTTTCCTGCGGTTGCTGATAGGCCTGTGTACCGGGGCCTATTAGGAAAGTGGCGATTTTGGGCCACTACTATGTGAGAAATTTATACGTGGACAGCCCCGTGTACCGGCCTTTCTTTGCGGTTACTCCTCTGGCCGCCCCAGGTGCCCGCGTCAGCACCTTGAGGACCACAGAAGCCTGGGGTCAATTCTTGGAGCTGAAGCCCTACTTGACATTCCTAGTGATCGGAGGGAATGAGATCACAAGCGGGGTCAGTCCAAGAGAGGTAGCGGAAGGGGTCGAGGTCTTGGCCGAGGAGGTAGTGCATCGCTCAGGTGGAGAAGTCCGGGTGATTGGGGTGGAAAAACGGCAGGCTCCACGAGGGATATCAGCTGCGGAATTCAACCGCGTCAGAAATGTGGTTAACCTCTGGCTAATACGCCATATCCCATTCACCCGGGAGCGGTATCAATCAATGACTACCTCCGAGGCCGACTTCAGTCCCGACGGGGTGCACCTCACACATGAAGCGTCAAACCGTCTGTTTTCAAAAATTCTGGCAACATGTCGCCGGTTCTTTGGACAGGACGAGAATACGCTAATAGCCAGGGCATACAACGAGATGTTTGCCCACCATGAAATTAGAGGAGATCAACAAAATCAGTATAGTCTAGAATAATAAACTTCTTCAAAGTCAGTACAGTATTAACTAATTATTTTGATTACTAATCCTTTTTGGCCTAAATTATATCACAATTGATTGGCATTAAGATTAAAATCATCCATACTGTACTGTATAATGATTTAAATCTAGATCAAAATTATACTGTAAAATAACTTCTTTACAAATTTAGGTTATTCATTCACATATTTTTCTAAATTCTACTCTCGTCGTGTGCCCTGAGGGCGAGGTATTATGATAGTTGATAGGTTGGGTGTGGGTTAAACCAACCCAAATAATTTCCTTGTGGCTATTATTATATATTTGGTATGTTATATGCAATGCTTTCGTTATGAGGGTGAATAATGATCGTGTCGTTGTTGGTTCTCCTCGTAGTTGTAGTGGTAGTTATTTATATCTGGGTAGATGTGTGGAAATTGAGGAGGTTGACATGGGGTTTCGGAGGAGAGGGCGTTTGGGGGGGTTCCTCCCCAGATCCCCTCTCACTCGACTCCCGCAGTGCCGTCCACTCAGTTACCGGAGGTTAGCACTCTCCCACAGAGGGATGAGAATTGGCAGATTGGAGTGCCCTCGGGTGGTGCACGTGGTGGTTCCCCAGTTTTTGCCCCCCCTCCTTCAGTAGTGGCAGCTCCCTCTTCCTGCCTGTCTCCAGATATGGTATTTAGACTTGAGCTTGCTAAGATTGAGGCTAGGAAGCAGGAGAATGAGACTAGGAGGCATGAGATTGAGGTTAGGAGGCAGGAGGGTGAGGCTAGGAGGCATAAGGCTGAGCTTAGGTACGACTCGGAGAAATATTGTGCTAAATTAGATTTAGATAAGACTCGTGCAGAGTCGACAGGGACTCGGATGGGCCGTGAGGGCCAAGTAAGAGAACAGTCCTTGGCCCACTTAGTCAAATTGGTGCCGGTATTTAGTGAAACTGAAGTCACAGAATTTTTTAATCGTTTTGAGAAGAAGTGTAGGGAGCATAATTGGCCTGAAGAGAAGTGGGCAGCTCTAGTCTCCTCAAGACTTACGGGTAAGGGTCTGAAGGCTTATGATGCACTGCCTTTAGAGTCTTGCATTGACTACCCAGAATTGAAGAGAGCTGTCCTACGGGCATACGAGTTGCAACCGGAAACATATCGATTGAAGTTTCGGGGTGTTACAAAGACTAGGGAGGCGACCTTTCTTGAACATGCCCGGGACTTAAAAGATGCACTTAAAAACTGGACACGTTCTGAGAAAGCTGAGACGGCAGAACAGTTGACTGAGCTGTTTCTGCTTGAGCAGTTTTATAAGTGTACTGGTGCAGAAATGACTTTAAATATTAAAGAAAAGAACCCAAGAACTCTTCAAGAGGCAGCTGAGATGACTGACCTCAGGTTGTCGCTAATCAGGGGATGTGAATCTGTAAAGCGTGTTGATGCAGTTCCCAAGGGGCGCGATACTCCAAACCCTCGAGCTCAGGACAATCACTATAGATATAAATAGATATAATAGATACTAATAGATATAAAAGGTCCTGATGTGGCGGCGTCTACGCCGTGGGACCACCTCCCGGAGCTGCCAACCGCGGATGGCTGCCGACCCTCCACGGCCGGAGACAAGATCAATCGACCAGTGGAGGACAACCGGATGCCGGCCGCGGGGAGCAGTTTCGGGAGCCAAACCGTCACAACTATCCCCTGCCCCCCCTCTGGGGGCACAGGTCCTTGGAGTGGCTTCGGTCGCGCCGGGAATTTCCACACCTCTCACACCACACACACACATCACACAGTTTTTCCTATACCGAGAAATGACTCTCCGGCTGTCATTTCTCGAAGACTTCTTCTAGCCGGAGACATTGAGAGCAACCCAGGACCCACGTACACATACATATGTCCAACTTGCTCAAAACCCATCACTTCGAGTCGCCACACTAAGGGTTCAGTTCTCTGCAATTCATGCAGGAACTGGACCCACTTCACCTGTACAACACTTGCCTCCAAGAAACACTACACGAACACCTGGACCTGTTCCTCATGCCCCTCCCTCTCCCAGTCAAATCCCTCGCCTAAAACCCGTCCACCTCTCCTCCCCAACCCACCTAGCCTTCCCATATCATCCACTCCCCCCCCTAAAACCCGTCCACCTCTCCTCCCTAACCCACCTAACCTTCCCATACTATCCACATCCTCAACTCAACACACCACACCCCATCCTAATCCATTCCAACCCCCATCTCCTGCTCCCCAATCCCCACCCCCACCTCACCCATCCCAACCTCCAGCCCCTCCCTCACCCCCACCATATCCTCGTGCAGCAGCACCCAACATACATCGTGCACATAACATTAACATTCTCCAATTGAACATAGATGGCATTAACACAAAGAAACACGAACTCTCACACTTCATCAAACAACACAACATACACATTGCCATCTTACAAGAAACAAAACTCCGCACATCACAAAAAACACCCACATTTCATAATTTCACCACCATCAGACAAGACCGGGCTGTCGGCGGGGGCGGTGGACTCATCACCCTGGTACACAATGAAATATCATACATAGTAACCAGTGTACAAACCAAATCCCTCCTCCCCCCAAATGATAACACAACAGAAATACAATCAATTAAAATACGCACTGGCAACAAATCCAACATAACCATCATAAACACATACATCCCTCCCCAAACATCCCCTACAGTACCAAATGAATACAGACCACACTTACAACACATCACAAACACCCCACACATCATCCTGGGTGGTGACTTCAACGCCAAGACGTCGGCCTGGTTTGTCGACAACCCCGACACAGACAGAGGGCTGGTACTACAAAACCAAACATATAACCTCATCATCCTTAACGACATCCATCAACATACCCATATTCCTCACCAAGCCCTCTATAACCCATCATCTCCAGACATCACCTTTTGCTCCCCAGAACTCGCCCCCACAACATCCTGGAGGGTGGTCAGAACCTTAGGCTCTGACCACCTCCCGATCATTATCACCACCAAAACCAGACTCACCCCAGCTAGCCACAAACACACATACACCAATTATAAAAGAGCTAACTGGGAAGCATTTACAAATGAGACAGAACAACACTTCACAACTCTAAACAGTACACCCATCACTAACATCAACAATGCTGTACACATACTCAATAAAACTATCCAAAACGCTGACAAGAAACACATTCCAAGAGGTAACAGAAAAAGACACAACCCCAAACTTCACACCAGAAATTCAAAACCTCATCAGACAATGCGACACACTGAAACACTCCCCAGCACCCCACACACAAGACATCACACAACAAATTCAAGCACTCAACACCCAAACTAACAACAAAATACAAGAACAACAAAAACTAAATTGGAATAACTTCCTACAAACACTTGATCACAAAACAAACCCCAAAAAACTCTACAAAACACTAAACAGCATCACACTTTCCAAAAGCAACACAACACAATCACATGCTGCAATCACAACAACAGACTCTACTCCTTCATGTAAACAACAAGCAACACTCTCATCAATCACTTCTCACATGTCAGCCACCTAAAACCTCACAAAGACGACCGACGTGTCATCCGACGTAAGAGACAATTCCCCACAGACCCTGACTATACACCCTTCACCAATCACCAGACAAAGCATATCATCAACAATCTCAAGCACTCACCCGCCTGTGGCCTAGACAACATATGCAACATACACCTCAGACACCTGGGACCACAAGGCATACAAACACTCACTAACATATCAAACTACAGCTATTCACACAACACAATACCAGACATTTGGAAGCATGGTATCATCATCACGTTCCCCAAACCCAACAAAGACCCCACGCTACCCTCCTCGCACCGCCCCATCACACTCCTTTGCTCCCCCTCCAAAGTCATGGAACGCCTAGTATTACAACTAATTACACCCGACCTACCCCTAGCTCCAACACAACATGGCTTTAGGCCACTGCACTCCACAAACACTCTTCTCACAGACCTTACACAAAGAGCTTTTGACGGCATCAACTCAGCTAGACCACCACACAGATCACTATTAGCCACACTCGACATTAGTAAAGCCTTCGATGCCATCCCACGCCACAACCTAACAAACAAAATCTACAACACAAACATGCACAACAACACAAAAAGGTGGCTGGCCAACTTCCTAGCAGGCAGATGTGCACACGTATCTTTTGCCGGTCAGTCATCTAAAATCAGAAACTTTCCAAACGGAGTCCCACAAGGATCCGTCCTATCGCCCGCACTCTTCAATCTGTACATGCACGATATAACTACACCCAATACTCTCCAAATAAACTTAGCCTCCTATGCAGATGACATAACACTCACATGCACACACCATGACCCAAGAAGAGCAACAGATCTCCTTCAACCCTATCTCAACACACTACATGGCTGGTGCACTACAAACAGACTTAATCTAGCCCCAACCAAATCCACCGCAACCCTGCTCACAAGCTGGACAGGTGAACACGAATACATCCCTCAACTCACCATAAACAACACACCCCTAACACATACACACACACCCAAAATCCTAGGAGTAACATATGATACTCATATGACATTCAAACAGCACACCACAAACATTAAAAAGAAACTGACACCCAGACTTAACGCCCTCAGGTCACTTGCTCACACAAAATTTGGACACAACAAAGAAACTACCACCACAGTATATAAACAATACATAAGATCAGTTATGGAATACGCAAGCCCAGCCTGGGCTTCTAACCTAGCTGAAACACATCATAAGACCTTACAGACTATTCAAAACAAAGCCCTGAAGATCATTACAGGCTGCACAGCTACTACACCCACAGATCATCTACATCAAGAAACAAAAATCCTCAAAGTCAAAGACCATCTGGACATGAGAGGCACTCAATTCCTGGCAGCAGCCTCCACGAACCAAGACCACCCACTAAACTACATGGCAACACACCCACAGACACCAAGAAATATCAAAACAACACCCAGCACACGGTATCACACACAATTATTGTCCTCTCTCCCTCCCTGCCCACCCCGAACCAACTTCCAGAAGCACATCCATACTCATATCTCTCGCCAATCCATCCACTCACTCACAGACAACACGCAGCTGCATGCACGACCTCCCGAAATCCATCCTTCCGAATCCTCCCTCCCTCGCGAGGACAGAGTCCACCTGGCCAGGCTGAGATGCGGACACCATCCAGCTCTCCTGAGCTATCAGAAGAGACTGGATGACTCCGTTGTCGACGCCTGCCCGGGATGTAACACAGCACCCCATACCATTAAACACATCATAGAAGACTGCATTTCACACAACCACTTACGCCAACAACACAACCTACACTCAATGAGAGCTCTGTGGGAAAGCCCGATCGTGGCCATGGCCTTCCTCAGGGACTCGGGGCTGTTCGGCCAGGCAGCTTAGGGAACAACAACAACAACAACAACCTCAGTTTAAAAGCCAAGATACCAGGACTGAACCAAAGACTACAGCCGTCCCATTACAGAAGGGTCAGAACTCCGCCCCTTATCAGAAGAGACCGATAGGGGAAGTGGAATGTTTTCATTGTAGAAAGAAGGGGCATTATGCAAAATCTTGTCCTAGTAAGCCGCCAACTGCAGCCGTGTCTTTGGTGCGCAGCATAGGTGTGGCTGAAATGTCGTCTGGATTTACCCAGGGTAGTTTGCCAGCGGCAGGGTCACAGGCTATGTATAAGACTCAGGAAGGCTCGTCCCCTGTCCGTGATGTCTTTTGCGCCCATAGAGGGACCGGTAGGGTAAGTTGGGCGGGTTGCCAGCATAAGGTGGAAGTGTTGCGTGATACTGGAGCTTCACAGACACTTTTGAAGAATTTCACGGGGCGACCAATTAATGCGGCACGGGTGGTTGTTGTTCAGGGTATTAATGCGACCAGGTCATACCCGTTGGTTCGTGTGGAGCTGGAAGTTGATGGTGTAATTAAGGACTTAGATGTTGGGATCGTTGAGAAATTGCCAGTGGAGGGCGTCGAACTTCTTCTCGGCAACGACTTTGCGGTTCCTACTTTAGAAGTTCCACCCTTAGTCGTTGCCGAGAGGCCGGCCGACGTGAGTAGGGAGGAACAAGAGTGGTTGGTGAGTTGTCGATGCCAACAGATGGCGTGTGTGGTAACTCGTTCCCAAGCATTTAAGGTATCACAGCCTATTTCCCAGGCCACAGAACAGCGGAGGAAGGGAATTAAGGAGAAGCGGAAGGCTGGGAAAAGTTTGAAGAGTTTAGAACCAGTGGCTCTCCCAAAAGACCCAATAGCAGGACCTTTGACCGAGTCTGTTGTAACTCCAGTGACTAACACAGTTGATAAAGTAGTGGAGGAGGCAGAGACTCAGAGACAGCACCGTTACCTTCAGCGAGAAAACCGGATGTCTAAGTTGGATGTTGGGGGAGGGCATGAGTTGTTGACCAAGCAGTTAGACATGTTGGCTCCCACAGACATTCGAAAGTTGCAATTAGAGGATCCAGAGGTTTTGCAGTGTACCAATGGGGCTGTGGAGTTAGAAGAAGATAGGGATGCAAAGGCAGGGGATTTTTTTTTCTTTAATGGAATTTTATACCACCGATATCAAGATCCTAAAAGGAACTGGGAGGGCGGATCAGGTACAGTTGACCAGCTGGTCGTGCCAGAGGGCTGCAGGGAAAGTTTGCTTAGGTTGGCTCATGATTCTCCATTATCAGGACATTTGGGTGCCAAGAAAACGGTGGCGGCTTTGGGGAAATTGTTTTGGTGGCCGGGGATTAAGTCTCATGTGCAGTCATGGATAAACTCATGTGATATTTGTCAACGTGTCGGGAAACCAACCGAACCAAGTTATTCCTAAGGCTCCGTTACACCCTATTCCTGTGATTGGGCCACCCTTTAGTAAAATTATTTTTGACATGGTTGGTCCACTCCCTCCCACTAAGGCTGGAAATAAATTTGTGTTAACCATAATGGATGTTGCCACTAGATACCCCGATGCATACCCTATGAAAAATGGAATGGCTAAGACGGTAGTCAGTAACTTGTTGTGGTACTTCTCAAGGTACGGGTACCCGGAGGAGATTCAGTCTTATCAGGGATCTAATTTCACCTCCAACATGTTCAAGCAAACAATGCAACAGCATGGGATACGAGCAGTAGTATCGTCAGCGTATCACCCTGAGAGTCAAGGGGTGCTTGAGCGGTGGCATGCTACACTTAAAAGCATGCTCAGGTGTTATTGTGCTGACAACGGTATGGATTGGGATCTTGGATTGCCTTATGTGCTGTTTGCTGCTCGGGAGGTACCTGGTGAGAGCCTGGGATTTAGTCCAAACGAGCTGATTTTTGGACACCGTGTCAGGGGCCCCCTTAACATGCTGAAAGAAATTTGGGAGGGGACTGTGCAGCCTTGTCCATTATTAAAGTATGTGCTTGAAAGCCGTGAGCGCATGCTTAAGAGTCTGGAGATGGCAGGTAGAAATTTGACAGAATCACAAGCTTTGATGAAGGACAGGTATGATCGCAAAGTGAGGCTCCGGAAGTTCACTGTAGGACAAGAGGTATTAATTTTGTTGCCTTTGGTTGGTAACCCCCTCTCTGCGAAGTACACTGGACCTTATAAAATTGTAGAAAAAATTTCAGACTTAGATTACCTTGTTGCCACTCCAGACAGGAGGAAAAAGAACCAGTTATGTCACGTGAACCTTATTAAAGAGTATGTGACGCGCCCCTCTGAGCCTCTCACTGTCCCTGTGTTGGCTTGTTGCGGCCGTGGTGGAGAAGGAGAGGGGGACAGTCAAGCTTCAGAGGAGGATAGCTGGGATCAACATGTTTCAGTGGATCAGTGGGCGGGGAACTCGAGCCTAAGGGCTGACGAGGCTATAGCTCATTTGCCTGAGCCGCAGTTTGATGATATCCGTCAGTTGTTCGGTTCATACCCCACTGTATTTGCTGAACACCCAGGCCTCACTACTCAGGCTATGCATGATGTTGACGTGGGGGACCATATACCCTTTAAGTCAATCCCGTACCGTGTGCCCCCCATAAAACTACCAGCTCTGAGGGATGAGTTGGAGTATATGCTCGGTAGAGGGTTGATAGAGAAAGGCACAGTTAAGTGGACTTCCCCACTTCACAACGTAGTTCACGTTGGGCTCACTAGAGGGCCGGGTATAAAAGGGAAGTCTAGCCATTTTTTCATCAGAACTCATTAGGCAGAGCGACTTCTCATTTCCCTTGCTAATTATATATATTCTTCTGACTGATGGGAACTTTCTCTACTACCTTACATTCTTATCTCCTCTTTCCCCTGCCCTGTTTAACTTCCATGGTCCCGTTGGTGCAGAGCTAGTCAGCCAACGTATTATCGCTTGAGTTCTCACGAGATATTTGCCTATTAGATAGCCTATTTTGGAAGGGTTGACTTAGAATAGGATTGATTTATGTTTGTTGCACTTGTATATGCATTTCCATGTGTGTTATTATTATTATTCCTGTTTTCTGCTGGTCTAGGTAATGCTAGACTGGGGTAAGGCTTTTCTGTGTTATGAGTTGTTGTTTGATGCAGTGGTTAAGCGATAAACCTGCATACTTGTTTCGGTTCAGTGAAGCCTAGGTTGTCTTCGCGGCTGACTGTGTTGAGTTAATAATTTACAGTGCGTGAGGGCAATAGCCTAACCACCCTGTATTTTATCAACAGTTTGTTTTTACTTTGTCAAGGAGCCGGGAGAAAACCAGATACATGGGATCTGGATTTCTCAAAGTGCACTTGTTAGTTTTAATGTAATACTTTAAACAGTCGTGAGGACTTCGCTAGGCTACGAGCCGTTTTTGCTCAGTCACTGCTACCTTTTTGCCTACAGTACCCCAGCTAGACTTTACTCGATTAGTAGATACAGAATAGTATTGAAGCTTTCCTTATGTATGATATTGTTTATGCACTGTTGATTTCATGTGTTGCAAGCTTGGCTACTTTAGTGATTAGTGGCCCACGAGCACAATCCAAGTAGGCTATTGCCGTTGCATTTGCGGAGTACTTCCTTTTAATGTTTGCCATTTACTATTGCATATTCTTTTAATTATTCTTATGCCAATTTAAGCCTTTAATATTATTTAATTGCCAGTGTTTTTGCTTATTGAATTACTGTTCAAAATCCGATACGTACTTCTTACGAGCATCCGAGAAGCATCTAACTTTTTTCAGAAGATTCCTTGCTCGATGCTTAAGGACTATTAATTAACGTAACGTAATAGTGCCGATCCGAAGTAGAGGGTGGAGGACTTCTTAAGTTCATAGTCAAGGGTGGATTACTTCGGCTTCGGCCAACACTATTCTTTGGTGTTGTTGTTTCTTACTTCATTGTTTGATTGTTGACCAGACTAGATAACTCCTGTCTCTTTATTAGTCTGTTGTTGAACACTAGTACCGAGTTCTTGTATACCCCGTTATAGCAGATTGAACTCTGGAGGGTATTGGTGTTTTTTGTTCGGCTGGCAGTACTCAGGGGTTGGAATCGTGTGTTTCCGTTGTGGCAGCGAGCCGTATTCGAGTCCTGATTTAGAGCCCTTGTGTACCCGAGTGCCAGTTCGTAACAATATATATATATATATAAAAGAGAGAGAGAGACGCAACATGGAAAACATAAGACAAGTGGGTACCGGTATTATAAGTTGCCTTATGTTCAATATCACCTTTAGGAATATCAAGAAAAGCTTAACAGAATAACCCCTCGACTAAATCACACTTCCTTATTAGGCCAAACAATACAAATGTATAAATACCGAATTACTCTCTTACAGGCTATGTCTATACAGTATATATATATATATACATATATATTCAGTTACCCCCAACATATTACTTTAAGTTTCAGAAACACCTCTAGTAAAGGGATAAATCAAAAAAAAAATCAATAAACCTCTTGAATGTAACCAGCAGACGATGCTGTTGTTTCAGTTGAATAATGGCTCTTTGAGCAGTATGTATAGCTTTACCAGTGATTTTCCCCTCACAAGATGGGGGGCGCTGATCAATAAACTCGCCCCTCGGTGCAAAATAAAAAATAATCAATCTTCAATATGATTACCACTTATCAACTCTGCGAAGCAGAGTGGTATCGCACACAGGTCCCGCCCGTATACTGTGCACCACAATTCTGCTTGTCCGTCGTCGTCGTCCGTCGTCGTTGTTGTCCGTCGTCTGTCCGGAAACTCCTCCTAGACCGTTCGATGGATTTTCACCAAATTCCACAGGTATATACATTTGGTCAATGCGAAGGTCAGTCAGTCAAAAAGAAATTTTCAATTTAACTTAAAGGTTAACCCACTGTAACTTCGATATCCTATTGACCAAATTTTAGATAAATATTCTGAAGGGTAAGGTCAAAGGTCAAAGGTCAAAATATTTGTTTTACTAGTATTTCTTATATTAACTGTTAGATTCTCACTAAACTTACCATGTATATTCGGAATACTTAGGGCAAGGGCATACAAGAAACTAAACAATTCCATATGAAAGATCAAGTTCACAGGTCAAGGTCAAATAAAAGGTCAATATGCTAATTTCATTACTTTTCATGCAAACTTCACAAAATTTGGCAATATAGTTGCACTTTCAATGAAAAGGAAACTAATACATTTTGAGACACATATCATGAAGGTCAAGGTCAAAGGTCAAGGTCAACTACTCTATAAATACATATGAAACTAACTGATGGGTTTTAATGAAATTAGTCATGCTTATTTGATTTTCCTGGGCAATTTCAATGAAAACTATTATTTACTCTTACATAAAGGTCAAGGTCACAGGTCATGGTGAAAGGTCAACTTATACTATTTATTTTGTTTTTATTCAAAATGTATTCATTTTCAGTTTACAAGTTACTGATAACATTGATATCGTATTTTACAAATTTTAGATAAATATTCTAAAGGGTAAGGTCAAAGTTCAAGGTCAAAAGTCAAAATAGTATTTTTACTAGTATTTCTCATACTAACTGTTAGATTCTCACTAGGCTTACCATGTATATTCGGAATACCTAGGCCAAGGTCATACAATAAACTATTATATTCCATATGAAAGGTCAAGGTCACAGGTCAAGGTCAAATAAAAGGTCAATATGTTCTTTTCTTTACTGTTCATGCAAACTACACATTTGGTGAGATAGCTGCACTTTAAGTGAAAAGGAAATTAATAAATGTTGAGACATAAAGGTCAAGATAAAGGTCAATGGTCAAGGTCACCTATTATATTAATATATATGAAACTAACTGGTGTTTTAATGAAATAAGGCATGCATATTTGATGTTCATTGGCAATGTCAATGCAAACTAAAATGTACTCTTACATAAAGGTCACAGGTCAAGGTCAAATGTCAACTTTTATTATTTAAAAAAAAATACTCAAATTTTAGAAAACTGGCTGTGTTATGGCTTATTACTTAAATATAGCCTAATATATATCAAATTTCACATTCACACAAGGTCAAGATATGAGTATTTGTCATTTTCCCTAAACTCCTCCTTGACTGTTTAAAGTATTGTCATAAAATTATACAGGCAAATTCAGTTGGTCAATGTGACGACCATCCAAATGTATGTATTTTACTTTTAGTCAAAGGTCAAAGGTCTAGGTCACAGTATATGATCACTATTTGTAATCAATAAGTGTTTATACAAATTAGGCTACACCATATTCATAATGCTAGTTAATACAAACATTGCTGTTAAGCTAACTAAATCCTTGATACAAAATTCTAAGGTCGAAGGTCAAAGGTCAAAGGTCAAGGTTAACCCTTCCTACCCGGTCTGCCTTAGGTAAGGACAGCACAAAAGAAGGGCCGCTACCAGGTATGCTTTATCTAAGGCATGAGCTTAATAGCCTAATTAAGCTTGGTCTGAACGCCGTGCGTACGACGTATGTCAACAAACCCAAGCGTTGGTCACCGCAGCTCCGAAAACAAGAAGGAGAAGACTCCTCAATGTTATTGTTCTGACGTCATGAGAAATTAGTGTCTGAAAAGCCCCATATTGGTAACATCTCTGCAATATTGGCTCCACTGAAATCGTCATCACAACTGAACCAGTTGACTTACAGAGCTCTACTCAATGCCAAAATACAGATTGAAAACCGCACTACGATTATAGATGAGTGGGAAAGTTCTAGCTGTGAAAATAAACATAAATTAGGTAGCCTAGGCCTAGACGTTTTTCAGCCATTTCGCCCGGGTAGGGGCGACCGTCATTGGGTAAAACAGCCCGGGGAGGAAGGGTTAAAGGTCGATATATGATTTTTACTAGTATTTCTTATTTAATGTAGGATTCTCATTAGACATATCATGCATATTCGGAATGCCTAGAGCAAGGTCATACAAGAATAAGCATAATTCCATTTGATAGGTCAAGTTCACAGGTCAACGTCATATAGAAAGTCAATATGCTAATTTCTTTACTATTCATGTAAACTTCACAAAATTCGTTGTGGCTGTTGTGCATTAACCCGCTGAGCCCCAGCTAGTTAGTAATAAATGTACCACCAGGGCCCAGAGGGTTGAATTTTTGTTTTGGTTGGACTTTGAAAGTTTTCAACCATCGGCATGGTTGCGTGGGATACTTACACAGTTCCCATACAAATCTGAGCCCTCTAGGTTCATAGGACCGAAGTAATTAACCTGGACGCAACCATTGCATCGCTGGGTTCTGGTGATCGAACATTGCAGACGCCACACGTGCGACGCTGGGTCTCAGCGGGTTAAGGGAAAATTAAAATTTTAAATTTTCAGACTTCATGAAGGTCAAGATGAAGTTCAAAGGTCAAAATCAACTATTCCTTTAATACCTCTGAAACTAACTGATGATTTTTGATGAAATTTGACACACTTATTTGATTGTCTAGTTACATCAAAGCAAACAAAAATACAATTCTAAATAAAGGTCAAGGTCACAAGTTAACCTTCATCATATAAAAACCAAATTTTCGATAAGCTGACGACTGTTAGTTGCATTTTACTTAAATCACATATAATGCAATCATATATACAGTATATATATTATAATACTTAAGGTTAATGGTCAAGGTCAAAGAACAAAAGAAGAGTGTTGATAATTGTCTTTAAACTCTTCCTAGACTGTTTAACCCTATGTGTACCGGTGACGTCTTTTTCATTGTATTCTAGCTATAATTAGACGATTTTATGGAGCTTATGAAGGATCTGTGGTAGTAAAAAGAGTTAAGATAGTTGAAAGCCTGCTACTTTTATGGAGGCCCTTCATAAACTAAATATAATCGCCTTAGTATCCATTATGAAATGAAACCGACAGAACTGTACTGAAAGGGTTACGTATCGTCACCAAATTTTGCTGGCAAATTTGGTTGGTCAATGCAACGATTGTCCATTATTTTTTCTTTGTTATTCAACGGTCAAGGTGAATGGTAAAGGTCACAGATTATGGTCACTGTTTCTTTCTTTCTTATATATATATATATATATATATATATATATATATATATACTGTATATACTGTATATAAACCAGTTTTACCTAAGAGATTCAATACTACTTGCAGAATTATAGGTCGCAGAGTTGTGTATGCATTTTTTTTTTTTTTTTTTTTTTGGTGATGCGAAAACTGCACGCCTACTTTATTTATAGTTTCAGTTAATTCTATAGTACTGCATTCGGTTTAGGCGTCTATTATTCAGAGATTAAAGGAATATAATCAAGTTCTAAATATACCTGTTAACAATATAACTAATTCAAAGTTTGTACTAACAGTAAATGTTTACTGGTTCCAAGGAAACCAATACAGTGGCTGCATTGATAATCAAGCCCTGCTATTCTATTTAGCACAATCCTATAACATATTGTGAAATGAAAAGGCTCCAGTTATTTAAATGTGGCAACCCTTTACTAGACCATTTGCTCGTTTACCCTCCCGACACCTCCACCACCTGCTCCACCACCACCATGGCTGTGTGGAAGGACGGGCAGAGTTCTTTTTTGGTTTGGTGAAGTCGATTTATTTGTTGCAAATGACTGAAATGTCTGAAGTGATTTAAGCAATAAAGATAAAAGGTATTTTGGGTTAGGAAGCGTGACAATTAAATATATTGTTATCATATTATATATTTACTATATGCCATCGTAAGCACTTAATTACTATGCAAACATGTTTCAATAGCAACTAGAGGTGATATTAGACTGCAGAATGCACATGAACTGAAACACCACAAATATTTCTGGCTTTTAACCTTCATTGTTATATAAAAAACAAATCTGCATTTAATTATTAGTATATTGACGCACTGTATATAACTATTTTAGTATGGCAAACGTTAGGCGACTTTATTCAGATTTGGAAACGTCTGGCATAGTAAGAAGGTTAAACACAATAAGTCAACCCTTTTGAAACCGATGATCTTTTTGTAATTCCAGCTACAATCAATTTGTTTTGACCACCTTTAACCCTTTATACAGACAACAAAATGTTTGTTTTGTTATTAATGCTACTGCTAAATGTTCTTACTGACATTAGAAAGGACCTCTAAGGATCAAAAGGTTAATTAGAATTTAAGTTATTCATTTAATTGACTGTTTGAATAAAATCGTCTGAAGATTGCTAGGATATACAAAACTATTTACATACTATATTTGAAAAAAATTAAGAAGGATCTCTCACATTCTGAGGAGAAAGCCATCAATTACCAGGGCGCTTTTTGAGTCTTGGTTACCAAGAGAACTCGGTAATAAATAGCCACCACATAACTCTGAAAGTATAATTTTCATACAAAAGCAAGTTCAAACTTCTACACTACAAACTTCATGTTATACCAAATTGTAAATTTTACTGTCCATAGAAGTTATATGCCAAACAATCAATATGCAGGCATCCTAAATACAACCATTCACCTGAGTCATAAATACCAGCCGTGCCATTTCGATTAAAGTTAAACGAAGCCCAACCCACCTGCCACCAACACACTCATATTTTCTGCCATGCCTAATAATTTGAGTAAGGATAGGTTATGTATTAATAATAACTGTAAGTTTCTTCATTTCATATCCATTTATTATCTAACATCATTGTGGAACATCTACTAACCCTCCAGTAATGCAAATAATGGAGAAAATAGAGTTTCCCGATATTTCTCGTCTCACCCAATCACGTCCCGTATTTCACACGTGTTACCCTGGCCAGCTTGCCAGAATGTACTCGTACTCGCTAGCGCTTGCCAGGGCAGTGAAATGGGCTATAATAATCGTAGAACGATGTTCTTTCTTTCTTAGTATTCATGATGTCACAGACAGATCAGTGGTGGTCTTTATTCTTGTCTGTGACACTTGGAAGTATTTTATATCAGTGATAGAGTATAAGATATGTAGTGTGAATTGCAAGGAGAGAGAGAACGAAGGAGGCAGCGAGGTGGTATTATGAGCGTGTGTATGTACGTGTGCCTTCCTCGCTCGGGCGGTTTTCCCACGCTCGTGATTGGCCGGCGGGCCTGGCGCGTCATATGACGCCTGCTCTTCATGACGTAGTGGTCTGTATTTGGGTGCCGCTGTCTCAAGTTTGGTGCTGGGGGGCTCCTACCCGCGTGTCTCCTTAGAGCTTGGCATGGTGTGGTTGGTCCTAGACGTCCCTTGCAATCTGTCCCCAATCTAACCCCCTGTACTACTGTTTCTCTCTCTGAACTTCTTCTTTTCCAATACTTCTTATCTTTATTCAATTACTTATCCCTTCTGGTTCTGCATACGACTTCCATAGTCGGCCAGTCGTATTACCAGCACCAGTTCTCACATATATATTTTGCACTAGCTTTAGGGATTATTAGTCATAGTCACATGAGTCATATTATCATTGGGTGCTTCTAATTATTGAGTTGTTCTTTGTTACTATTTAATGCTAGACAGTGGAGGGTATCTTTGGTCGTTGTCTGAGTTATGTATATGGCAAGTCAAAGCCTGTACAACTTCGACGGAGCTAGGTAGCCGGTAACCCTTGTGCATATTTGTCCTTTGCGAGTGTAGCAGTATACAAGCGAAGGGCTTTTGCCTATCTTACTTGTATGCTTGCTACCTCATTTTGTTGACCTTTGTGGAGCGCCAGGGTAAGACCAGATACTTGAGATCTGGACTTACCAAGAGAGCCTCCTAGTCACTTAACGTAACATAAGGGAAGTCTGTTCAAGGGGAGACAGTAGGCTACGAGCATGCTTGTGCTCTGCCTAGCCTCCTGGTACCTTTTTTGCCGCTGCTAGACTTTATTAGTAGTAAAGACAGCATTGTGTTTATTAACTTTAACTGTGTATGCTTTAGGAATTATTCACGTATTATTTTAGCCTAGGTTGATGCTTGGTGCACAACCCAGTATGGCTGTTACTTTGGCTAAGGAAGTACTGTTTTGATTGGCTATTATTAGTGCTGTCACAGAGTTGTTGCACTCCCTTGTTTTATATATATGTATCCTACTTGTTGGTGTATTTAAGATACACGCTTTGGTGTCCTGCCCCTGCATTATTTCTGTTCTATATTCGACGAGCATCTTAGAGCATCAGACGTTTTCAGAAGATTCCATATCTGTTTGCTGTAGGACTAGACTTCCAGTGTTTTCATAGAGCATTGAAGAGTTTAGTGTTGAGTACAGACTCACACTAAAGTTAATGTAAGCATTATACTCCTATATTAAAAAAATTTATAGTTTATTTAAGCATTGTTATTACTTGAGAGCATTTTATTAACGTAAAGTACTGCTGTTGTGAGTAGGCTTTGCCGTCACCGAAAAGCCTTTGTAGAAGTGCACTAAAACCCAGTTAATTGATACCCCATTATCCAGTAGATTAACTCTGGAGGGTTTAAGTGTTTTGTTCACCGGCGTAATAGTTCGAGGGTTTGGAATTAGCGTACCGTTGATGCAGATATAGCCTATCATCTAGTCCAATATTAAGTGCCCTTGTTTATTTCGTAGTGCCGGTCGTAACAAATGGCGACCTTAGACCAGTATATAGTGAACTGAATATTGCAGTTATTTTTTGGAGAAATCTTATTGCCATTTGGAGTTGAATTTATTTCTCGCATTGTTGGCAGTAGACATTGTTTTGAGGATATATGGAACTTGTTGGAGTTTATTGGTGACCTAGTATTGCACTCAAAAACATCTTCGAATATTTTTTGTGAATAAAGCTACGCGAGAATTTGGCTACTTTTGTCTTGACTTGGGATTTTTTTTTGTTAACTCCATCATGTCACTGGACGGGTCTGAGCATAGTGAGGGCACAGTGCGAGAGACAGGTGAGGAGGTGGAGAAGGTGGAGTTGGGTAACGGCGTTCAGGTGGTGAACAATGAGGAGGATGCTCGGATTTTTTGGAGGAGCCTGTGACGGCGGACCGGGTGACGGGACTGGACCGGTACGGACTGCAGTGTGTAGCCACGGTCTTAGGGTTCTCTGGTACTAGCGGTTTGTCGAGAAGTGAGCTGGTTACCTGTGTGCTGGGTGGGGTGCATGGGGGTTCGGGTGGAGCGGGAGCTGGGGCACCTTCGTCCCAGCCCCCATTCCACTCAACTCCTATCATGGCTCCCCCTCGGGTTCCGGAGCCGAATACGTTCCCGCAGGCCGATGTCCGCTGGCGGTTGGGCATGCCTCTAGGTGACTCATGGGGTGGGTTCCCCAATAGTAGCACCCCCTCTTCAAAGTTTGTCTCCCGAGATGTTGCTTCAGCTCGAGCTCGCCAAACTTAAGCAACAGGCTGAGCTCGAGCAGCGGAAGCATGAGGCTGAGCTCGAGCAGCGAAAGCATGAGGCTGAGCTCAGGCAGCAGCAGCAACAGCATGAGGCTGAGCTCAAGCAGCGAGAGGCTGAGCTCAAGTATGAGTCTGCAAGGTATTGTGCCGATATTGACCTAGAGAAAACTAATGTAGAGGTGACGAGGAACCGGGTCGTCCAGGGGGGTCGACCCCATGACCAGTCTCTGTCGCATCTACTAAAGTTGGTTCCAGTGTTTGATGAGATAGGAGTTACAGAATTCTTTCTCCATTTTGAGGAAAAGTGCCAGGAGCACCAATGGCCCGAGGAGAAATGGGCAGCCCTTGTTTCTTCACGATTGACGGGGAAAGCACTCAAGGCGTACGATGCTTTACCCCTAGAGTCTTGCATTGACTACGAGGTGTTGAAAGAGGCTGTCCTGAGGGCGTATGAGTTGCAGCCAGAGACCTATAGGCTGAAATTTAGGGCTGTTCCCAAGAGAAAGGAGAGTACTTTCCAAGAACACGCTAGAGAGCTGTCAGATGCATTTGAGAATTGGTTAAGGTCGGAGAAAGCAACTACTTTTGATGCAGTGAAGCAATTAGTGTTGTTGGAGCAATTTTTTAAATATACTGGCAGTGACTTGACTCTTAACTTGAAAGAAAAGCAACCTAAAATTCTGCAGGAGGCACAACTAATTACCCATTTAAGAGTACTGGTGCCAATTTTGATCCCAATTCGAAACCCTTCCCGTTAAAGAAAGGCCAGGGCCGTTCCTCACCTCAGAGGAAGTCCAAGAGCGAAGTGGAGCATTTCAAGTGTCATGAGAAGGGGCATATTGCGTGCTCATGTCCGAGCACACCGCCTACAGCAGTGGTGTCACTAGTGAGCAACATCGGTGTGTCTTTGAGGTCTTCCACGTTTGCCCGGGGTAATATGTCGGTTGCGAAGTCACAGTCGGTGCAGAAGCAGCAGGAGGGCTCGTCACCCGTCCGAGATGCTTTTTGTGGTCATAGGGGGCACGGCACTGTGAGGTGGGATGGTGTGGAGCATAGGCTTAAGTTGTTGCGTGATACGGGCGCTTCCCAGACACTTATTAAGAACTTCACTGGCAAGCATATTAACGCGGCTCGGGTTGTGGTGGTTCAAGGCATCAATGCTACGCGGTCTTACCCGCTGGTCAGAGTGGAGCTTGAGGTGGACGGTGTGACACGGGAGTTGGATGTGGGTGTTGTGGAGAAATTGCCAGTTGAGGGGGTCGACCTCCTTCTCGGTAACGACTTTGCGGTGCCTACTTCCGAGGTTCCACCCTTAGTCGTTGCCGAGAGGGCGGCCGACACAAGTAGGGAGGGGCAAGAGGGGCTCGAGATATCTGAGTCCGCTCAGGTGTCACAGCCTAGTACCCAGGTTTCAGACCAGCGGAGGAAGGGTTGGAAGGAGAAAGTCGAGGCTGGTGGTCTAGTTGAGAGTTTGGACCCAGCGACACTCCTTGGTGACTCAGTACTTGACCCAATATTGAGCTCCGGAGTTGCCCCAGAACCTGTCCCCCCTAGTGACATGGTAGGGTGTGATGGGACTCCGCGACAGAGTAGTTCCCAGGTGCAACGAGAAGATCTTAGTCTTGAGAGTTGTGGGAACGGGGCTATCGAACTCGATGAGGACGGGGAAGCATGTCATGTGAACCTGTTTAAGGAGTTTGTGGGGCAACCACCTGAGCAGCCTACTGTCCCTGTGTTGGTCTGCAGCGGCCCAGGTGGAGAAGGGGAGGGGGGCAGTGGGGCACAGGTGGAGGAAAGTTGGGATTGTCATGTCTCGGCAGAGCAGTGGGCGGGGGACACGAGTCAGGTGGCTGTGGAAGCGCTTGAGCACCTGCCTGAGCAGCAGCATGCAGCGATCCAGCCCCTGCTCGGTTCATACCCCACTGTTTGTGCCGAGCACCCAGGCCTCACAACTCATGCGGTGCACGATGTTCCGCTGGCAGGTCACTTGAGTGTGAGTAAACCGTTGGCCTCGTTGTTTCGGATGTTCAAGGTGGGCGACGAGGCTTTGGCATGGTTGTCAGGTCAGGGTCGACCCATGGCTGCTAAGGTTGGTGGTCAGTATCAGGACATTGAGCAGATTGGTGAGGTTGGCTGTGGAGTGAATGCGCCCGGTCGTCGCATAGCCTCCCAATGCTGCTCTAGTAAAATGCAACAGCCCTACCATAGACCGACTGTATCTGGCCGTGTCGCTGAAGGCGGTGATGCTGTGCAGGCAGATGTAGTCGCAAGGAATGCGGGGGGGCGCATGTACGGAATCGGCGGGGAAGCATTAGCACTTATGAGCTGTGGGAGTGACTGCACAGGGGGTACAGATTGTCCCTCTCATGACCTGGCTGTTCTACGGACAAAGGTGGAGAAGGAGGGAGATTGTAGTGTAGAAACTGCGGTCTCGGCGGGGTTGTGGGAGGGCACTAAGCATGTTGTTCTTCGAGAGAAGTTGCAACCTCTTGTTCCTAAGCGTCAAGAGAAGTTGTTTACTAGGCTGTGGCAGTACATCCACATGTTTGTTGATTCTCCAGGCATGATGTACGGGGTAGAACCCGACATGGAGGCTGGAGACAGTGCAAGGCTCAAGTTGGATCCCTACCGTATAAATCCTGCTCGACAGCCTGTCATCAAAGCAGAGCTGGACTACATGTTGGAAAAGGGTCTGAGGGATAAGGGATATCGTGAGAGGTCATTGCCAGTAATTTTGCAACCTGAGTTAGGTGGCAAGATCCGTGTTTGTGTTGAGTGCAAGAGTGATGGTGCATCATCTGACAGACGCCTATGCTTTATCCAGATTTGAAGACCCCATAGACCGCCTCGGGGCTGCCTCGTTTATCACTAAGGTAGAACTAGTGAAAGGTTATTGGCAGGTCCCGTTGCCGGAGAGAGCGAAGAGAAGTGCCAGTCTTGTGATGAACTGGGCAGTTTATCAGTGTCAGGTGTTGTTTTGCTGCCGGAACACAAGTTGGATATGTGGCATGTTAAGGGCACTGATAATGTTCTGGCTGATTGTTTGTCATGGGAGGGTATGTCTTAAGGAGCACCCTCGCCTTTGAGTCAGTGTTTGTTTGAGAGTGGAGAAAAATTAGGCTTGCCCCTGTAGTGCAAAGCCGCCAAAAACACTATTAAAAATAATACAAAAACCTCACATAAAAACTCTTTCTTTTGATAGTATATAAGTGCAGTATGTTACAGCAAGAATCTAAGACATTCGGAGTTTTTGTCTTAGTAGGCTAGGCTTATTGAAGCTTGCTCGTTGAGCGTAATATTGTAAGCGATACTATTATTTTGGGGAAGTGTTGTGTAGATTTTTGTTATTTAATAAAGTGTTTTCTGTTTGTGATTGTGCCTTGTTTTCACAACTTGGGGGAATAGCTGGGTGAGGCGGGGTTGATGGGCATTCTGTCTGGTCAGATGTGGCGTTTACCTGAGGTTAAAACGTCCCACATCTAGGGCGGGGTGTTACGCTGGCCAGCTTGCCAGAATGTACTCGTACTCGCTAACGCTCGCCAGGGCAGTGAAATGGGCTATAATAATCGTAGAACGATGTTCTTTCTGTCTTAGTATTCATGATGTCCAGACAGATCAGTGGTGGTCTTTATTCTTGTCTGTGACACTTGGAAGTATTTTATATCAGTGATAGAGTATAAGATATGTAGTGTGAATTGCAAGGAGAGAGAGAACGAAGGAGGCAGCGAGGTGGTATTATGTGCGTGTGTATGTACGTGTGCCTTCCTCGCTCGGGCGGAGTTTCCCACGCTCGTGATTGGCCGGCGGGCCTGGCGCGTCATATGACGCCTGCTCT
Organism: Paralithodes platypus; assembly: GCA_032716605.1. Classification (NCBI taxonomy): domain Eukaryota; kingdom Metazoa; phylum Arthropoda; class Malacostraca; order Decapoda; family Lithodidae; genus Paralithodes; species Paralithodes platypus. The sequence continues at coordinate 70,407,962 of CM064487.1, forward strand.
TCATGACATAGTGGTCTGTGATTGGGTGCCGCTGTCTCAAGTTTGGTGCTGGGGGGCTCCTACCCATGTGTCTCCTTAGAGCTTGGCATGGTGTGCTTGGTCCTAGACATCCCTTGCAATCTGTCCCCAATCTAACCCCCTGTACTACTGTTTCTCTCTCTGAACTTCTTCTTTTCCAATACTTCTTATCTTTATTCAATTACTTTTCCCTTCTGGTTCTGCATACGACTTCCATAGTCGGCCAGTCGTATTACCAGCACCAGTTCTCACATATATGTTTTGCACTAGCTTTAGGGATTATTAGTCATAGTCACATGAGTCATATTATCATTGGGTGCTTCTAATTATTGAGTTGTTCTTTGTTACTATTTAATGCTAGACAGTGGAGGGTATCTTTGGTCATTGTCTGAGTTATGTATATGGCAAGTCAAAGCCTGTACGACTTCGACGGAGCTAGGTAGCCGGTAACCCTTGTGCATGTTTGTCCTTTGCGAGTGCAGCAATATACAAGCGAAGGGCTTTTGCCTACTCTTACTTTAGGTCATTTTGTTGACCTTTGTGGAGCGCCAGGGTAAGACCAGATACTTGAGATCTGGACTTACCAAGAGAGCCTCCTAGTCACTTAATGTAACATAAGGGAAATCTGTTCAAGGGGAGACAGTAGGCTACGAGCATGCTTGTGCTCTGCCTAGCCTCCTGGTACCTTTTTTGCCGCTGCTAGACTTTATTAGTAGTAAAGACAGCATTGTGTTTATTAACTTTAACTGTGTATGCTTTAGGAATTATTCACGTATTATTTTAGCCTAGGTTGATGCTTGGTGCACAACCCAGTATGGCTGTTACTTTGGCTAAGGAAGTACTGTTTTGAGTGGCTATTATTAGTGCTGTCACAGAGTTGTTGCACTCCCTTGTTTTATATATATGTATCCTACTTGTTGGTGTATTTAAGATACACGCTTTGGTGTCCTGCCCCTGCATTATTTCTGTTCTATATTCGACGAGCATCTTAGAGCATCAGACGTTTTCAGAAAGTTCCATATCTGTTTGCTGTAGGACTAGACTTCCAGTGTTTTCATAGAGCATTGAAGAGTTTAGTGTTGAGTACAGACTCACACTAAAGTTAACGTATGCATATACTCCTTTATTAAATCTTGTTATAGTTTATTTAAGCATTGTTATTACTTGAGAGCATTTTATTAACGTAAAGTACTCCTGTTGTGAGTAGGCTTTGCCGTCACTGGAAAGCCTTTGTAGAAGTGCACTAAAACCCAGTTAATTGATACCCCGTTATCCAGTAGATTAACTCTGGAAGGTTTAAGTGTTTTGTTCACCGGCATAATAGTTCGAGGGTTTGGAATTAGCGTACCGTTGTTGCAGATATAGCCTATCATCTAGTCCAATATTAAGTGCCCTTGTTTATTTCGTAGTGCCGGTCGTAACACACGCCGTAGGGTTTGAGGGATTCATTCATAAAACTACGTTGTTTACTACGGATCCAATGCCACACACCTCCACACAACACAAAATTTTCTCGCAGGACTAAGTTGGCCAACTGTACATGTTCATGACAAATACTAGTTGTTAATAACAACATTGAACAACTTATGTTTTTCAATTATGTTTCAATCCAATAGTATGCAGATACTTTATTATAAGCAGTCTCATTATTTGCTTGGCGTAACAATGTGTATTCACATCAAATTGAGTGGGATTTTAGTAATTATCAATATTTTAGGGTCTATGCGATAGGAATAATCTCTCTCTCTCTCTCTCTCTCTCTCTCTCTCTCTCTCTCTCTCTCTCTCTCTCTAATAAGTTTTTGTTACCTCTCTGCTCCACTTACTCTGTCTTATACTTTGGCACTACCGACATCCATGTTATGGTTTTGTTATCGTTATTTACATTTTCTATATTTTAAATAATGTCACACATAAGCGTAATTATTTACAACAATACTTCTGACAATTCCTTATCCTTTGTCTTTCCACCATAATTAAAAGAATTATCATATCTTAAATTGATTTGTGTTAACAATACTAAATACATACATTGGAAATCAAATCTGTGTGCCCAATTACATGTTTGATTGTATTTGAACTGTTGTTGGAATTGATTTATGGCAAGTTAATCTGGTGGGATACTTCAACAGAGGGGTTTCAGTTGCATGACAATTATAAAAAAACAATACTGCTCCATTTTGAAGGAGTGACGTTAGGTCATGGGCATTGTTGATGACATAGTTAAAATAAACATTATATTTTAAAAAATCAATACTAAATACAATGTAAGGGAAGCAATTCGTTTAGAATGTGTGTGTTGTGGACTGTTTTGATTGTCATATGTTCAATGTTATTACATTGCTTCAGTACAGAGTTTTCCAAGTCAGTCATCAATAACGAACAATACTCCAACGAAGGACGCATAAAGGACCTTGTAAAATATGGTAATTTTCTCGTCAGTAAGTCCTTGGGTGAATTATGCCAATGATATTTGTTTTGAAGTTTTCTGAAGGCGCGAATTGGTGTATTTAGAGGGTGGTATGGGACAACGCTAGTGTGTCGTCTGATGAACGAAAAGGTTAACATGTTAGAAGATACATCACCGCCAATAATCTATACTGTACACCTTACTACTTCCAATATTTACACCAGGACCATATAGATCAACAGCCATTAGTGTTGGTGAAGGAGTAATCTTGAAGGTACTCAAAGTCAACAAAGGAGTATATTTACTTCCGCTTTAACGCTGAGGGCCCATTAACTTGATCAATAGGCAGACTTAGCAGGGGTAAACATGGATGACCTCGAATCAATAGCTCCAAGAAGAGAGAGGGACTTAGTGTCGGACTTTAATTGCGCTCCCTATGAGTTTATAGATTAATACGAAGTATGTAGCAATATAACACTCAGTTTATGCACAGGCCAAGGACAGGCAAGACGTTCCTTTGGTACTAAAACACTAAATTATACACTAAACTAGTTCACTAGTTAGATATCTATCACCACTACGAGGATGCAGCTCCCTCAAGACAGTGACTTTGGGCCTCTTTCCTGGCAACTATTGATCCTTGGGCTTCAGTTTATTGGTGCCTTTCCTTACACAACATCTAAGGAGGTCGACCAAAAGCCAACGTTAAACATCAAGCTGCTGCTCTGGTCCATTTTCATTCAAACATTTATGATAACTGCAGTAATATTTATTTCAAAGAGGGCTTTAGCTCCCCTGCTGACACCAGATGTAGAGAGTATGGCGATTGTGTACAGTGGCACTTTATTGTTTATGTCTATCTCATTCCTGCCTGTTATTATGATGATCTACAGCGGCAAGATGGCGGATATGATTGCAGATTTGGGCTCCGATGTGGATGCAAGTTGGCAACCAAGATAACAGTGGTATAACAATGTAATGACACTGGTCTTTATGTTTGGAATATTGGGGTATGCAATTTTTGGGATCTTATATCCATACAACTTAATGGACATGAAGTTAGGTCCTGAAATTGTATTGTCTTTGATTGTCAGCATTTGCTTGTTCCTAGATATATTGCTTCCACTTGAAGTGTCAGAGAAAACTGTAGATCTACTTTCAAGGCACTTACAAAATGCACACCGGCAAATCCACAAACAGATTTTAAAGCTATCCTCTGTTGACACCAAAGAATATAATATGGAACTGGCTGTATTGGCTCTTCTTGATATTGAGTGCAAAATACGAAAGGTAAGAAATATGAAGATATAACACTAACAGTTTGTATACATTTAACAATGTAGTTCAGGCAAGCACCACAGGAACAATTTATTTTTGTAGATAATCTTGTTCTTTCTCTAATAATTCATACTGAGGTGGTCTTTCCGTCTGCTGTAAGTAGCTAGCCATTCGGATTGACTGCAATCCTTTTGTAGCGGGCTAACAGTCGTGTTCTCCTACAGTTGCTAAGGCATGGAACTTGGACAAATGGTCTTTAGCCAGCTTAGAAGATTACAGCATAATTTAATGAGTATGCATTTTAGTCCGGACCTCAAACGAGAATACTGTACTACAAAAATAGTAAACGTATACACTTTTCATCAAACTATTTAATAATCTTGTAGGAACCATAGCCATAGGTTGGGATGCCAAGCAGACGCAATATGAGTCGGTCATGTATAGCAACCCTGGTACAGGCAATGCTCACAGGACCGCTGCCTCATTTGTCCAAAAATAAACAAATAATAATGTAAATTTAACACTCAAGACGCAGGGCCCGACATATGTCGGCCGAGAGAATAATGGCCACCCCTGCGGTGCCCGACATATGTCGGAAGGGATTTTGAGCACATTATCGGCTCTGAGAGAGAGTCCACGCCTTGGGAGGACGATAGGCGGGCCATGACCGTTCGGCACGGCCCTAGTGCCGCGACTGAGCTCCCCACTGCAACATTCCACACCCACAGCCTCGCGAGACCAGGAAAATACTGGGGAAATTACCGTATTTTAGGTTTTTTCAACTCTCGTTGCGCGATCGCTACAGAATAACCCGTGGTTGTACAAAGATGTTCAGGTGTCATTGAAAAGATCTATTATCGCCCTTTAACGGATACTTAATTGTATTACACTCTGGCTCTTGTTTATGCATGGAATAAAGCTCGTTTAGGGTAAACATGCCCGCCTGGCAGGTAGTAGAAGTTACAAACATCCCCGTCGGTTAAGCGTTAACTATATATTCATACTAAAATCATGCAAATCCCAAAACCCATACCTAAGCTTCATACCTTACAGGCTGAGCTCAGTACAGTTTGAGTAGCAATATTATAATAATTAATGATGCTCTTAACACCAATAACCCCCCAAATTTAATTAATTAAATCATGTGATCCTCCTGGGACTCAAATCCAGGACACCACATACAGATCTTATTGTATGCGCTCTTAACTATTACACCATATTTACGCTCGTAGCATACGCAATAAATTTTCAGATTTAGAGGAACTAGTGTTTACTGAAAATTATGATGTGATTGGTATAACAGAATCTTGGCTCAATACAGTAGATAGAGACTTTTTAGCAGAGTATTCACTTCCCGGTTATGTAATGTTTGAGAAAAGCCGAATAAATAAAAATGGAGGTGGCGTTTTATTTTATATCAAAGAAAGTCTTAACCCGACCCTCTTGTCAAAACCTCAAATTGTGAACGTCGACACATCTTTTGTGCTAATAAAGAATAATAAAGGTACAAAACTAATACTTGCATTAATATACAGACCTCCAGCTCAATCAGTGCAAACTGACCGAGAAATTTATGAACAAATTGCAGATGTAAGTAACTCACAAGATACCGTATTTTTTGGCGACTTTAATTTAACTGTGACCAAGTGGGGCGATACTCATACTTCACACTCCGGACATGACTTGTATACGAACTTGCAAGAGAGTTCGCTTTATCAATTTGTTCGAACACCGACCCGTGGTAATAACGTTCTTGACATTGTACTTGCAACAAAAGAAGAATTAATAGAGAATTTGAATGTTGGTGATGAATTCAGTAACAGCGACCATCGTACGATAACTTTCACTTTAAAGTTTACTAGTAACGAACCAAATAGTAGCATAAAAAAAGTCCATAATTTCAAGAAAGCAAACTTTCATAAACTTAGAGCTATGTTTAAAGAAACTGACTGGAGCTTTTTAATTAACAATAACGACATAAATACATCTTGGAAGTTATTCGAAACCACTTACCTAAAAGCAGTGCAAGACTGCATACCATCGAAAATACGGCGTCCAGGCCATAATAATAAGCCCAAATGGTGGAATAAAGATATTTCAAACTGCCTGCTTGCTAAAAAATTTGCTAATGATAGATTAAAATCTTCACAAAATGACGAAGAACGGGTGAAATTTGTAGAGCTACGACGCAAAGCCAAAAAGTGAATTAACCCTCTCACCACGGAGGGGCTCTTGAACGCCCATAAAAAAGCATATAACAGGTACCCGGAAGGCCTCTTGAACGCCCAGTGGTTGAAAGCCTGTGAGCTTCGTGTGCGAGGCGTCGGTCCGACGCATGTAAACAACAACCGGCTGGACCGACGCCCCGCATCTCCGGCCACAAGAAGGAGAGCGTCGCTTGTTCGTGTGTGCCTGTATGTTGTTGTTAAGTATCGAAAAGTGGTGTAAAGTGGCTGTTTTGGCCATAAAGTTATCTCCAATGAAATCATCATCACAGCTCAACCAGTTGACTTAGAGAGCTCTACTTAATGCCATTCTACAGGTAAATAACACAGCTACGCTTGGGGATGCGCGGAAATGCGGGAAGCAGTCTGATTAACGAATATACGGTAGCCTAGCCTAGACGTTTTTCGGCCAAAACATCCGGGTTTCGAGGAATATATATATAATACATAGCCGGGGCTGGAGGGTTAAGCAAAGTAAAAAGACCCTAGAGTTACATATTGCGAATCAAAGTAAAACAAACCCGAAAGAATTCTACAGTTATATCAGAAAGAAAAAAGTAGTTACTTCAACTGTTGGACCGTTAGTCGATGAAAATGGAGAATACACCAAAGACGAAGTACAAATGAGTAATGCCCTCAATACCTTCTTTGCATCAGTTTTTACAACAGAAGACCTCAGTGATATCCCTACACCATCGCCGATTCAGATTGATAATTTAGATGTTCTAAGCAATATCACCGTTACAGAGAGAGAAGTATTGAATTGTTTAGATAAACTCAAGGTAAATAAAACGCCTGGACCTGATACAATCTCGCCTAGAGTTCTAAAGGAAGCTAAGGATGAGCTCTCCAAACCACTGACATTACTATTCAATAAATCCTTGCAGTCTGGAACTATGCCTGATTAGTGGAAGATAGCCAACGTAACACCGATATTAAAAAAAGCAGCAAATCCCTACCCAGTAACTATCGTCCAATTAGCTTAACCTCAGTTGTATGTAAAATGCTAGAAACGGTCATAAGAGACAGACTCGTAAATCACTTAGAGGAAAATAACATACTTAAAGATACTCAACACGGCTTTCGTAAAAAACGTTCCTGTTTAACAAACCTCTTAGACTTCTTCCACGATATCCTCAACCTCTACGATGAGAGTAAAGCTGTAGATATTATATACCTTGATTTTCAAAGGCCTTTGACAAAGTTCCCCACAAACGTTTACTGCTAAAACTAAAAGCGCATGGAATACAAGACGGTGTGTTGAAATGGATAGAAATTGGCTCAGCGACAGAAAGCAAAGAGTAGTCATAAACGGTAAGGCATCTAAATAGACCAATGTAAGTAGCGGGGTACCCCAGGGGTCGGTACTAGCACCAATTCTCTTTCTAATTTACATCAACGACATAGATGAGGGTCTCACCTGTACAATCTCAAAATTTGCTGACGATACAAAAATTGCAAATAGCGTACTCTCAAAAGATCAAGTTGACGATATGCAACACAATCTAGATAAATTGTCACATTGGGCCCAAATTTGGCAAATGAGTTTCAATGCGGATAAATGTAAAGTACTACATATCGGATACCTAAATGAGAAAGCAAACTATTTGATGAATGGCACTCAGCTTAAGAATGTAAACAGAGAAACCCATCTGGGAGTAACAATATCGAGTAACCTAAAACCGAGTCAACAATGTTCAGAAGTTGTTAAGAAGGCAAACAAATAATTGGCTTTATAGGCAGATCATTTGAGCATAAATCCAAAGACGTAATCCTAACCCTTTACAATTCCTTAGTCCGCCCTCTTCTGGAATACTGCGTTCAATGCTGGTGCCCTTATTACCAAAAAGACATAAACAAGCTAGAACGAGTTCAACGTAGAGTTACCAAAATGATACCTAGCCTAAAGAACAAACCATACGAAGAGCGTCTTAGAGAATTAAATCTATTTCCTTTAACCCAGCGCAGATTAAGAGGTGACTTAATTCAAGTGTTCAAAATCATCAAAGGCATCGACAATATGAACTGTAGTAAGTACTTCACTATCGACCAATCTAATTACACGCGGGGAAACGGTTGCAAAATTATTGGTAAATCTTTTAACTCACACGAATCTAAGAATTTCTTCTTCAATCGAGTTGTCAACTTGTGGAATGGGCTTCCCCGAGACGTTATAGACTGCAGCACCATTGATTCATTTAAATTCCGCCTAGACAAATATCTCGCATCAAACCCGCGACTGACTGCGTTTGTAAATGAATAACTTTATTTTATCCTCCCCTCAGTTACTAACCCATATGTCCCCTACTAACTTCCTAGTCCTGCCACGTTAGTGGCAAGGCAGTAGTTCCCTTTTCAATGTTCCCTTACCCCCTCTAAACCACTGTTTGGACACTTGATCCTCAGTGTTTTGGAGGACAAGCAGCCTAGAAGGGTCACTAGATCTGTTGTTGCTTGATTTCTTTTGTACTTTGTACTCCTTTGTACCATCAAGACTGTTTAGTTCAATTAATATTTGTTAATAAGCGTTTCCATAAAACCAAAATACTTCCTAATTTATTAGAATTATATATTTTTTTGTTTGTTTTGTGGTTAATGGCATTAACAACAGATTACCATGCAGAAACTAAGCACAATATTATAAGTTTTATCAATCAATATTCGCCATTAGCATAGCAAGAGCTAATATTTCATGGATTATTTTAATACTTGATGTAGTTGGTAACGAACGTAGTTGTCTTGTCAAATAACCTTACCCATGATAAAAAAAAGTATATGAGAACATAATTAATGTGATTTTGCTATTTAATTATGTTTACATTATAAACTCAATTTCGTTCTTTCAAACTATGAAGATCATCAATCCATCCACCTTAGAGAGAGAGAATGGATCATATTCGTTTGCATTATATTGCTTTGACCCAGAGTACTACCATGTGTATACATACAGTAGTACCGTATGTAAACCATCAATATCATGAAATATTATACATATCCCCCAAATAATAAATTAACAACTGTATTGATTTATTCCTTTATACTTGATGATAATAGACTAGTTCAATTGGGTAAGCACTGGATGAATGACAATCAATAACCACATACGCAGAACGTGGTCGAGTGATTAAATTTGAGTGTGTATTTAGTTAGTTAGTTAGTACAAAGGCAGAGAAAAGACAAATAGTATGTTCCATAGACAAAGGTGAATATCTAATATAAGGATTTTAGCAACAGCTGGGCATGCTAGTTTTTAGCCCAAGAAGCATGATAAGCCTAGCGGAAATGTCTCTATAGCGAACGTGATAGGCCTCACGGAAGGACGACCATAAAAAAACTTCCAAAATGTCCCAGGGGGCTCTCAAAACAGAGGAATATGTGATTAGATAAGATAATTCCCCTCTAGTACCTCCTAACACTCTTCCACATGTGCCCCCCCCCCCCACCCCCCTTCCCCCATCCTCAATTGTCGGCTATTTTTCCTCTTACTTCCCTCATTTAGCGGTTATATTTCATGCAAATGTTTCTCAGGTGGGCTAAGAGATACGGGCGAGTCATTTAGAGACCCTATAGCAGTTGCTTACGAGACGTTAGAGAGGGAGGGTGTATGTCTATTGGCCGGGCGGCGGAAATATAGGTTTGTCACCCCCTAATTGCTGTTTCCACTTCTTTTATCACTCTTCAAGGTTCATATGCTCATCACAGAAGTAAACTAAATGCACATGGAGAAGAAATAATGTTTTATGTGGTAAATATAACAAATTATGTCAGAATTGAAAGGGTAGAAATTACGCATCCTGACCACTTTTCACTACATCATTTACGCATTCCGAGGATTAAGGATACAAATATCACAAGACAGTGCCTTTGGACATAATTATCTCCTGTCAATTTCTGATCCAGGGCTACAAACTTATTGGTTCTTTTCCTCACATACAACCACAAGACGACAAGTAGCCAGTACCTTACATTCTGCTGCTCTGGTCCAATATCATCCATACATGCTTCATATGTTCAGTAATAATGTATGAATAGATGGCACTCGTGGGAAAGACGGGAGCTGGCGGCTTAGGCAAAAGTACAACCCCAGTGATGAGCACCCTAATACATCCATGGTAAGATAGTAGGATGGATAGTAGCCAGCGTGATATGACAACACCCTAAACAAATCCCTGTGGTGGGTTAATCTAAGTAACCGTGAGCTTCCTTGGTTTAGTAAATATATCTGTAGAAACAATCCAGTGCTACTGTGATAGTATTTTAACTGGGGTCACATGCAGGCCTTTGTTTTATGTCTAACTAACCTGTTAGCAGTTCAGTCACCAAATTTCCAGATTATTTTCTTCAGTGGCAGTCCTTCCATACCACTTCTGATCTCACTTGGAAAGATCATATTACCACTCTTGCTAAAGCAGCTTACCTAAAGCTGGGTGTGCTCAACTGCCTCCGGGGGTTCTTTACCCCTGTGCAGCTTCTTGCTCTGTACAGGGGCACAGTGCATCCATGTGTTGAGTATTGTTCACACATGTGGGGGAAATCCTCTCACACAGCACTTCTGGACAAAGTAGAAAGGAAAGCCTTCCGTATCATTAACTCACATCCACTCACCAATTCTCTGCAGTCTCTCTCTCTTCGCCGCAATGTAGCATCTCTCTCACTATTCTACCACTATTGCAATAATCAATGTTCCTCAGAGCTCTTTCAGTGTATACCACCTCCCCTTCATAGAGCACGTACCACCCGTCTTGCAACACAATCCCACCCCTACTCTGTGCAACTCTCCAACCCAAGAGTGAAATGCTATTCTCAATCTTTCTTCTGTTCAACAGCTGAGCTCTGGAACTCTCTCCCGGAATCAGTCTTTCCTTCTTCCTTTGACTTAAATTGATTCAAACTCTGTGTATCCAGGCATTTTGGCTCCAACATTCCTTGATTTTGGCCCTGTCACTCTCTCAACTCTGGGGGAGGCACTTGCTACAGGCAGTTCTACCTTTTGCCTCCCTCATTCACATAGAAAAAAAAAAAAACAAAAAAAATGACTTTCTTTTCCACAAGCGACTTAGCCCATCCTGTCCCAGCGCCGATCCTAATCCGTTATTAGTTATTATAAAAGGTATACACTAATATTAGTGAGGGATGTCATCCGTCACTAATACTTGAGGCTTGTTCTCTGCTAATAGTGAGCAGGAGCTGCTAACATGACTTGAAGGCATTACTGTTAGGTACTGACAACACTGGACAGGTTTTGGCTGGTTGTCATTACCAGCCACGCCTCAGTTACCTCTCAGCTTTCGTGAGGGGAGCCTCATGTTGTTCTGCGGAAAATTCATTTTGGCGAAAATGGTTGCACAGAGGGACACATAAATTGTAAAATACTCTAGTACAGTATATATATATATATATATATATATATATATATATATATATATATATATATATATATATATATATATATATATGTTATTTGTTTTCCGTAGTATTCCATAGTAAAAAAAACTTGATTGATATTATACACACGAACACCATTTTCCAGGTTGCAGTTCGTCAGCGTCACGCCGTGGACTGTTACTTCCCCATCATCAGCCTGTACCTCCTGCCCAGCATCATCACTGCCACGGCCTCCTCCTACGCCTCCCTCAGGAACACCTTCGTCTATGGATCAACCTTCATCCTCCTGGTCATAAGCTATATGATCATCCTACGCTTCTGTAGGATGGGCCAACAGTTTGTAAGAAAGGCAAGTAGTGCTAGAATTGTTTGCTGCATTATCATAATAAACATTAGGAGACATTATTTAAATATTTGTTCGTTTCAGAATTGACAATAACAAAACGAGTTATTTCATCTGTCCAAGCAATCATGACACGATATTGCGTTAGACATTTACGTAGACATTTGCATGTCATACATGCAAACACTTAGATAGCCACTGGCAAATATCTGCTAAAGAAATTGTGAGGTATCATTAATATAAAGTTAATTATTCTTATTTTATTATTTTTTCAGGTGGAGGACGTGCTGGAAACTTTGAAAGACCTAAGGAGCTCAACCAGTTCTCCCATCATCAGGACCAGGGTGAATATATTTATAATGTAAAACCAAGAATGGCATTGCTTGAACCATGTTAGGACAAAATGCACGTTTGGGAAGAAAAAGAAGGCCTTTGAGTGCTTGATCTATACGACTAATATAAATATTATAAATAAGCATTACACATATCGAATGCCTCCGAAAACCATGTTCTTTTACAGTTGTCATAAAATCCTATATATCTCCTATTATGAGGGATACATTTACCACCGTCAGTGATTGAGTTTCCTAATGCGAGCTTCTAACCCCCTTTTGTGACAGGTGGGCGAAGTGATGGGACTCTTAACGGATATGCGGAGTTTCAACATGTGTAGCTGGTACTGTCTAGACTACTCTGCTTTACTGTCGGTAAGTATATATTTGGTATTTTGTTAATGATACTTTAAAAAGTGAAGGTTTTAAGAATGTTTCTTGATCTATGCGAGTGGTAATTATCTGAACTTACACCCAAAAAGTCAACAAGTGACTGTATTCTGGCATTCCAATTTCTTGTGGAACGCCAACTCGAATATAAAAAAGGGCTGCTTGCAGTTTATGTTGACTTGGTGCACTGAGAGACACTCTGGGATATACTACGGCTACACGGGATACTCGCGGCAACTATTGACCTGGTGTCTGGACAGGACAGAGAGTTCAGTCAGGTGTTGTGAGGAAGTATACTCCTCCTTCCTTGTGAATTCATGTGTGAGACAGGGATGTATTCTAGCACCTACACTTTTCAATACTTGAATGGATGGGTAACTGGGCTGGACAGTTGGGACAGTGATCCTAGTAGAGACGTAAGATGTTCTCAGATTGGTCTTCGAAACACTACATGAGGAATCGGAGCCGCTAGATTTAAAGGTTTCTTGGAATATGACAGAAGCCCAAGCATTTGGTTGATGCAGGGCAATCTGTTTATGAATGTGGTGAAGACTTAGATATCTTGGATAAATTTACTTATCATGGTAGCGTGTACCATAATAGTGGTGAGTCGGGCTATAATGCTTATCATCCCCTCAGCTTAGTATATGGGGTTATGGACTCTCAACAAATGTATACAGCATTGTCAATACCTTTGCAGAAGGATGAAGCTGTGGATTTACAAGACCCTGGTGTTCCCTGTCTTATTATATGGATGCGAAACATGGACACTTAACAGCTAGTTGAAGAGATACATTCAGTCCTCTGGTACTAAATGACTTCGCAGGATCATGGGCTATCGCTGGCATGACTACATCTGAAACCAGCGACTACTCCGTGAAATTGATTCAAAATATACCAGTTGCATGGTCCATGAACGCAAATTTTGGCTAATGGGCATGTAGTTCGTCCCTCTGATGCGGATCCTGCTAAACACCTTCTACATAGAACAACACCGAGTGAAGGAGGCCATGGGGAATATCACAGAACTCATGGCTGAGGCAGGTTGACGAATCTTGCGATAGGATACTTGTTATTGGCCGGGTAGATGCCTGGAGACATGCCTGGAAGGATCCCCGGCTACGCGGTGTCACGGCATAAACCCCCATTGATTAATTGAAGCCATCAACGACCATACTAAAAAAGTGTTCTTCTGAGCCATATAATTATATACAATCCTTTAATGAACACTTATAGTACACTGATGCAGTGTTTATATGTCATGCTAAAATGTGTGTAAAAGTAAGTGATAAGAATCACGTTTAATAGCTTAAGATGCATTATGACGAAGTGAACGTCCATATTTATTGCTTTCACACAAATGTCCATCAAAATTTCAGCCAACAATTTAATCCAACTATACTGTAGACTACAGACCAATCCCTCCTTTCAGATCGTAAACACCGTGGTTACCTATCTCATCATTCTGGTTCAGCTGGGAGGACAGACCACCACCACCAGCCAGGAGAACCCAGGTCCCGCACCTGTGTCACACCCACCACCAAAATAACACTTTCATTATGGTGATATATTTAAGCTCTAGTGATAAAAACGAAACAGTATGTCTAAATTATTGAATTTCGGCAAATTGATGGTCGTTGCTTAAAAATACATTCACAAGTGGATCATGATAGTTTCCTAAAATATCTTGCATATAAATGTCCATGAATGTACTGCTAGGAATCAATTACCCATATAGATGGTCTATGTAGGTTTACAAAAAATGCTATATATACTGTATATATATACAGTACTATATTAATGCTATATATACTGTATATATATACAGTACTATATTAATGCTATATATACTGTATATATATACAGTACTATATTAATGCTATATATACTGTATATATATACAGTACTAAATGGCTACCGCCAGACGCTGCAGACGCTCTGTCAACGCTCTCACGATATCGATCATAATTTGAGTATTAACTACTCATCCTCTTCATTCTTGTGCATGAAAGGTGGTTAAGAGCACGTTTAACCATCCTATAGCTTAGTAAGTAACACTGCACGATATTTCGCTGTGTATTGACTGATAAACTTTGTGTTTATCACAAGACTCCTGCTCGGACAGGGCGCCACTAGCGCCATCTATTGTTTTGTTTTGCTTTGTAAACAAACGCTCTCTTATTACTATTTTATATAAAATCGTAGCCCCTAATTTTACCCATTACCTACTGTAGTAAGTATCTATTTAACTGCCTTGTATGTAAGTAAAGCTTTGCATATTAATTTGCTAATAAACAATATTGTTTACTAACTAACCGCCTACAGGGACTAACGCCGACACCATTTTGTAAACAAACCTTTTTGGGGGATTATACATATTAAATTCCAGCAAATTTTGTACCAAATTTAAGTGCATTCATTTATCTTTTCCCCCTAGATATATTCTTGACTTTTTCTCCTCAGGCTGATTTTACTTTAAGCTAAGGGTGGTATTTGTACAAACTAACCTAGCCTAACCCAACCTGCCAAGCTTTTAACCTAACCCTAACCTAGCCTAGCCTATAGCCAGCCAATCTGTTTTATTATTAACTCTTGTAGATATTGTATTTAGTATCCTACTGTAGCTATATATATTTGTAATTTTAGTTGTTGCTTGCACGATCTTGTAATAACCTTTGACTGATACACTTTTTTATCTAAAAAGAGTAGGCTACTGCTTTACTAGGGTACAGTGACACCAGGGTCATCTGTTGACACAGTATATTAACCCCTTGTGTGCAGTCACACTTTATTTTTATATAATCTCTATTTGGTGAATTGTATATTTAGTTACATATTCTGTTATACATATATTTGTTTAAGGTTAGGTTATCACACCTGGTAGCCTATTTCTGCGAATTTCAATTTTATTATATTCGGTTAGGCTATTCAACGCTGGTAGCCTATTATTGCGTATTTCAATTTAAAAAAAAAACTTTTGGTTAGGCTATCGCCCCTGGAAGCCTAATTCTGCGTATCTCAACATTTTTGTTTTCGGTTAGGCTATCACCCCTGATAACCTATTTCTGCGTATTTCAGCATATTTGTTTTCGGTTGAAGTGATTGAAGTGTTTTTAAAGTGAGTGAAGTGTTGTAAAGTGAGTGAATTGTTTTTTAAGTGAGTGAAGTGATCTGAAGAAAGTGACTGTCACCATGCCTCGCGCTTGTGCGAACTGCGCCGGTAGGTTTGGTGAGTCCATGTTTGCTACTATCGATCTTCAAGTCTGCCGGCTCTGCCAGCAACGAGAGAATTTTACAGTGAAATTAGATGAAGCCTACAACAAGATCAACGAACTCACCATGAAGCTGGAATCACTCCAAGAGTTTGTAACACTCAACGTTGGAGTGCCACAAACTTCAATTGTCACCGCAACTCCAGCAGCCACCAACGCCCCAACGTCAACTGCCAACAATTCAACGCCTACAGTAGCCATTTCAGCTGATGTTTCCGATACTCAAGATACAAATAGCGACTCTCTTCCCCCTCAAGACAACTTCAGTGTCGTGAGGAACAACGTTTGCCCCAAGACCAGGAAACACATACCGATTACCGAGTGTCAAAACCGTTTCCAGATACTCGCAGACTCAGATGACGAAGAGGAAATAGAAGAAGTCCGGCTCGTGGGAGACTCGATGATACGTGGTCAGCTCACAGAGTTTTGCGCCAGGGCACCTAAGACCAGGAAGCGTTTTTGTATCCCTGGTGGTGGTGTGGATGACGTAGTTGCAGCAGTTGACGAAGTATCAAAGTTGGCCCCTGCTAATACAATGTACGTCATCCACGTTGGATCCAACGATGTACAGCGAACCCGGTCGGAAGATTTGCTTTTAAAGTACCAGCAGCTGATCAAGTCGTTTAAGGAGAAGTCATCAAGGATCATCGTCTCAGGAATCGTCCCCCGGCTCGGTGTAGAGAGCCGATTTTACAACATAGCCACCAGCACAAATCGTTGTCTAGCAAACCTCTGCAGGAAGGAGAACGTGGGATTCGTCGACACCTGGGACAATTTCTACTACGATGACTATTTGTTTTCGGACGATGGAGTTCATCTGAACCAGGTGGGAGCAGCGCGTTTTGGGCGTCTTCTCAACGATGCGGTGAAGGATTTTCGGAGAAGAAATCGACTCAGCACAGGACAACCAGGAATGAGGACCGAAGACAGCGAGGACGGCAATCTACAAAGGAATTAAATACTAATCCGTTAAGAACCGCGAATTTGGATAAAGCTCCACCAACACGACCCAAATTCAAAACCGTCAGGGATAACGACCGAGGACCGAGGACAGCTATGAATGTAAATGTAGATCCGACCAGAACCAAAAATTCGATGAAAGAACGATCTGCGAGTTCTAAAACCGCAACTTTAAAGGTTTTCTATGCAAACGCTCGTAGCATACGCAATAAATTTTCAGATTTAGAGGAACTAGTGTTTACAGAAAATTATGATGTGATTGGCATAACAGAATCTTGGCTCAATACACAAGATAGAGACTTTTTAGCAGAGTATTCACTTCCCGGTTATGTAATGTTTGAGAACAGCCGAATAAATAAAAATGGAGGTGGCGTTTTATTTTATATCAAAGAAAGTCTTAACCCGACCCTCGTGTCAAAACCTCAAATTGTGAACGTCGACACATCTTTTGTGCTAATAAAGAATAATAAAGGTACAAAAATAATACTTGCGTTAATATACAGACCTCCAGCTCAATCAGTGCAAACTGACCGAGAAATTTACGAACAAATTGCAGATGTAAGTAACTCACAAGATACCGTAATTTTTGGCGACTTTAATTTACCTGTGACCAAGTGGGGTGATACTCTTACTTCACACTCCGGACATGACTTGTATACGAACTTGCAAGAGAGTTCGCTTTATCAATTTGTTCGAATGCCGACCCGTGGTAATAACGTTCTTGACATTGTACTTGCAACAAAAGAAGAATTGATAGAGAATTTGAATGTTGGTGATGAATTCAGTAACAGCGACCATCGTACGATAACTTTCACTTTAAAGTTTACTAGTAACGAACCAAATAGTAGCATCGAAAAAGTCCCTAATTTCAAGAGAGCAAACTTCCATAAACTTAGAGCTATGTTTAAAGAAACTGACTGGAGCTTTTTAATTAACAATAACGACATAAATACATCTTGGAAGTTATTCGAAACCACTTACCTAAAAGCAGTGCAAGACTGCATACCATCGAAAATACGGCATCCAGGCCATAATAATAAGCCCAAATGGTGGAATAAAGATATTTCAAACTGCCTGCTTGCTAAAAAATTTGCTAATGATAGATTAAAATCCTCACAAAATGACGAAGAACGGGTGAAATTTGTAGAGCTACGACGCAAAGCCAAAAAGTTAATTAAGCAAAGTAAAAAGACCTTAGAGTTACATATTGCGAATCAAAGTAAAACAAACCCGAAAGAATTCTATAGTTATATCAAAAAGAAAAAAGTAGTTACTTCAACTGTTGGACCGTTAGTCGATGAAAAAGGAGAATACACCAAAGACGAAGTACAAATGAGTAATGCCCTCAATACCTTCTTTGCATCAGTTTTTACAACAGAAGACCTCAGTGATATCCCTACACCATCGCCGATTCAGATTGATAATTCAGATGTTCTAAGCAATATCACCGTTACAGAGAGAGAAGTATTGAATTGTTTAGATAAACTCAAGGTAAATAAAACGCCAGGACCTGATACAATCTCGCCTAGAGTTCTAAAGGAAGCTAAGAATGAGCTCTCCAAACCACTGACATTACTATTCAATAAATCCTTGCAGTCTGGAACTATGCCTGATCAGTGGAAGCTAGCCAACGTAACACCGATATTAAAAAAAGGCAGCAAATCCCTACCCAGTAACTATCGTCCAATTAGTTTAACCTCAGTTGTATGTAAAATGCTAGAAACGGTCATACGAGACAGACTCGTAAATCACTTAGAGGAAAATAACATACTTAAAGATACTCAACACGGCTTTCGTAAAAAACGTTC
This sequence comes from Paralithodes platypus, assembly GCA_032716605.1. NCBI lineage: Eukaryota > Metazoa > Arthropoda > Malacostraca > Decapoda > Lithodidae > Paralithodes > Paralithodes platypus. The sequence goes on from CM064487.1 coordinate 70,426,382, forward strand.
CTGTTTAACAAACCTCTTAGACTTCTTCCACGATATCCTCAACCTCTACGATGAGAGTAAAGCTGTAGATATTATATACCTTGATTTTCAAAATGCCTTTGACAAAGTTCCCCACAAACGTTTACTGCTAAAACTAAAAGCGCATGGAATACAAGACGGTGTGTTGAAATGGATAGAAAATTGGCTCAGCAACAGAAAGCAAAGGGTAGTCATAAACGGTAAGGCATCTAAATGGACCAATGTAAGTAGCGGGGTACCCCAGGGATCGGTACTAGGACCAATTCTCTTTCTAATTTACATCAACGACATAGATGAGGGTCTCACCTGCACAATCTCAAAATTTGCTGACGATACAAAAATTGCAAATAGCGTACTCTCAAAAGAACAAGTTGACGATATGCAACACAATCTAGATAAATTGTCATGTTGGGCCCAAATTTGGCAAATGAGTTTCAATGCGGATAAATGTAAAGTACTACATGTCGGATACCTAAATGAGAAAGCAAACTATTCGATGAATGGCACTCAGCTTAAGAATGTAAACAGAGAAACTGATCTGGGAGTAACAATATCGAGTAACCTAAAACCGAGTCAACAATGTTCAGAAGTTGTTAAGAAGGCAAACAAAATAATTGGCTTTATAGGCAGGTCATTTGAGCATAAATCCAAAGAAGTTATCCTAACCCTTTACAATTCCTTAGTCCGCCCTCTTCTGGAATACTGCGTTCAATCCTGGTGCCCTTATTACCAAAAAGATATAAACAAGCTAGAATGAGTTCAACGTAGAGTTACCAAAATGATACCTAGCCTAAAGAACAAACCATACAAAGAGCGTCTTAGAGAATTAAATCTATTTCCTTTAACCCAGCGCAGATTAAGAGGCGACTTAATTCAAGTGTTCAAAATCATCAAAGGCATCGACAATATGAACTGTAGTAAGTACTTCACTATCGACCAATCTAATTACACGCGGGGAAACGGTTGCAAAATTATTGGTAAATCTTTTAACTCGCACGAATCTAAGAATTTCTTCTTCAATCGAGTTGTCAACTTGTGGAATGGGCTTCCCCGAGACGTTATAGACTGCAGCACCGTTGATTCATTTAAATTCCGCCTAGACAAATATCTCGCATCAAACCCGCGACTGACTGCGTTTGTAAATGAATAACTTTATCCTCCCCTCAGTTACTAACCCATATGTCCCCTACTAACTTCCTAGTCCTGCCACGTTAGTGGCAGGGCAGTAGTTCCCTTTCCAATGTTCCCTTACCCACTCTAAACCACTGTTTGGACACTTGATCCTCAGTGTTTTGGAGGACAAGCAACCTAGAAGGGTCACTAGACCTGTTGTTGCTTGATTTCCTTTGTACTCCTTTGTACTATATTAATGCTATATATACTGTATATATATACAGTACTATATTAATGCTATATATACTGTATATATATACAGTACTATAGTAATGCTATATATACTGTATATATATACAGTACTATATTAATGCTATATATACTGTATATATATACAGTACTATATTAATTAAGGAACACCCATTACCCCTTTCTCTCTCGCCTGCCGTCTCCCGCCTCGCATCTACCCTATGATTTCTTTCTTTTTTACTGTGTACGGCCTAGTTATTGGTGTCCACTCTTCACATGGGTCTACTGCAATGTCTGCATGCATAGATGAAAGCATGAAAGTTATCAATACGTACAATATAAAGCAATCTCTCCTTATCAACCCCCCTCCCTCCCCCCTCCTCCTCCTACCCTCGTCTCTGAGACAATAACATCACACACGTGCATTTAGGTGGGTTATAAGGGTGAGAATCCCGTAACTTCCCTATAGACCAGTCAAAGTAGGGCTGGACTTAGAACAAATTGCAATACAAGGTTTTTTGGCTTTAACTTGTTTATTAGGTCCCTCTGATGAACATATAAAAAGTCTCCAACTTTTGGACACCGGGAAAGTGGTTAATTTGCATAAATTCAAGATGGCCGCCGTCCAAAGCTTCAATTTACAGATAACTTTTTTCTGGTTGCTCCTAGACCCTATAAATGTATTACAAACAACGTTTTTTGGCTTTAACTTGTTTATTAGGTCCCTCTGATGAACATATAAAAAGTCTCCAACTTTTGGACACCTGGAAAGTGGTTAATTTACAGCCAAAAAACCTTACAGCCAAAAACCTTCTATTGCAATTTGTTCTAGGTCAAGACCTACCTTTACTGCACATTATTGTCTATTACATTTTGCCTAGGCCTATACTAATCCCATCATCTTGTTTCTTGTTTCAACAGATTGGTGCGACATCTACCGAAGCCATGGAAGAAGAGGTGGTGCATAATCCCTGCGGCATTTGCTCAAACACGTTAGACGAAGGAGAAACAGTCAAGCTGAGGGCGAAGGGAGCAGATACTATCAACAAGGCCAGTACTGAACGTGGAACGCCATCAATTACCGTGTCCGAGGGCCAAACGGTGCACATTGATTGCCGAAAGAAGCATGTCAATACGAAGCCAAATAGAATTCCTGGGAAGCAGAAGAAACGTCCTGAAAAACCTGCTCTTCGTTCTCAGACACCAGACTTTTGTTTTACAGAGAACTGCTTTTTTTGTGGTACAAAAATCTATTTGGACACAAAGCATGATTCAGAAGAAGTGTATCCAGTACGCACCTTCAACTTTCAAAGGACAATACTTTCTGCATGTGATGCCAGGGCTGATGAGTGGGCTGACACTGTTAGAGGCCGAATTAACTTTGCACGCGATCTTCCAGCAGCTGACGCAATATATCACAAGCAGTGCAGCTCAAATTTCCAGACACATAGGCAGATCCCCTCCAAATATCGTGATTCCGCAGACAGTGAACCTCCTCGCAAGGGTCGCAAAGTAGATGCCTCACGAGAGGAAGCATTTCTACTCGCAATCGAGGACCTAGTCAGTGGCAATGATGATGAACAGACTACAGTGGTTGATCTCGTTGATAGAATGTCCCAGTTGTGCCCTGATGTTGAAGCGTATAGTGTAAAATACATGAAACAGAAACTGATTTCATATTTTGGGAATGAACTGGTTATTAGTAACGTGCATGGACGCAGCGATGTTGTAACTGTCAAAGAAAGTGCTGCAAAGATTTTGCAACAATTCAAAGACTCACCACAGACTGATGATGAGGAAGCAGAACAAAGAAAGATAGTCAGGGCTGCGGCACGGTTGATCAAAGCAGATATAAAGAACATTGATACTTGTAGAGATTTCTATCCAGATCCTTCTGAACTCCGGTCGCTGGAAAAGAATGTGGCGTACGTTCCGCAGTCCCTTCGTATATTGCTGCAAGAGACGTTCAGTGGCAAGTCATGTGATCTTGAAGTTGCATCAATTGGACAAAGTATCGTGCAACTTACCAGACCAAGGGCCATTGTAGCACCCATTCAGTATGGATTGGCGGTTCAAATGCACCAGCACTTTGGTTCCCGCTTTCTTGTGGACAGTTTACACAGCCACGGCTTCTGTCTGCCTTACGCAGAAGTTTTGAGGTTTTCGAAGTGTGCTGCCAATTTCAGGGGCACCAACATATCCACTGCAGGCAGGTTTGGACAGTTCGTTGCAGACAATGTTGATCACAACTTGCGTACGCTTGATGGGCGAGGAACATACCATGGTATGGGTATAATTGTTGCTGTCACCCCTGAAGTAAGAGACACAACATCAATACCAAGATTGCAGTCACCTGAAAACAACTTCACGGCAGCTCAAATTGAAATCAAATACTACCGCAGTGTTCGCAAGAAGGGTGGGCCTCTCGAATTTAGAAAGCTTGACCCCATTTCAGCATCTGACAAGCTTGAAAATATGGACATACTGTGGAAAACGTCATGGTTGCTTCGACCAAAACGACCAGGCTGGTCCGGCTTAATGCAGAGTGTGTGCCATGGACCACACCCAGGGAAATCATCCGTCCATTTCTTGCCCATGATTGACATGGACCCTACGGACATGAGTTGTATTTACTCAACACTTCACTTCGTTGCTGCGGAAAGCCATCGCCAGGGAACGACGCCAATGCTGACATTCGACCAACCGCTTTATTGGAAAGCGAAGACGATCATTGTTCATGAGAAGGAAGGAAGGAAGCGAACTGAAACCCATTGTTTTGAACCTTGGTGGCTTTCACTCTGTGATGAGCTTTTTGGGATGCATGGGCCATGTTATGGAAGCATCTGGGCTTAAGGAGGTTTTGGAACTTATATACGCTGAAAATGCTGTGACCCAAATGCTGAGTGGGAAAGCCTATGCACGAGCAATCAGAGGCCACTTCTTGGTTGACACAGCCTTGAGTTCGATTGTGTTAGGCAGGGCATACGGTGTCAACCTCTCAATGGTAGATGAGGAAAGTGACGCATGCAAGGACTTCCAGGCGGCTGCAGATCTTTTGGATAAGCTGTTGCGTGAAGACGTTTCACCGGATGAAGTCTGCAGTAAAGACGTTTTCAACAGAATTTCTGAAAAACTTAAAGCTGAGAAGAGCTCCTTAGCAGAGCATAAGATGGGAAAGCTATGGATTCAATACATGGACATGATTGACCTGCTGCGTCGCTTCCTGAGGGCACTGAGAATGAGCGATTTCCTACTGTACCTCGGAACACTCCAGGAGATGTTGCCGTACTTTGCAGCGTGTGGTCATAACAATTATGCCAAGTCAGCCCATGTGTACATTCAAGACATGATTGAACTTGAGCAGCTCAACCCAGACATGTTCTGTCAATTGAACTCCGGTCTATTTGTGATCCGCCGAAGTGATCGGCTGTGGGCAGGACTGCCAAGCGACTTGGTTATAGAGCAGGTTTTGATGCGCTCTTTGAAAACGAATGGTGGATTGACACTACTGAAATTGGTCAGATGTCAGTGTAAGGGCAACTGTGACACTCAACGCTGTAGTTGCAAACGGAATGAGCTTGAATGTTCCAGTGCATGTGGTCAATGTAAAGGACTCTGTCAAAATAGCAACTTTGATGCAAACACCGATGATCAAAGTGAATACGAACTCCTATCATGAATTACATAATTGGCTCTGAATGACGTCATACTACGTCATGTTTTTTTTTTTTTTTTTTATAAAAAAGAGGGACAACAGGTCAAAAAACCCATACAAGCACAAAGTGCCTGTGTCACCCCTTGTGAAAGAGACAGTTCAGCCTGTCTGTAAGGTTTTTCGGCTGTAAATTAACCACTTTCCAGGTGTCCAAAAGTTGGAGACTTTTTATATGTTCATCAGAGGGACCTAATAAACAAGTTAAAGCCAAAAAACGTTGTTTGTAATACATTTATAGGGTCTAGGAGCAACCAGAAAAAAGTTATCTGTAAATTGAAGCTTTGGACGGTGGCCATCTTGAATTTATGCAAATTAACCACTTTCCCAGTGTCCAAAAGTTGGAGACTTTTTATATGTTCATCAGAGGGACCTAATAAACAAGTTAAAGCCAAAAAACCTATTGCAATTTGTTCTAGGTCCAGTTAAATGATTGCTAGATTTACTGGACTACTACCCTCGGGTGCCTGTCATGATACCTGCTCCCTCCCTCCCTCCTTCCTTCCTACCTCATTCATTCACTTTCTCAGGCATCATGTTCGCCTATATATTGCATATATTGTCTATATGCACCTTATTTCTTGCTAGGTAATATTCTTATGGGTCACCTATATATGTACATGTACATTATATAGCATGAAAGTGCTTAAAATACAATATATACACGATATGTCGTATCACCCCACCTTTCCCTCCCCTTGATTCCACCCCCTGTACAACCTGCTTCACTTGTGGGTTATCTTGCCGCGCGCTGCAATTCGCACCACATTTTTCAACTAAGGACCCCCCCCCCCTCGCCCCAACACCCACCCCACACATTTGTTTTGGTAGAAATATATATATGGATGGGTGCACCCGTGCATTTCCTACACGCTGATGTAGTTCTCATCGAGATTTGGAATAGTTTCCCAAATGGCCATACCTTTGTCTAAGGCTATGGTGAATAATACCATAGCTTCGCCATTTACGAGTTAAGGATGAAAAGAGATGAATGTATTTGGTAAAAGTGTGATGGAGGAAGGGGTCATATACTGGAATTTGGTCTGTACCTAGTAAAACATATATGTATAGTACAACATTAGGCAAATTAGAAGCGACAGAGCTTAGTATCACCATTGTTTTCTGCTCTTAGATTTATTTTGTAATTACTGAAGAACAATGGGTCCAAAGTGCTTGACTGAGATATACCATTTTAGTTTGTGACTATCCAACTTTATGTCCAATACATAGTTATTATTATTAGTTACTATTATGTTATGCTAACTCTCATTAAGTCTACTGCATATGATAAAGAAGTATCTAGTGTGTGTTATAAGTCAAATTAATCAATCCAATCTTTCCCATTTGCATTTTTTAAATTTTTCCTGGTTTATCTGACCTAAAGAATATTATTCCAAATTGCTTTCGACGTATCGAATTTGTATCGTTATAGCATATTATTGTAATAAACATACTTATGATCATATTCTTTGAAGGGTTTAGTATTTAATGTTCGTTTGAAAATGAGGACCTATTTACCCATTCATACTTTTAGTAGTAGCGCATCCATTGTTATTTATCATTAATCCTTTCAGTAATTCAGGACGCATTACTCACTAACTATTATATTCAGATTAAGAAGATGTTTTGAGTTACGCATTAACTTGATGTACAGTAGTTTTGCTCCTGGGTTACCTAAAGACCCTCCCTAAATAGTATGATATTGCCTAAGGAAAAAATAAACTACGCCCTCAAATACTGAATGGGTTAATGAATATCAAGAGCACATATCCCTTCAATAGCAAGGTCGACTTTAAAATAGATTAATGCAAAGGAAGAGAGAGAGAGAGAGAGAGAGAGAGAGAGAGAGAGAGAGAGAGAGAGAGAGGAGAACGAAAGGGAATACATTAGTATTGAATCACAGTTTCTGTTAGGGTAAGGGGATCACTGTATGCTGAACGTTCAATACGCTTACCAGAAGAAGGGTGATCTTGATCTTGATTCTTGTTTTAACCTTTAAACGGCGAAGCTAAGGTATTTGAACGTACCCGCCAGGCAAACATATTGAGGCTCATTCCGATAAATATTGTTATTACTTATTCATATGCGGGTATTTTAAGTTTAATATGAATATATTAACATGTAACAGCAATACAAGTATAATACAAGTGGGAATAGTATTTGGGGGGTGAAAGTATAATACAAGTGGGAATAGTATTTGGGGGGTGAAAGTATAATACAAGTGGGAATAGTATTTGGGGGGTGAAAGTATAATACAAGTGGGAATAGTATGTGGGGGGTGTAGTATTTGGGGGGTGAAAGTATAATACAAGTGGGAATAGTATTTGGGGGGTGAAAGTATAATACAAGTGGGAATAGTATTTGGGGGGTGAAAAAGACGAAATATTGCCGATCGGTTCATTCATTAGAGGAGAGCTGGCGCGGCACACACCCTCCCTTTCGCACTTATCGACACTGATGTCTTCCTAGTGAAGTCTCTCTCTTGCTATGATTTTTATATGCATCCCCTTCGACCTTGAAACTGGGTGGGGGATTCTGGCGGAGAAAATAAACCGATAAACAAGGGAATAAGAGGAAAAATAGGTGATAATTGAAGGGGGGAGGGGGGTTTGGACACATGTGGAGGAGTGATAGAAGGTATGGAGGGGAATTATCTCACTTAATCACATATTCCTTTGTTTTGAGTGTCACTGGGGTCTTTTAACCAATTGGCTGCGGGAGACGTTCCCGAATGCCATGGCAATTTACAGCAATTTACAGGCTTTTAAAACCTCTTAACACTCAAAGAGCGGGTGGTGGAGTATATTTCACCGTGCCGCCCAGCGTTTTTTTTTTTACCATAAATGGCGTTGTTTCCGTGCTCTTTTTCATGCATAAACAAGAGCCAGAGCGTAATACAATTATGTATCCCTGAAAGGTTGTAAATTGAGCTTTCCAATGACACCAGAACCATCATTCTACGATCACTGGTTGCCTTGCATCGATCCTGCAACCGAAGGGCAAAATCGCTAAAATACGGTACTTTCGTTACATAATTACGTGTTTAGCGAGGGAGTGAGGGTGGAGTAGTGTGGAGTACATGTCAGTAGACCCACGGCGGCCGTGGCGAGCGGTCATGAGGTAATCTACGCTCCTCCCGTTGCTCGTCTCTCTCTCAGAGCCAATAGTGCGCCAAAATTGCACACAGACTTAAGTAGGGCCCCGCCACATAGTCCAGATTTTTAGAAACAGACTTAAGTCGGGCCCTGCTAAAGAAGGGTTAAAGCCTGTAAAATCGAGTTTCGAATTTCACTTACATAGTCTCTTTAACCCTTAAAAAGCGGCTCACCACATAAGTCGTTTTTAATAAAGCTGGACTATGTGGCGGCGCTCGACATAGGTCGAGTGGCAATTTCAGCACGTAATGTTGCTGAGAGAGAGAGACAAGTGGTGGCAGGAGACTAGCGAGCGTATGACTGCTCCAGACCACCGCGGCGAACCTACTGACACGAATCTCAGCTCCCTCCTCCCTCTCTCACTCGCTACATACTGAATTATATGGGGAAAGTACCGAATTACATGCTTTTTGCACTCGCGTTGCACGGTTATTGCAAGAAAACTATCCATCATACAAGGATCGTTATGGTGTCATTCGAAAGCTCTGTTTATGCCCTTTCAGGGATAGATATTTGTTTTACGTTCTGGGTCTTATTTAGGCATGAAAATGATCACGTAAACAGCCCTATTTTGGCTAAAAACACCCCGCTGGGCGGTACATATAAATAAACCGCATAGGCCGCTAAAGAAGGGTTAAGGGGGGTGACCTGCTTTTTGTTATTTCTGTCCTTTTCTCTCTTTCCCTGGCTTGTATCCATTCGGCCCAATTCAGTTAACTATTTTAAGACGTTTATCCCCATCTAGGTGTTAATTTCTTCCTGGCGAGCGAAAGCGAGCCAGCATTACATGAAGAAATCCGGCTTTGCCGGAGATTTTTTTTTTATCGAAAAATGTACAAATTTAGCCTGCTGTCAAGCAAAAATAAAAAATATGCTGGCTCGGTACTGCTCACCAGTAAAAAATTGACACCTGGATGGGGATAAACATCTTAAAACAGTAGGCTGAATTGGGCGAAATGGATACAAGCCAGAAAAAGAGAGAAAAGGCCAGAACAAAAACAGGTCACCCCCCTTAACACGGGCGAGGCAGCTAGAGATCCTTGCAACACAGAGACTTCTACACAGAGCCGTCAGTGTCACTCTTTAGCTCGGGAAGGGAGGATATACACCGCAATAATTAATGTTTTTCACCACCCAAATGCTATTCCCACTTCTTTTATTGCTCTTAAATGTTCATATGTTCATATTAAAAGCAAAATAGGCGCATATGGATAAATAATGATGATATATATGGTAAATATGACGATTTTCATCAGAATATAACCTAATACCTTCACATGGTGGGACCCTTTGAACTACCATAGCTTCGCACTTTAAGAGTTAATATAACTACATAACTCGGGACTGTTTTTTTTTTTTTTTGTATTTCATGTTCACTATCTTTCTATGTCAGTCATATGTTTTCAAAAGTCCATGACAGATTATTTGTTTCAAATCACATATGTCAGCGTACTATCACTGTTTGTGAGGAAATATATTTCCTGATCAAATTAAACCATTTATATATAATTTTAGCTTAGTATAAATACACATATTGTGAAATCTGTATGTACTTTTAGTATCAGTACAATATATTACGTGAAATGTATATGACTTCCAAATGTCAAGAAATATGGCTCCAAAGCTCAGTTGTGATTATTATTATTATTATTATTATTATTATTATTATTATTATTATTATCATATTGTGTTTATATTTGTTTTATTTTTTCAGGAGTCAATATGGCATCTCAGCAAAATGTTTATACTAATTTTCTATTAATCGTATATATATGGTTATCAAAATTCCGCCCAGTATATCAACATGTACAATGATATAATACAATGTTCTTCTCAACAGTGAATCATTGATATATCAGGGTTGGGTCGAGAGGTTTGATTCTCAAATCACAATATAGATTTAACCTTTCAGATATCTCTCTCTCTCTCTCTCTCTCTCTCTCTCTCTCTCTCTCTCTCTCTCTCTCTCTCTCTCTCTCTCTCACTCTCTCTCTCTCTCTCTCTCTCTCTCTCTCTCTCTCTCTCTCTCTCTCTCTCTCTCTCTCTCTCTCTCTCTCTCTCTCTCTCTCTCTCTCTCTCTCTCTCTCTCTCTCTCTCTCTCTCTCTCTGAGATAAAACTTCAATCCGACCGTCAAACTTCTGACATTTCCCTTTATGCATCTGTTTATTGGATCTATGTACCCGACATTCCAGTTACCATTTTTCCCCTGTTACACCGTCCATGTTTGTTGTATTGTTCATGCTTGTTGCACAATATATATTTCTATGGGAATCTATAGTACATCCATAGTTTTGGACTGAAGTCATAATGTGATAGAAAAGTAAATTTCTATAAATATCCATGTATGCAATATAATAGTATATCTAAATATTAACAACATAAACAATTAGTATACAATAAGTGATAGAGCAATCCACAGTACATTTTGTGGCGAAACTAGAAAAGGAAATTAAATATGTTATACATTATCGGAGAGAGAGAGAGAGAGAGAGCGAGAAGAGAGAGAGAGAGCGAGAGAGAGAGAGAGAGCTATAGAGATACTAATGCATTACATTAGCTGTCCAACACGCTTTTAAGTGCAAACCTCCAAGGAACTCTGCGGGTGTATTTCGTTGGGTATTGTTTTTGCAGAATTTTATTCGGGGACCAATATTATTTTGGATTATGTTTATTAAAACTCTAAATTTGGTTAAGTTCAAGTTAGCCGAGTGAACATTTTCGTATTACAAAAAACAAAAACAGTTTTGTAATATTCCTAGAAAGGTATAGTTAATGATTCATGCAACTTCTATAATTTAGCCTAGATTACGTTTTTTTAGACTATTGTAATTGTAATTCATGTATATATATATATATATATATATATATATATATATATATATATATATATATATATATATATATATAGCTAATATTATATATATAATACTGTATATATAGTACCTATTACTTCCTTTAAATATTCACTCGTTCTGGGTATCTCCCTTTCCCCAAAATATCTTATATTTCTCTCTCTCTCTCTCTCTCGAAGAGAGAGCGAAGGGGAATGGTACTTTAGGAATTGAATATACCCAGATTTAGATCACGGAAATGCAATGTTCTTACAATTTTCACCCCAACGTCACTACTGTGTTAACATAATTGTAGAAACAATATATTGTAACCACTGAAGGAGAAAAGTTTGCCTATATTATTAAACCACTAATCTTAACACTTGTCACCCTTTCACTGCGATTCCCATACTCGTACGTCCTGGCAATATCCTGGAATGATTAGCCCATTAAAGCCTGTGGAGACGAGCATTAGTGATCAGGAGCGCGGCAGACCCCCATCCGTTCAGCAGCAGGTCAGCCGCAGGTCAACATTGAAGCTTTTCCCTTACATATCGGGAGCCATATTCAGTATTGCCAAAGGCAATGTTGCAGATATCTGCACCAACGCTGCGGCAAACCACGTAAGCTAGAGAGCTCGTTCTAGTGTCATTTGAAAGCTCTTATGTTCTATATATTTGCTGCAAAAATGTCAATTAATTCAGGCACTTGTTTAAGCAATCAGAAGTGCCTGAATGAGCCCTAATATAGTGGAAAATCCCCCACACTGATTGGGTTAATACTGTTCAGTATTTCATACATTACAATTAATATAGAATAATTATATTCATTTACCTTGTTCCATGCCGACCATGTTTACCTTTATGTTTGCATTTTTGACAAACGTACACACACAGTATTGCATTTCCTATTTGTCTTTGTTACATTCACGAAGATAAAATGTGTCCCCCATTACTGTGCGTGGGCAGAGCAACAAATGTGTCCCCCATTACTGTGCGTGGGCAGAGCAACAAATGTGTCCCCCATTACTGTGCGTGGGCAGAGCAACAAATGTGTCCCCCATTACTGTGCGTGGGCAGAGCAACAAATGTGTCCCCCATTACTGTGCGTGGGCAGAGCAACAAATGTGTCCCCCATTACTGTGCGTGGGCAGAGCAACAAATGACAGTCTTGCCTTGCAATGATTGCAGAACTAGTGTGGACGGGAACTATTCAAATGTCAATGAGGAAAACTGGTATATTATATTAGGTTACTTAATTTAACATGGTGTAACTAATGTTCGTCAGTGGGGATTAAACAAATACATGTAATTTAAACATCACTTACCAAAATTAATAAGCGTGCACAAAGCTGCCCGATTTCCTTTGATATATGTATTTAAAATGTAAAACTTGCAAAATAAACAAACTAAAACTGGGACCATACAAGATAAATGCAAAAGAACTAATCAAACTTGCTATGTGGAACCAACGCTTAATAAAATAAAATTTTGAAATAAAAGAACACAATCTACCACATAGGGTGTACACTGTACACAACTACATGAGCAACTCAATTTGTTTCCCAAGTAAACTGATCGCACATAATTATAACAATGCACCTCGTCATGTTCAAGGAATTAGTCAATTTGGGAAGTCCGGGACGTTCTGGTAAATTTTACTAAATTTTGTATGAATAAAAAAACTACAATTTATATTAAATGTTATATTTAGCTAAATTTGCAATTTGACAAGATATCAACAAAAGTACAAAAAACATACATCACTCACTAACGATAGTGCTATCGGGTAGGTACCTGTAAGCATAGCATGCTTCAAGTGACCCATAACAATTACTACCCTACTAAATGGTGATGGGCTGGTCTATCAGAGTGAGAAGTGAGCAATCTCTGCCATACCCATAGCTTACTCTGACTGTTCCTTTAACTTATATATTTTCTAGATCTCAAGTGTCGGCGTCTCTTCCGTGGATTGACCTCCCAATCTACCAAGATTGGAAGCCAAAGCGTCACATTTTTCCCTTGCCCCTCAACTTTCTCTTCATAATTGCTGAGGGGCACAGGGCCCTGGGTGGGGCTTTGGTTTCCCGGGCGTTTCCGCACCCTCCTCAGCTCCCCGCCATGGAGTGGCTTCGGTCACCCAGGCTTTATTGTGGTCGGCGGGTAGGGTTCTGTGGGGGCGCTCGGTTATGGCCTTGGCCTTGCTCGGGGCCTTGGGGCTGTTCGGACAGGCAGCATGGGGAACAACAACAACAACAACAACTACCCTACTAATAACCTACATTTATTTTTCAAATAAACTAAGGAAATCGCAAAAGCAAGCAATTGATCTATCGACAATGAATAGATACAGTATAATAAATACAAATATTTGAAAATATGAAGAAGGCACAATAGATTTAAACAAAAGAGTACTCTTTTAACAAGAACAAATAATTATAAATAATAATAATAATAATAGAAAAAATAAAATATAATACATACAGACAAAAAGTAAGCAGAGGTTATAATCGAAACATCAAGTTAATAATGCTTGATTAAAATTATTGATATCATATTTTAAAATACAGTCACAATAATTGACTGTTACGCTGGCCAGCTTGCCAGAATGTGCTCGTACTCGCTAGCGCTCGCCAGGGCAGTGAAATGGTCTATAATAATCGTAGAACGATGTTCTTTCTTTCGTAGTATTCATGATGTCACAGACAGTTCAGGGGTGGTGTTTATTCTTGTCTGTGACACTTGGAAATATTTTATATCAGTGATAGAGTATAAGATATGTAGTGTGATTTGCAAGGAGAGAGAGAACGAAGGAGGCAGCGAGGTGGTATTATGTGCGTGTGTATGTATGTGTGCCTTCCTCGCTCGGGCGGAGTTTCCCACGCTCGTGATTGGCCGGCGGGCCTGGCGCGTCATATGACGCCTGCTTTTCATGACGTAGTGGTCTGTGATTGGGTGCCGCTGTCTTAGTGTTGGTGCTGGGGGGCTCCTACCCACATGTCTCCTTAGAGCTTGGCATGGTGTGCTTGGTCCTAGACGTCCCTTGCAATCTTTCCCCAATCTAACCCCCTGTACTACTGTTTCTCTCTCTGAACTTCTTCTTTTCCAATACTTCTTATCTTTATTCAATTACTTATCCCTTCTGGTTCTGCATACGACTTCCATAGTCGGCCAGTCGTATTACCAGCACCAGTTCTCACATATATGTTTTGCACTAGCTTTAGGGATTATTATTCATAGTCACATAAGTCATATTATCATTGGGTGCTTCTAATTATTGAGTTGTTCTTTGTTACTATTTAATGATAGACAGTGGAGAGTATCTTTGATCGTTGTCTGAGTTATGTACATGGCAAGTCAGAGCCTGTACGACTTCGACGAAGCTAGGTAGCCTGTAACCCTTGTGCATATTTTTCCTTTGCGAGTGTAGCAGTATACAAGCGATGGGCTTTTGCCTAGTCTTACTTGTATGCTTGCTACCTCATTTTGTTGACCTTTGTGGAGCGCCAGGGTAAGACCAGATATGTGAGATCTGGACTAACAAGAGAGCCTCCTAGTCACTTAACGTAACATAAGGGAAATCTGTTCAAGGGGAGACAGTAGGCTACGAGCATGCTTGCGCTCTGCCTAGCCTCCTGGTACCTTTTATGCCGCTGCTAGACTCTATTAGTAATAAAGACAGCATTGTGTTTATTAACTTTAACTGTGTATGCTTTAGGAATTATTCACATATTATTTTAGCCTAGGTTGATGCATGGTGCACAACCCAGTATGGCTGTTACTTTGGCTAAGGAAGTACTGTTTTGAGTGGCTATTATTAGTGCTGTCACAGAGTTGTTGCACTCCCTTGTTTTATATATATGTATCCTACTTGTTGGTGTATTTAAGATACACGCTTTGGTGTCCTGCCCCTGCATTATTTCTGTTCTATATTCGACGAGCATCTTAGAGCATCAGACGTTTTCAGAAGATTCCATATCTGTTTGCTGTAGGACTAGACTTCCAGTGTTTTCATAGAGCATTGAAGAGTTTAGTGTTGAGTACAGACTCACACTAAAGTTAACGTAAGCATATACTCCTTTATTAAATTTTATTTTATTTTATTTAAGTATTGTTATTACTTGAGAACATTTTATTAACGTAAAGTACTCCTGTTGTGAGTAGGCTTTGCCGTCACCGGAAAGCCTTTGTAGAAGTGCACTAAAACCCAGTTAATTGATACCCCGTTATCCAGTAGATTAACTCTGGAGGGTTTAAGTGTTTTGTTCACCGGCGTAATAGTTCGAGGGTTGGGAATTAGCGTACCGTTGATGCAGATATAGCCTATCATCTAGTCCATTATAAAGTGCCCTTGTTTATTTCGTAGTGCCGGTCGTAACAAATGGCGACCTTAGACCAGTATATAGTGAACTGAATATTGCATTTTTTTTTTTTGGGAGAAATCTTATTGCCATTTGGGGTTGAATTTATTTCTCGCAGTGTTGGCAGTGGACATTGTTTTGAGGATATATAGAATTTGTTGGAGTTTATTGGTGACCTAGTATTGCACTCAAGAACATCTTCAAATATTTTTTGTGCATAAAGCTACGCGAGAGTTTGGCTACTTTTGTCTTAACTTGAGAATTTTTGTTGTTGACTCCATCATGTCACTGGACGGGTCTGAGCGTAGTGAGGGCACAGTGCGATAGACAGGCGAGGAGGTGGAGAAGGTGGAGTTGTTAAACGGCGTTCAGGTGGTGAACAATGGGGAGGATGCTCGGATTTTTTTTGGAGGAGCCTGTGTCGGCGGACCGGGTGTCGGGGCTGGACCGGTACGGACTGCAGTGTGTGGCCACGGTCTTAGGGTTTTCCGGTACTAGCGGTTTGTCGAGAGGGGAGCTGGTTACCTGTGTGCTCGGTGGGGTGCATGGGGCTTCGGGTGGAGCGGGAGCTGGGGCACCTTCGTCCCAGCCCCCATTCCACTCGACTCCTATCATGGCCCCCCCTCGGGTTCCGGAGCCGAGTACGTTCCCGCAGGCCGATGCCCGCTGGCGGTTGGGTATGCCTCTAGGTGATTCACGGGGAGGGTCCCCAATAGTAGCACCCCCTCCTCAGGGTTTGTCTTCCGAGATGTTGTTTCAGCTCGAGCTCGCCAAACTTCAGCAGCAGGAGCGACAGGCTAAGAATGAGGCTGAGTTCGAGCAGCGAAAGCATGAGGCTGAGCTCAGGCAGCAGCAGCAGCAGCGAGAGGCTGAGCTCAAGTATGAGTCTGCAAGGTATTGTGCCGATGTTGACCTAGAGAAAACGCGTGTAGAGGTGACAAGGAACCGGGTCGTCCAGGGGGGTCGACCCCATGACCAGTCCCTGTCGCATCTACTAAAGTTGGTTCCAGTGTTTGATGAGTTAGGAGTTACCGAATTCTTTCTCCGGTTCGAGAAAAAGTGCCAGGAGCACCAATGGCCCGAGGAGAAGTGGGCAGCCCTTGTTTCGTCCCGATTGACGGGGAAAGCACTCAAGGCGTACGATGCTTTGCCCCTAGATTCCTGTGTGAAATATGAGGCGTTGAAAGAGGCTGTCCTGAGGGCGTATGAGTTGCAGCCAGAGACCTATAGGCTGAAATTTAGGGCTGTTCCCAAGAGAAAGGAGAGTACAAAGGAGTACAAAGGAGTACAAAGGAAATCAAGCAACAACAGATCTAGTGACCCTTCTAGGTTGCTTGTCCTCCAAAACACTGAGGATCAAGTGTCCAAACAGTGGTTTAGAGTGGGTAAGGGAACATTGGAAAGGGAACTACTGCCCTGCCACTAACGTGGCAGGACTAGGAAGTTAGTAGGGGACATATGGGTTAGTAACTGAGGGGAGGATAAAGTTATTCATTTACAAACGCAGTCAGTCGCGGGTTTGATGCGAGATATTTGTCTAGCGGAATTTAAATGAATCAACGGTGCTGCAGTCTATAACGTCTCGGGGAAGCCCATTCCACAAGTTGACAACTCGATTGAAGAAGAATTCTTAGATTCGTGGGAGTTAAAAGATTTACCAATAATTTTGCAACCGTTTCCCCGCGTGTAATTAGATTGGTCGATACTGAAGAACTATCTTCAGTTAATATTGTCTATGCCTTTGATGATTTTGAACACTTGAATTAAGTCGCCTCTTAATCTGCGCTGGTTAAAGGAAATAGATTTAATTCTCTAAGACGCTCTTCGTATGGTTTGTTTTTTAGGCAAGGTATCATTTTGGTAACTCTACTTGAACTCGTTCTAGCTTGTCTATAGCTTTTTGGTGTAAGGGCACCAGGATTGAACGCAATATTCCAGGAAAGGGCGGACTAAGGAATTGTAAAGAGTTGGAATAACTTCTTTGGATTTATGCTCAAACGACCTGCCTTATTATAAAGCCAATTTATTTTGTTTGCCTTCTTAACAACTTCTGAACATTGTTGACTCGGTTTTAGGTTACTCGATATTGTTACTCCCAGATCAGTTTCTCTGTTTACATTCTTAAGCTGAGTGCCATTCATCGAATAGTTTGCTTTCTCATTTAGGTATCCGACATGTAGTACTTTACATTTATCCGCATTGAAACTCATTTGCCAAATTTGGGCCCAACATGACAATTTATCTAGATTGTGTTGCATATCGTCAACTTGTTCTTTTGAGAGTACGCTATTTGCAATTTTTGTATCGTCAGCAAATTTTGAGATTGTGCAGGTGAGACCCTCATCTATGTCGTTGATGTAAATTAGAAAGAGAATTGGTCCTAGTACCGATCCCTGGGGTACCCCGCTACTTACATTGGTCCATTTAGATGCCTGACCGTTTATGACTACCCTTTGCTTTCTGTTGCTGAGCCAATTTTCTATCCATTTCAACACACCGTCTTGTATTCCATGCGCTTTTAGTTTTAGCAGTAAACGTTTGTGGGGAACTTGTCAAAGGCCTTTTGAAAATCAAGGTATATAATATCTACAGCTTTACTCTCATCGTAGAGGTTGAGGATATCGTGGAAGAAGTCTAAGAGGTTTGTTAAACAGGAACGTTTTTTACGAAAGCCGTGTTGAGTATCTTTAAGTATGTTATTTTCCTCCAAGTGATTTACGAGTCTGTCTCGTATGACCGTTTCTAGCATTTTACATACAACTGAGGTTAAGCTAATTGGACGATAGTTACTGGGTAGGGATTTGCTGCCTTTTTTGAATATCGGTGTTACGTTGGCTAGCTTCCACTGATCAGGCAACTTTCCAGGAACACGCTAGTGACCTGTCAGATGCATTTGAGAATTGGTTAAGGTCGGAGAAGGCAACTACTTTTGATGCAGTGAAGCAATTAGTGTTGTTAGAGCAATTTTTAAATGTACTGGCAGTGACTTTACTCTTAACCTGAAAGAAAAGCAACCTAAAACTCTGCAGGAGGCGGCTAAGCTGGCTGACCTCAGGTTGTCATTGATTCGTGGGTGCGGGTCTGCTCAGAGAGCTGAGGCAGGTAACCAGGGGCGTACCCCCCCCCCCCCCCCCACCCCGAATTAAGGACACAACTAATTACCCATTTAAGAGTACTGGTGCCAATTTTGATCCAAGGCAAAACCCTTCCCGTTAAAGAGGGGCCAGGGCCCTTCCTCACGTCAGAGGAAGTCCAAGAGTGAAGTGGAGTGTTTCAAGTGTCATGAGAAGGGGCATATTGCGCGCTCATGTCCGAGCACACCGCCTACAGCAGTGGTGTCACTAGTGAGCAACATCGGTGTGTCTTTGAGATCTTCCGCGTTTGCCCGGGGTAATATGTTGGTTGCGAAGTCACAGTCGGTGCAGAAGCAGCAGGAGGGCTCATCACCCGTCCGAGATGCTTTTTGTGGTCATAAGGGGCACGGCACTGTGAGGTGGGCTGGTGCGGAGCATAGGCTTGAGTTGGTGCGTGATACGGGCGCTTCCCAGACATTGTTAAGAACTTCACTGGCAAGCCAATTAACGCGGCTCGGGTTATGGTGGTTCAAGGCATCAATGCTACGCGTTCTTACCCGCTGGTCAGAGTGGAGCTTGAGGTGGACGGTGTGACACGGGAGTTGGATGTGGGTGTTGTGGAGAAATTGCCAGTTGAGGGGTCGACTTCCTTCTCGGTAACGACTTTGCGGTGCTCACTTCCGAGGTTCCACCCTTAGTCGTTGCCGAGAGGGCGGCCGACACGAGTAGGGAGGGGCAAGAGTGGCTCGAGAGGTGCCAGATGCCGCAGATGGCGTTTGCTGTCACCAGGTCTCAGTCCGCTCAGGTGTCACAGCCTAGTTCCAAAGTTTCAGGCCAGCGGAGGAAGGGTCGGAAGGAGAAAGTCAAGGCTAGTCGGGTTGACAGTTTGGACCCAGCGACACTCCTTGGTGACTCGGTACTTGCACGAAATGTGAGCTCCTGAGTGGCCCCAGAACCTGTCCCCCCTAGTGACATGGTAGGGCGTGATGGCACTCCGCGACAGAGTAGTTCCCAGGTACAACTAGAAGACCTTAGTCTTGAGAGTTGTGGGAACGGGGCTATTGAACTCGATGAGAACGGGGAAGCATGTCATGTGACCCTGTTAAAGGAGTTTGTGAGGCAACCACCTGAGCAGCCTACTGTCCCTGTGTTGGTCCGCTGCGGCCAAGGTGGAGAAGGAGAGGGGGGCAGTGGGGCACAGGTGGAGGAAAGTTGGGATTGTCATGTCTCGGCGGAGCAGTCGGCGGGGGACACGAGTCAGGTGGCTGTGGAAGCGCTTGAGCACCTGCCTGAGCAGCAGCGTGCAGCGCTCCAGCCCCTGCTCGGTTGATACCCCACTGTTTGTGCCGAGCACCCAGGCCTCACAACTCATGCGGTGCACGATGTTCCGCTGACAGGTCACTTGAGTGTGAGTAAACCGTTGGCCTCGTTGTTTCAGTGGTTCAAGGTGGGCGACGAGGATTTGGCATGGTTGTCAGGTCAAGGTCGACCCATGGCTGCTAAGGGTGGTGATCAGAATCACGACATCGAGCAGATTGGTGAGGTTGGCTGTGGAGTGGATGCTTCCGGTCGTCGCATAGCCTCCCAATACTGCTCTAGTCGAATGCAACAGCCCTACCATAGACCGACTGTATCTGGCCGTGGCGCTGAAGGCGGTGATGCTACGCCGGCAGGTGTAGTCGCAAAGAATGAGGGGGTGCGCATGTACGGTGTCGGCGGGGAAGCCTTAGCAATTATGAA
Source organism: Paralithodes platypus (assembly GCA_032716605.1). Classification (NCBI taxonomy): domain Eukaryota; kingdom Metazoa; phylum Arthropoda; class Malacostraca; order Decapoda; family Lithodidae; genus Paralithodes; species Paralithodes platypus. Next base: position 70,446,635 of record CM064487.1, read on the forward strand.
CTATGGGAATGACTGCACAGGTGGTACAGTTTGTCCCTCTCATGACCTGGCTGTTCTAGGGACAAAGGTGTAGAAGGAGGGAGACTATAGTGTAGAAACTATGGTCCCGGCTGGGTTGTGGGAGGGCACTAGGCATGTTGTTCTTCGAGATAGGTTGCAACCTCTTGTTCCTAAGCGCCAAGAGAAGTTGTTTACTAGGCTGTGGCAGTACGTCCGCATGTTTGTTGATTCTCCAGGCCTGATGTACGGGGTAGAACCCGACATGGAGGCTGGAGACAGTGCAAGGTTCAAATTGGCTCCCTACCGTATACATCCTGCTCGACAGCCTGTTGTGAAAGCAGAGCTGGACTACATGTTGGAAAAGGGTCTGAGGGATAAAGGATATCGTGAGTGGTCGTTGCCAGTGACTTTGCAACCTGAGTTGAGTGGCAAGATCCGTGTGTATGTTGATTGCAAGAGTGTTGGTGCATCATCCCTGACAGACGCTTATACCTTATCCAGAGTTGACGACCCCATAGTCCGTATCGGGGCTGCCTCGTTTATCACTAAGGTAGAAATAGTGAAAGTTTATTGGCAGGTCCCGTTGCCGGAGAGAGCGAAGAAAAGTGCCAGTCTTGTGATGGACTGGGCAGTTTATCAGTGTCAGGTGTTGTTTTGCTGCCGGAACACAAGTTGGATGTGTGGCATGTTAAGGGCACTGATAATGTTCTGGCTGATTGCTTGTCATGGGAGGGTATGTGTTAAGGAGCACCCTCGCCGTTCAGTCAGTGTTTGTTTGAGAGTGGAGAAAAATTAGGCTTGCCCCTGTAGTGCAAATCCGCCAAAAACACTATTACAAATAATACAAAAACCTCACATAAAAACTCTTTCTTTTTATAGTATGTAAGTGCAGTATGTTACAGCAAGAATCTAAGACATTCTGAGTTTTTGTCTTAGTAGGCTAGGCTTGTTGAAGCTTGCTCGTTGAGCGTAATATTGTTAAGTGATACTATTATTTTGGGGAAGTGTTGTGTAGATTTTTGTTATATAATGAAGTGTTTTCTGTTTGTGATTGTGCCTTGTTTTCACAACTTGGGGGAGTAGCTGGGTGAGGCGGGGTTGATGAGCATTCTGTCTGGTCAGATGTGGCGTTTACCTGAGGTTAAAACGTCCCACATCATGGGCGGGGTGTTACGCTGGCCAGCTTGCCAGAATGTGCTCGTACTCGCTAGCGCTCACCAGGGCAGTGAAATGAGCTATAATAATCGTAGAACGATGTTCTTTCTTTCGTAGTATTCATGTTGTCACAGACAGATCAGGGGTGGTCTTTATTCTTGTCTGTGACACTTGGAAGTATTTTATATCAGTGATTGAGTATAAGATATGTAGTGTGATTTGCAAGGAGAGAGAGAACGAAGGAGGCAGCGAGGTGGTATTATGTGCGTGTGTATGTACGTGTGCCTTCCTCGCTCGGGCGGAGTTTCCCACGCTCGTGATTGGCCGGCGGGCCTGGCGCGTCATATGACGCCTGCTCTTCATGACGTAGTGGTCTGTGATTGGGTGCCGCTGTCTTAGTGTTGGTGCTGGGGGGCTCCTACCAACGTGTCTCCTTAGAGCTTGGCATGGTGTGCTTGGTTCTAGACGTCCCTTGCAATCTGTCCCCAATCTAACCCCCTGTACTACTGTTTCTCTCTCTGAACTTCCTTTCCAATACTTCTCATCTTTATTCAATTACTTATCCCTTCTGGTTCTGCATACGACTTCCATAGTCGGCCAGTCGTATTACCAGCACCAGTTCTCACATATATGATTTGCACTAGCTTTAGGGATTATTAGTCATAGTCACATGAGTCATATTATCATTGGGTGCTTCTAATTATTGAGTTGTTCTTTGTTACTATTTAATGCTAGACAGTGGAGGGTATCTTTGGTCGTTGTCTGAGTTATGTACATCGCAAGTCAGAGCCTGTACGACTTCGACGAAGCTAGGTAACCTGTAACCCTTGTGCATATTTTTCTTTTGCGAGTGTAGCAGTATACAAGCGAAGGGCTTTTGCCTACTCTTACTTGTATACTTGCTACCTCATTTTGTTGACCTTTGTGGAGCGCCAGGGTAAGACCAGATACTTGAGATCTGGACTTACCAAGAGAGCCTCCTAGTCACTTAATGCAACATAAGGGAAATCTGTTCAAGGGGAGACAGTAGGCTACGAGCATGCTTGTGCTCTGCCTAGCCTCCTGGTACCTTTTTTGCCGCTGCTAGACTTTATTAGTAGTAAAGACAGCATTGTGTTTATTAACTTTAACTGTGTATGCTTTAGGAATTATTCACGTATTATTTTAGCCTAGGTTGATGCATGGTGCACAACCCAGTATGGCTGTTACTTTGGCTAAGGAAGTACTGTTTTGAGTGGCTATTATTAGTGCTGTCACAGAGTTGTTGCACTCCCTTGTTATATATATATGTATCCTACTTGTTGGTGTATTTAAGATACACGCTTTGGTGTCCTGCCCCTGCATTATTTCTGTTCTATATTCGACAAGCATCTTAGAGCATCAGACGTTTTCAGAAGATTCCATATCTGTTTGCTGTAGGACTAGACTTCCAGTGTTTTCATGAGCATTGAAGAGTTTAGTGTTGAGTACAGACTCACACTAAAGTTAACGTAAGCATATACTCCTTTATTAAATCTTGTTATAGTTTATTTAAGCATTGTTATTACTTGAGAGCATTTTATTAACATAAAGTACTCCTGTTGTGAGTAGGCTTTGCCGTGACCGGAAAGCCTTTGTAAAAGTGCACTAAAACCCAGTTAATTGATACCCCGTTATCCAGTAGATTAACTCTGGAGGGTTTAAGTGTTTTGTTCACCGGCGTAATAGTTCGAGGGTTTGGAATTAGCGTACCGTTGTTGCAGATATAGCCTATCATCTAGTCCAATATTAAGTGCCCTTGTTTATTTCGTAGTGCCGGTCGTAACATGACCTTAAAAAGATTAAATTTATGCAATAATTTACTTGCAACAAAACCTCTGTCTACTAAGAGTTAGTATAGTAACCAAGCTCTATCCCAAAAGTCTTCTTCTCTGGTACAAATTTTACAAAATCTTATTAGCTGGGAATAAAAACAATTATAAGTTACTTTACTATCGATATTACTATTAGGGAAAGGAAAGTTATTACGTTAAAATTAAAATCGTTAACTTTGTGGTATATTTTAAGTGTGCACTGTTCATTAACAATATGTTTATTTATATCGAGAACATTTTCAACTTCATCATTTACGTTACCTTATGAGAGGGGGATGGATTTTGGATAAATTTGTTTAGCGACTTGTGTTACGACCGGGACTACGAATAAAACAAGGGCACTCAATGATTGGACTAGTAATAGGGCACTATGCAACAACGGTAGGTACGCTAGATCCAAACCCTCGAACTTATATGCCGGCGAACAAAACACCTACACCCTCCAGGGTTAATCTGCGATAGCGGGGTATCCTTAATTGGGCATAAATGTACTCTACTTCAGGCTAACCGACACTGGCATAGCCTGATAATATCTCTGAGAACGGCGCATGCAATACAATGGGCCGGCTATGAAAACCGTATGCAGAACCCAAGGGGATAAGTAATTGAATAAAGGCGAGAAGTAATGGAAAAGAAGAAGTTCAGAGAGAGAAACAGTGATAAAGGTGGTGATCGGGAGAGAGTATGCAAAGGGATGTTAGAAGCACGCGCGCCAAGCCTGTCCTGACGAGGACAGCTCCTGGGGACCCTCACGGAGGAGGTAAGTTACACAGGAGCCCGCATAGGCGCGATGGTCGGCCAATCACAGGCCGAGACGTCACAAGACAGCAGGTGTCACGTTACACAGCAAGACACGCCGTCCAATGGCGAGCGAGAGGAAGGAATGCACCCGCACCTACAGACACTTACTACCTTCTCGCTCTGAAAGTCTTTCTCATTCACACGCTGGTACTATCATCACTACTGTTGATATAAAATATAACCCGTTGTCACAGACGAAAACAAAGACCACCACTTGACTGTCTGTGACAATGCGATTACTAGGAAAGAAAGAACAACATTCTCTGATAACTGTAGCCCATTTCGATGTTCCTGGCGAGTGCTAGTGGCTAACGAGAGGCGATTCTGCCAACGCTGGTAGACGTCACACCCCGCCCAAGATATGGGACGCTCAACATTAGGCGAGCACCATATCTGACAAGGCAGAATGCCGACAAGACCCGCCACACCTAGCCACTCCACCAGAAATGAAATGCAAAGCTCAATCTTAAATAAAACAACATATTAGCATAAAGAAAATCTTATAACCCCTCCCAAACACAATAGTATAATTTAGCCTGCTATGCTCCCTGAGCGAGCTTCACAGAGCCCAGCCTACTAAGTGAAAGACAGGTTCAACTTAGGACTTTTGGCTATAACATTGGCAACTTACAATTAACTATCAAAAAGAAAGAGTTTTTATGTGATTTTTTATTTAATTTTAATGTTGTTTTTGACGGCTACTCTACAGGGGCAAGCCTGTTTTTTTTTTTTTTTTTTTTCTCTCTACTCTCAAACACACACTGGCTGAACGGCGAGGGTGCTCCTTGAAGCGTACCCTCCCGTGACAAACAATCAGCCACAACATTATCAGCGCCCTTAACATGCCACACATCCAACTTGTGTTCCGGCAGCAAAACAACACCTGGCACTGATAAACTGCCCAGTTCATCACAAGACTGGCACTTCTCTTCGCTCTCTCCGGCAACGGGACCTGCCAATAACCTTTCACTAGTTCTACCTTCGTGATAAGCGATGCAACCCCGATGCGGTCTATGGGATCGTCAACTCTGGATAAGGTATAGGCGTCTGTCAGGGATAATGCACACACACTCTTGCAATCAACATACACACGGATCTTGCCACTTAACACAGGTTGCAAAGTTACAGGCAACGACCACTCACGATATTCCTTATCCCTCAGACCCTTCGTCAACATGTAGTCCAGCTCTGCTTTCACAACAGGCTGTCGAGCAGGATTTATACGGTAGGGAGCCAACTTGAGCCTTGCACTGTCTCCAGCCTCCATGTTGGATTCTACCCCGTACATCAGGCCTGGAGAATGAACAAACATGCGGATGTACTGCCACAGCCTAATAAATAACTTCTCTTGACGCTTAGGAACAAGAGGTTGCAACTTATCTCGACGAACAACATGCTCATTGCCCTCCCACAACCGAGCCGAGACCGCAGTTTCTACACTATAGTCTCCCTCCTTCTCCACCTTTGTCCGTAGAACAGCCAGGTCATGAGAGCGACAATCTGTACCACCTGTGCAGTCACTCCCACAGTTCATAATTGCTAATGCTTCCCCGCCGATACCGTACATGCGCACCCGCGCATTCCTTGCAACTACATCTGCCTGCGCAGCATCACCGCCTTCAGCGACATGGCCAGATACAGTCGGTCTATGGTATAATACTAGAGCAGCATTAGGAGGCTATGCGACGACCGGGCACATCCACTCCACAGCCAACCTCACCAATCTGCTCAATGTCCTGATTCTGACCACTACCATTAGCAGCCATGGGTCGACCCTGACCTGACAACCATGCCAAAGCCTTGTCGCCCACCTTGAACCACTGAAACAACGAGGCCAACGGTCTACTCACACTCAAGTGACATGTCAGCGGAACCTCGTGCACTGCAAGAGTTGTGAGGCCTGGGTGCTCGGCACAAACAGTGGGGTATGAACCGAGCGGGTGCTGGAGCGCTGCACACTGCTGCTCAGGCAGGTGCTCTAGTGCTTCCACAGCCACATAGCTCGTGTCCCCCGCCCACTGCTCTGCCGAGACATGACAATCCCAACTTTCCTCCACCTGTGCCCCACTGCCCCCCTCTCCTTCTCCACCTTGGCCGCTGCAGACCAACACAGGGACAGTAGGCTGCTCAGGTGGTTGCCTCACAAACTCCTTTAACAGGTCCACATGACATGCTTCCCCGTCCTCGAGTTCAATCGCACCGTTACTACACTTCTGAAGCTCAGGATCATCTATCTGCAACCGACAGATATCCGAAGGAGCCAATCTATCTAAGTGCTCCCGGAGCAACTTATGGCCTCCCCCGATACTGGACTGTTCGATCCTATCTTGCTTAAGTGTGTAACGTTGCTGTCTCGGAGTTTTCTCACCCCCTACCTCCTCACCAAGTGTGACAGGTTCTGGGGCCACTCCGGACCTAAACGTTGGTGCTAATACTGAGTCGTCCAGCGACTCGCTGGATCAAAACTCACAAAACTTCTCCCAACTTTAGCTTTCTCCTTCCGACCATTCCTCTGCTGGTCTAGAGACTGAGGAATAGGCTGTGACACCTTAGATGCACGAGATCGGGTGACAACACACGCCATCTGCTGTAATTGACACCTCTCGACCAACTCCTGCCCCTCCCTACTCACGTCGGCCGCCCTCTCGGCAACGACTAAGGGTGGAACCTCAGAAGTAGGCACCGCAAGGTCGTTGCCTAGAAGAAGGTCGACGCCCTCTACTGGCAGTTTCTCTACGATTCCAACATCTATCTCTCGTGTCACACCATCAACCTCCAGCTCCACTCGAACCAACGTGACCGTGTAGCATTAATACCCTGCACCACAACTACCCGTGCCGCGTTTATAGGTTGGCCTGTAAAGTTTTTCATCAGAGTCTGGGATGCACCTGTATCACGCAACAACTCCAAGCCATGCTTGCAACCAGCCCAACTCACGCAGCCACGCCCTCTATGGTCGCAAAAAGCATCGCGGACATGTTTTGAGCTTTCCGGACACTCCTTCACTGGCTGTGCCCCCGCATCTGACATATCACCCCGGGTAAATGCAGAAGACCCCAGAGACACCCCAATGTTGCTAGCCAAAGACACGACTGCTGTAGGTTGGTTACTAGGGCAGGAACGTGCAAAATGCCCCTTTTTATGACACTTGAAACACTCTACTTCACCTTCGGACTTCCTCTGAGGTGGGGAAGGGCCCTGACCTTTCTTAAACAGGACGGTTTTTGGTTTGTGATCAAAATTAGTATCATTGCTCTCACTTTTGTTATTAAATGTTGCATCACTGACTCGGGGGGGTGGAGTGTTGCGCCCCTTGTTAACTGCATCGGTCTGTTGTGCAGACCCGCACCCACGAATCAGCGATAATCTCAGGTCAGCCAACTCAGCTGCCTCTTGTAGAGTTTAAGGATGTTTCTCTTTGAGGTTCAAAGTCAGGTCGCCGCCTGTGCATTTATAAAATTGCTCTAGAAGGAATAACTGCTCAAGCTCTTCGAACGTCGTCACTTTCTCTGACCTCAGCCAATTTCTCAAAGCATCAGACAGTTCCTGGGCATGTTCTAGAAAAGTGCACTCACGACCCTTCGTAACACCCCGAAACTTCAACCTATATGTCTCTGGTTGTAACTCGTACGCCCGCAGAACAGCTTCCTTCAATACCTCATAATCGATGCAAGACTCCAAGGGCAACGCATCATATGCCTTGAGTCCTTTGCCAACCAACTGTTACGACCGGGACTCGTATAAAACAAGGGCTCTTAATCACTGGACTAGAAAAGCACACAGCCACAACGGTAACACTAGATCTAACCCTCGAACTTATAATGCCGGCGCACAAAAACACCTATACCCTCCAGAGTTAAATCTGCGATAGCGGGGTATCCTATAACTCGGTATAAATGCACTACTACTACAGGCTGATGATCTCTGATTCAGCCTGATCACAACAACATACAATTACGTTAATAATGTATAAAAGGAAAAAGATAGAAAGCTTAATTAAATCACTGCAATGATTTAATGCAAACAAGAAGAAGGTATAATTAACCCGTACAGCCCCAGCGACGCGTCTGACGCGTCGGCGATGTATGTAACGCACAGCCTCAGGGACGCGTCTGACGCGTCACCCTAATTGCGCCGACTGTAACCTCAGCTGTAGCCACTCAAGAGGGCTCAGATTTTTATGGGAACTGTGTACGTATCCCACGCAACCGTGCCGATGGTTGAAAACTCTCAAAGTCCACGTGCGTGCGCGTGAGCGCGCAATAACCTGTTTTTTTGGGGTAATTGCCTTCAATTTTTTACTCTTGTAAAATACGTTTTCGGGGGCTCTGTACGACCATTCTTTAAGCTTTTTGAGCGTTTTTTCGTGGTTTTTCCTTCATTCCTAACCCATTCGCTATTGTTTCTGGAATAAAACCATTTTTTGAAAACCGGCCGGGTTCTGGTGAACAAACATTACAAAACTAGCCGGGGCTCCACGGGTTAAAGTTACTCTAAACAATAATAAACTGTCACTCCTATATTAAAGAAAGTGAATGAAAGTCCTAAAGAATCGAACAGTAATATTCTGAAGAAAGCTGATGCTGCTTAAGATGATCGAATCGGATTTTGAACTGTTATATAAAGCAGGAACAGGATATTTTTTTTTTTTTTTTTTTTTTTTGTTAAGAGACAATGAACGGAGGAAGGAAAAACACAGATAAAACACAAAGGTCCATGTGCCTAAAGGCATCCTCCATTCATAAAATGTTTGTAACAACTGGATTTAAACATTTGTAGATTGTAAGTTTGTGGAAAGCAATTCGAGGGAAGTGAATTCCAAAGAGTAGTAGCTCTGGGGATAAATGAATTCTGATAAGCAGAAGTCCTGCATTGTGGAGGAGAAAGTGTAAATTAATGGGGGCTCTCTGAGGCCCTAGTTCTACGGGGAAAGATGTGGAGAGGCGGCACAATTGAAGCAAGTTCCTCGGAACAATTGCTGTGAAAATATCTGTAGAATAATGCAAGGGATGCAACGTTTCTTCGTATGGATAATGTAGGAAGGTCCTGTGTGATTGCAGGGTTATTGATTAATCTAATAGCTTTATTTTGAATTTTGTCCAACTGCCTCAATGCAACCATTCCACTTCCACCCCACAGAGGTGAACAGTAATCCATCTGAGAACGCACATGACTTTTATATATCACGGCCAACTGCTCGTCAGTGAAGAATTCTCGAACTCTGTACAGGAGTCCCAGTTTTTTAGAGGCATTCTTAGCAATGCCTCTAACATAATGTGTCCAGCTCAAGTTAGTAGTTAATGTTACACCGAGAATGTCAATACTAGGGGAAGTGGGAATATTTACATCATTAAAAAATATATGGGAGTCAGTGAGATTCTGTCGGTTAGAAAATTGAATGTACTTGGTTTTCTGTGCATTAAAGGAAACTAGATTCTTTTGTCCCCATCCATTAATTCTAGAAAGGTCCTGGTTCAGAGAAATTGTAGTGTTTATTTTTGAATTTATAAGATCGGGTTGGGTGAAAGAATTGGTAAATGTGAAGGAACTGTGGAGTGTTGAGTCATCTGCATAGGAATGTATTGGATTATGAGTGGTAGATATGAGATCGTTGATATGAATGAGGAACAGAATTGGGGCCAAAACTGATCCCTGGGGAACACCAGCATTTATTGAGTGAAATTGAGAATAAAGGCCATCTACCATTACACATATTTTTCTGTTATGAAGATAAGAAGAAATTAGTGGAACTAATGATGCAAGGCCGTAGTGTGACATCTTCGACAATAAGGATTGATGCCAGACTCTATCAAATGCCTTTGATATATCCAGTGCTATTGTATGTGTTTCACCATGTTGGTCTGTAGCTTGGTTGATTTGATGCGTAAGAAGGCAAAGCATGTCTGCAGTTGATCGACATCGTCTAAAACCATATTGCCTATCGCTGATTAATTTATTATTCTCAAGATGCTTAATTATGTGATTATTTAATATAATTTCAAAGACTTTACCAAGAGTGGAAGTTATAGCTATTGGTCTGTAGTTTGATGGATCTGAAGAGGCACCTTTTTTAGGAACTGGATGGATGTTTGCTTCTTTCCAGGGTACTGGGAAGCATGAGGTATGAGTACACAGACGGAAAAATTTTGCCAATACAGGAGCGAGCACCAAGGAGCAATTCTTAAGTACTATTGGAGGAATTTCATCTGGACCAGGAGCCTTATCTACCGAGAGATTCTGCAAAATAGTTTTGACATGTCTGGTGTGGACCTTAAGTGAGGGTATTTCAGGCGAATTAAAATTAAGTACAGGGACATCTTGATTTATTTCATCTAAGGTTGAGTTGGTGGAGAAAATATCTGCAAGAAGGTTAGCTTTACCTCGTGGGTCACTTACAAGATTGCCAGTCGGAGATTTTAATGGTGGAATGGATGAAGCAGTAGTGAAGTTGGATTTAAATGAGTTAAGAGTAGACCAAAATATTTTGTTATCATTTGGATTATTTAGAAGTTTATTTGCCTGCTTGTGGAGAAAGTTTGATTTAGTTAGGTTTAATACAGTTTTGGCATGATTTCTGATGTTTCTAAAGTAATTAAAGGCTTCATGTGTTTTTATCTTGTGTATGCATTGTAGGCTATTGCTTTTTGTTCAGTTACTCTAGCACAATTATGGTCAAACCATTTAGGTGAATTAGATCTTTTACTGTACTTTTGATGAGGAATAAAAGTTTCCATTCCAATTTTTACAAAATCTTGTATGTGGCTCAAGGTGGAGTGTGCATCATTAGAAAAGAAAGAGGTCCAGGGAATATCAATAAAGAAACCTTTAAGACCCTCCCAGTCTGCCCTATCGTAATGCCATTTAGTCACCAAAACAGGTTCAGAGTGGGAAGGTGTGGTAGGTGATAGACAGGTGGCCTGTATCAGACAGTGATCAGAAGATCCAAGCGGGGACCTCACTGTAACATCATAATTTTCTGAATTGGTTGTTAAAAATAAGTCCAGTAGGTGGGAATTATGATTAGGATTATCTGGTACACGGGGAGGTTGGTGACTAGTTGAGTGAGATTAAATGAGTCTGCAAATAGCTCACATTCAAGACCAGCATCATCAGTCCTGGCTGAATGAGTGAGCCATTCAACATTATGGACATTAAAATCACCCAACACAGTGATTTCAGAAGAAGCATTTAAGTTGAGGACACTGAGTTGTGAGGACAGAGAATCAAAAAGACTTTGCTGTGGAGGAGTATTTGGGGAACGGTAGATGCAACATATGTATTTAAATTTACCAGCAGAAATTAATTTGTATATAGAATAATCAAAATAGGGACAATTGAAACTAGTAACCTCCTCCAGGGCAATTTCAGATTTTGCGAAGCTACATACACCTCCTTTAGGTCTGAAATTTTGGAGCAGTTGATAACCTGGAAAATTAAATCTAGACGTGTCAGATGTGGATGTTACTTGAGTCTCTGTCAAAAAAAGGAGAGTAGGGGATTCTGCTTGAAGAAATTGGTGTACAGAATTGATGTTAGAGTGAAGTCCCCTTATATTGCTAAAGAAAAAGCTGCACCGACGAGCAGCTTTGGGACGTTGCAATGCTCTTGACACAGTCGCATGATGACGACCGGGAGGGCCCTGTGTCAATGACCCAACCCTGCCGGGGGTGGATATCCGAGGGACCACCAGGTTTGCTCTTAACAATTGTACTGCCATATTTATTGGGTAAGGTGTATGGTGTTACATGTATGATATGTAGTGGGAAGAGTAGTGTTTTATGGATAGAGGATAGCAATGTAGGGCAATGTCGTGAAGTTGGATGTGTATGTTATATAAAGAGGGTTTTCCTGATACCCCTGATGTGTGAGGCAGAAAGATATGTATCCAGCTACCAAGGCCTGGGAGAGAAAATGGAATTCAGGCTATTCCCTGAGTCTCCCGAAACCTTGGCGGTAGTACTTCCCTGGGCGGGGCTGCCTACCCCTACTACCTACAATATATGACAAGTGTATGGACATACAGTGTTAACTGGCACGGGAATAATAATAAATGCGCAATAGTATTAACTCCAACAACAAAAGAAGTCCTTCCTCAGACAACGCAAAAGCCTGCTCGGATTGTGCAACTCAACAACAACCAAGGCTAACAAACAACGTGAATAAAAATGATGCATACATAACATAAAGATTTTATAATACTAATCGGGTGTCTGCTAGGCGAATAAAGTCTAGCTGGGATGTCGTAGGCTAGGAAACAATAGTAATAATAATAATAATAATAGTTCTTAAAGCTAGCGCATACTAAGCTAGCTAAGGATAGCTCAATAAGGCCGATTAGGCGTATTTCCATTGGGGTCCTGTACTACTACCCCATCCCTTTGCTCATGAGGGATGGTAACGACTCAGTGCTTGTGAAAAATCTTTAATGCGCCGAGCGTGGGCGCGAACCCGGGCCTTCTGGGTGGAAGTCCGAGACGCTAGTCACTACACCAAGCGAGCCGCTTGTACAAAGGAGTACAAAGGAAATCAAGCAACAACAGATCTTGTGACCCTTCTAGGTTGCTTGTCCTCCAAAACACTGAGGATCAAGTGTCCAAACAGTGGTTTAGAGTGGGTAAGGGAACATTGGAAAGGGAATTACTGCCCTGGAACTAATGTCCGTGGCAGGATTAGGAAGTTAGTAGAGGACAGATGGGTTAGTAACTGAGGGGGGGATAAAATAAAGTTATTCATTTACAAACGCAGTCAGTCGCGGGTTTGATGAGAGATATTTGTCTAGGCGGAGTTTAAATGAATCAACGGTGATGCAGTCTATAACGTTTCGGGGAAGCCCATTCCACAAGTTGACAACTCGATTGAAGAAGACATTCTTAGATTCGTGCGAGTTAAAAGATTTACCAATAATTTTGCAACCGTTTCCCCGCGTGTCATTAGATTGGTCGATAGTGAAGTACTTACTACAGTTCATATTGTCGATGCCTTTGATGATTTTGAACACTTGAATTAAGTCACCTCTTAATCTGCGCTGGGTTAAAGGAAATAGATTTAATTCTCTAAGACGCTCTTCGTATGGTTTGTTCTTTAGGCTAGGTATCATTTTGGTAACTCTACGTTGAACTCGTTCTAGCTTGTTTATATCTTTTTGGTAATAAGGGCACCAGGATTGAACGCAGTATTCCAGAAGAGGGCGGACTAAGGAATTGTAAAGGGTTAGGATAACTTTTTTGGATTTATGCTCAAATGACCTGCCTATAAAGCCAATTATTTTGTTTGCCTTCTTAACAACTTCTGAACATTGTTGACTCGGTTTTAGGTTACTCGATATTGTTACTCCCAGATCGGTTTCTCTGTTTACATTCTTAAGCCGAGTGCCATTCATCGAATAGTTTGCTTTCTCATTTAGGTATCCGACATGTAGTACTTTACATTTATCGGCATTGAAACTCATTTGCCAAATTTGGGCCCAACATGACAATTTATCTAGATTGTGTTGCATATCGTCAACTTGTTCTTTTGAGAGTACGCTATTTGCAATTTTGGTATCGTCAGCAAATTTTGAGATTGTACTGGTGATACCCTCATCTATGTCGTTGATGTAAATTTGAAAGAGAATTGGTCCTAGTACCGATCCCTGGGGTACCCCACTACTTACATTGGTCCATTTAGATGCCTTACCGTTTATGACTACCCTTTGCTTTCTGTTGCTGAGCCAATTTTCTATCCATTTCAACACACCGTCTTGTATTTCATGCGCTTTTAGTTTTAGCAGTAAACGTTTGTGGGGAACTTTGTCAAAGGCCTTTTGAAAATCAAGGTATATAATATCTACAGCTTTACTCTCATCGTAGAGGTTGAGGATGTCGTGGAAGAAGTCTAAGAGGTTTGTTAAACAGGAACGTTTTTTACGAAAGCCGTGTTGAGTATCTTTAAGTATGTTATTTTCCTCTAAGTGATTTACGAGTCTGTCTCGTATGACCGTTTCTAGCATTTTACATACAACTGAGGTTAAGCTAATTGGACGATAGTTACTGGGTAGGGATTTGCTGCCTTTTTTTAATATCGGTGTTACGTTGGCTAGCTTCCACTGATCAGGCATAGTTCCAGACTGCAAGGATTTATTGAATAGTAATGTCAGTGGTTTGGAGAGCTCATCCTTAGCTTCCTTTAGAACTCTAGGCGAGATTGTATCAGGTCCTGGCGTTTTATTTACCTTGAGTTTATCTAAACAATTCAATACTTCTCTCTCTGTAACGGTGATATTGCTTAGAACATCTGAATTATCAATCTGAATCGGCGATGGTGTAGGGATATCACTGAGGTCTTCTGTTGTAAAAACTTATGCAAAGAAGGTATTGAGGGCATTACTCATTTGTACTTCGTCTTTGGTGTATTCTCCATTTTCATCGATTAACGGTCCAACAGTTGAAGTAACTACTTTTTTCTTTCTGATATAACTATAGAATTATTTCGGGTTTGTTTTACTTTGATTCGCAATATGTAACTCTAAGGTCTTTTTACTTTGCTTAATTAACTTTTTGGCTTTGCGTCGTAGCTCTACAAATTTCACCCGTTCTTCGTCATTTTGTAAGGATTTTAATCTATCATTAGCAAATTTTTTAGCAAGCAGGCAGTTTGAAATATCTTTATTCCACCATTTGGGCTTATTATTATGGCCTGGACGCCGTATTTTCGATGGTATGCAGTCTTGCACTGCTTTTAGGTAAGTGGTTTCGAATAACTTCCAAGATGTATTTATGTCGTTATTGTTAATTAAAAAGCTCCAGTCAGTTTCTTTAAACATAGCTCTAAGTTTATGGAAGTTTGCTTTCTTGAAATTAGGGACTTTTTCGATGCTACTATTTGGTTCGTTACTAGTAAACTTTAAAGTGAAAGTTATCGTACGATGGTCGCTGTTACTGAATTCATCACCAATATTCAAATTCTCTATCAATTCTTCTTTTGTTGCAAGTACAATGTCAAGAACGTTATTACCACGGGTCGGCGTTCGAACAAATTGATAAAGCGAACTCTCTTGCAAGTTCGTATACAAGTCATGTCCGGAGTGTGAAGTAAGAGTATCGCCGCACTTGGTCACAGGTAAATTAAAGTCGCCAAAAATTACGGTATCTTGTGAGTTACTTACATCTGCAATTTGTTCGTAAATTTCTCGGTCAGTTTGCACTGATTGAGCTGGAGGTCTGTATATTAACGCAAGTATTATTTTTGTACCTTTATTATTCTTTATTAGCACAAAAGATGTGTCGACGTTCACAATTTTAGGTTTTGACACGAGGGTCGGGTTAAGACTTTCTTTGATATAAAATAAAACGCCACCACCATTTTTATTTATTCGGCTGTTCTCAAACATTACATAACCGGGAAGTGAATACTCTGCTAAAAAGTCTATCTTCTGTATTGAGCCAAGATTCTGTTATGCCAATCACATCATAATTTTCTGTAAACACTAGTTCCTCTAAATCTGAAAATTTATTGCGTATGCTACGAGCGTTTGCATATGGCTGAGCAAGCGACTCGTAGCCTAGCGAAGTCCTTAACCTCTGAAGTGCGCATGGGGGTAATTTGAAACGTCCCCCTGTGCTGACGTATTTGAGGTGTTTCCGTCACTAAAATATTCATTGTGCCATTAATAGCATTAATACTTATCCATATGCGCCTATTATGGGTTGATTATAAAGGTATTAACCTGAAACAACAATAAAACGAGTGAAAACAGCGTTTGGATGGTCAAAATCGGAGATATAGCCCGCGAGTTGTATAATGTATGGGTGAGGCAATCTGCTTTCCCGCCAATTTCCCCCAAGGCCACTGAGACACAGTCGATCGATACTCTCTCTCTCTCTCTTGCACTCGCTTGCTATCAGTGATGACCACACCCTCCAATCGGATTTCTAATGTTAGCACGAAAATATACCTCAGAATAAGGGAATAACAGGGAAAATAGGTGATAACTGAAGGAGAGGAGGAAAGTGGGGAAGGAGGGGAGGTAGAGGACTGAGATTTTGCATGGCCCAGGGGCCAAAAAAAAAAAAAAAAAATTTTTTTTTTTTTTTTGTTTTTTGTTTTTTTTTTTTCGATGTCAAAAGTTGATTTTTTTTTTCTCTGACTCTTAAGAGTCTCCCCGCAGTGCGCCGGGGGAACTCTTAAGAGTCTCCCCGCAGCTCCCGGGTTAAGGCTGTGTGGCCAAATTACGTTAAATGACGGGGTGCTCTCTAGAGAGATCCAGATCGCTAGTATCTGGTTCTCTCCTGGCGACCCTCTTAAAGTCAAAACAAAACGAGTTAGCAAAGTGTTGGGTGGCAGAGGCAAAAGCCCTCACTCGCAACACAAGGCTAAACTCACAAGGTACACAGTCAGAAAGACAACCTAGGCTTCCCACGTATCCGTTGCGATTGTACAGGTTCAACAAAACCTAGTACTCATCGGAAATCACAACACCAGTAGACTTACCCCAGTCTAGCATTAAATATCCCAGCAGACAACCAAGATACAGGTAGGGAGACACCGCGAGTGTGTCGAACCTCTACAGACAAAATGGTAACCCTTCCAAAATGCCTAACTAAACATGTAATATCTGAGAGCTTCAGCATATAATACGATGGCCGATATATGAAATCGTGCAGAACCAAAGGGGAGTTATGATGTTAAATAGATTGGAAGAATGAGAGGTAAGAAGTTGAGAGAGAGAGAAAGTGTTCTATAGGTAGAAGTCGGGGGACAGGTTGCAAGGAAGATGTTAAGGGTATGCTGGTCAGTCAAGCACTGAGCAAGGAAGGCACAGAGGCAGCAGGAGTGCGGGGGGACCACTTCCTGACGCGGTGGGAGGGCTGCAAGGCGGCGTCCAGCCACTCAGAGGGCCCGGCCGTTGCATAACGTCACTGAGACAACACTTATCACTATGCGACTACCCTCTGCCTCCTGTACTTACTCACTCACACTCTCTAGCTGTATCATTCAGTCTTATACATTAAACTTATAACTGATGATATAAAATAGAATACATTGTCACAGTCAAAAATAAAGACCACTTCTATACTGCCTGTGACATGACGATTCCCAAGAAAGAAAGTACAACATTGTAGATAGACTGTAGCCCATTTCACTGCCCTGGCGAGCGCTAGTGGCTACCGGGAGGCGATTCTGCCAACGCTGGCAGGCGTCACACCCCGCCCAAGATATAGGACGCTCTACATTAGGCGAGCACAATATCTGACAAGGCAGAATGCCGACAAGCCCCGTCACACATAGCCACTCCATCAGAAATGAAATGCAAAGCACAAGTCTTACATAAAACAACATATCAACATAAAGAACATCTTATAACACCTCCCAAACATAATAGTATAATTTAGCCTACTATGCTCTCTGAGCGAGCTTCACAGAGCCCAGCCTCCTAAGTGAAAGAATGGTTCAACTTAAGACTTTAGCTATAACATAGGCAACTTACAATTAACTATCAAAAGAAAGAGTTTTTATGTGAATTTTCATTTTTGGTTAATATGTTTATGGCGGCTGCACTACAGGGGCAAGCCAAATTTACTCCACACTCAACACACACTGACTGAACGGTGAGGGTTCTCCTGCAAACAAACCCTCCCGTGACAAACAATCAGCCAAAACATTATCATTGCCCTTAGCATGCCACACATCCAACTTGTGTTCCGGCAGCGCAACAACACCTGACACTGATAAACTGCCCAGTTCATCTTAAGACTGGCACTTCTCTTCGCTCTTTCTGGCAACGGGGCCTGCCAATAACCTTTCACTAGTTCTACCTTCGTCATTAGCGATGCAGCCCCGATGCGGTCTAAGGTATCGTCAACCCTAGGTAATGGATAGGCATCTGTCAGGGATAATTCACACCCACTCTTGCAATCACCATACACACGGATCTTGCCACTCAACTCAGGTTGCAAACTCACTGGCAACGACCACTCACAATATTCTTTATCCCTCAGAACCTTTTTTCCACATGTCGTCTAGCTCTGTTTTCATGACAGGCTTTTTAGCAGGATTTATACGGTAGGGAATAAAACTGAGCCTTGCACTGTCTCCAACCTCCATGTCGGATTCTACCCCGTACATCAGGCCTGGAGAAGCAACAAACACGCAGATGCACTGCCACAGCCTAGTAAACAACTTATCTCGCAGAACAACATGCCTTGTGCCCTCCCACAACCCAGCCGAGACCGCAGCTTCTAACCTGTAGTCTCCCTCCTTCTCCACCTTCGTCCCTAGAACAGCCATGTCATGAGAGGGACAATCAGTACCACCTGTGCAGTCACTCCCATAGCTCATTATTACTAAGGCTTCCCCACCGATACCGTACATGCGCACCCCCGCATTCCTTACGACTACATCTGCCTGCGCAGCATCACCGCTTTTAGCGACATGGCCAGATACAGTCGGTCTATGGTAGGGCTGTTGCATTCGACTAGAGCAGCATTGGGAGGCTATGCGATGACCGGGCACATCCACTCCACAGCCAACCTCACCAATCTGGCCAATGTCCTTCTGACCACCACCCTTGGCAGCCATGGGTCGACCCTGACCTGACAACCATGCCAAAGCCTAGTCGCCCACCTTGAACCACCGAAACAACGAGGCTAATGGTCTACCAACATTCAAGTGACCTGCCCGCGGAACATCTTGCACCTCCTGAGTTGTGAGGCTCGGGTGCTCGGCACGACCAGTGGGGTATGAACCGAGCTGGTGCTGGAGCGCTGCACACTGCTGCTCAGGCAGGTGCTCTAGCGCTTCCACAGCCACCAGACTCGTGTCCCCCGCCCACTGCTCCGCCGAGACATGACAATCCCAACTCTCCTCCACCTGTGCCCTACTGCCCCCCTCTCCTTCTCCACCTTAGCCGCTGCAGATCAACGCAGGGACAGTAGGCTGCTCAGGTGGTTGCCTCACAAACTCCTCCAACAGGTTCACATGACATGTTTCCCCATCCTCATGTTTGATAGCCTCGTTCCCACAACTCTCCTCCAACTGGGAACTACTAAGTCGCGGAGTACCATCACGCCCAACCATGTCACTAGGGGTGACAGGTTCTGGGGCCACTCCGGAGCTCACCTCTGAGTCAAGTACTAAGCCGCTATGGAGAGCCGCTGGAGCAAAACTCACAAAACTCCAAACTTTAGCTTGCTCCTTCCGACCGTTCCTCCGCTGGTCTAGAGACTGAGGAATAGGCTATGACACTTTGGATGCAAGAGGTTTTGTAACAACGCAAGCCATAGGTTGTACTTGACACTTCACTACCCACTCCTGTTCCTCCCTACACACATCGGCCGGCTTCTCGGCAACGACTAAGGGTGAAACCTCAGAAGTAGGCACCGCAAAGTCGTTGCCGAGAAGGAGGTCGACGCCCCCAACAGGCAAGTTCTCCACAATTCCAACATCCAACTCTCGTGTCACACCATCTACCTCCAGCTCCACTCGGACCAACGGGTATGACTTTGTAGCATTAATACCCTGCACCACAACTACCCGTGCCGCGTTTATAGGTTTGCCTGTAAAGTTTTTCATCAATGTCAAGGAAGCACCCATATCATGCAAAAATTCTACTCCATGCTTGCAACCAGCCTACTTCACGCAGCCATGCCCTCGATGGTCGCAAAAGACATCGCGGACAGGGTTCGAGCCTTCCGGATTCTTCTCCACTGGCTGTGTCCAAGCCTCTGACGTTATATCCCGGGCAAACTCAGACGACTTCGGGGACACCCCAATGTTGCGAGCCAAAGACACGACTGCTGTAGGTAGCTTGCTAGGACAGGATCGTGCAAAATGCCCCTTCTCGTGACAATGAAAACACTCTAACTCCCACTTGGGCTTCCCTTGAGGTGGGGAAGGGCCCTGACCCGTCTTAAACGGGACGGTATTAGGTTTATGGTCAGACCTAATATCGTTGCTCTTGTTGTTATGGTTATATGGTCTATCACTGACTCGGGGGGGGTGGAGTGTTGCGCCGCTTGCTACCTGCAACGTTCCTATGTGCAGACCTGCACCCACGAATCAGTGACATCCTAAGGTCAGCCATCTCAGCTGCCTCCTGTAGAATTTTCGGGTTTTTTTCTTTAAGATTCAACGTCAGATCACCGCCCATACACTTGAAAAAAAAATCTAGAATCATCAGCTGTTTCAACTCCTCAAATGTCGATGCCTTCTCAGAACGCAGCAAGTTTCTAAATGCATTGGACAGATCCCGGGCATGCTCAAGAAAGGTGCACTCACGACCCTTCGTTACACCCCGGAACTTTAATCTGTACGTCTCTGGTTGTAACTCATATGCCCATAGGACAGCCTCCTTCAATACCTCATAATCGATGCAAGACTCCAAGGGCAACGCATCATATGCCTTGAGTCCTTTGCCAATCAACCTAGAGGAAACAAGGGCTGCCCACTTAACCTCGGGCCATTGGTGCTCCCGGCACTTCTTCTCAAAACGCATGAAAAATTCAGTGACACCCGACTCGTCAAATACAGGGACCAACTTAAGAAGGTGCGATAAAGACTGATCAAGACCTCGATTCCCAGAACCGAGACGCTGCCCTGTCGACTCCACCCTAGACTTCTCAAGATCTATGTCTGCACAGTACTTCATAGCCTCAACCCGAAGCTCAGCTTCCCGCTGCTGTTGCTCAGCCTAACGTATGGCCTTTCTCTCCTGAACCTCAGTCTCATATCTGGCCTTTCTCTCCACAGCCTGAATCTTAGCCATCTCAAACTGCCGCTGCTGCTGCTCAGATTCCCGCTGCTGCTTAGCCATCTCAAGCTGGAAGAGCATATCCAGAGTCAAACGTTGAGGAGGAGGAGATGCAACAATTGGAGACTCACCCAAGTGCAAACCACGCTGCCAGTGACTATCGGCCTGCGGGAACGTACCCGGCTCCGGAGCCCGAGGGGGCGCCATGGTAGGAGTCGAGTGGAATGGGGGCTGGGCTGAAGGTGCCCCAGCTCCCGCTCCACCCGAAGCCCCACGCACCCCGCCGAGCACCCAGGCCACCAGATCACCTCTCGACATGCTGCTAGTGCCCACATTCCCCATGACCGTGGCCAAACACTGGAGACCATACCGATCAATCCCCGACACCCGGTCAACAGTAATAGGTATCTTCAGAAACTTCCTTGCATCCTCCTCACTAGTTATTACTCTCATGTCATCTAACAACCCCCGCCTCTGCACCTCAGAGCCTGCTTCCCGTACTGTGCCCTCACTGTACACTGATCCGTCGTCCGACATAGTGTCCACGAAAATTCTCAACGTTTATAAAACAAAAATACCTAAACTCTCATGTAGCACTATTCACTCAAAAATGCTTGAAGACTCTTAAGTGTTATACTACTTGCCAAAAAAAATCTGTGTCCACTATATTCCTTTAAACAAAAAAACAAATGACCACAACACTCCTGCAATATTTCTCTAAGTTCACAAAATCCTGAGCAAGGTCGCCATTTGTTATGACCGGGACTCGTATAAAACAAGGGCTCTTAATCACTGGACTAGAAAAGCACACAGCCACAACGGTAACACTAGATCCAACCCTCGAACTTATAATGCCGACGCACAAAAACACCTATACCCTCCAGAGTTAAATCTGCGATAGCGGGGTATCCTATAACTCGGTATAAATGCACTACTACTACAGGCTGATGATCTCTGATTCAGCCTGATCACAACAACATACAATTACGTTAATAATGTATACAAGGAAAAAGATAGAAAGCTTAATTAAATCACTGCAATGATTTAATGCAAACAAGAAGAAGGTATAATTAAAGTTACTCTAAACAATAATAAACTGTCACTCCTATATTAAAGTAAGTGAATGAAAGTCCTAAAGCATCGTACAGGATTCTTTTGAAGAAAGTCTGATGCTGCTTAAGATGATCGAATCGGATTTTGAACTGTTATATAAAGCAGGAACAGGATATGAAAAGTGTATGGACATACAGTGTTAACTGGCACGGGAATAATAATAAATGCGCAATAGTATTAACTCCAACAACAAAAGAAGTCCTTCCTCAGACAACGCAAAAGCCTGCTCGGGTTGTGCAACTCAACAACAACCAAGGCTAACAAACAACGTGAATAAAAATGCTGCATACATAACATAAAGAGTTTATAATCCTAATCGGGTGTCTGCTAGGCGAATAGAGTCTAGCTGGGATGTCGTAGGCTAGGAAACAATGGCTGAGCAAGCGACTCGTAGCCTAGCGAAGTCCTTAAGGCTGTGCGGCCAAATTACGTTAAACGACGGGGTGCTCTTTTGAGAGATCCAGATCGCTAGTATCTGGTTCTCTCCTGGCGACCTTCTTAAAGTCAAAACAAAACGAGTTAGCAAAGTGTTGGGTGGCAGAGGCAAAAGCCCTCACTCGCAACACAAGGCTAAACTCACAAGGTACACAGTCAGAAAGACAACCTAGGCTTCCCACGTATCCGTTGCGATTGTACAGGTTCAACAAAACCTAGTACACATCGGAAATCACAAGACCAGTAGCCTTACCCCAGTCTAGCATTAAATAGCCCAGCAGACAACCAAGATACAGGTAGGGAGACACCGCGAGTGTGTCGAACCTCTACAGACAAAATGGTAACCCTTCCAAAATGCCTAACTAAACATGTAATATCTGAGAGCTTCAGCATATAATACGATGGCCGATATATGAAATCGTGCAGAACCAAAGGGGAGTTATGATGTTAAATAGATTGGAAGAATGAGAGGTAAGAAGTTGAGAGAGAGAGAAAGTGTTCTATAGGTAGAAGTCGGGGGACAGGTTGCAAGGGAGATGTTAAGGGTATGCTGGTCAGGCAAGCTCTGAGCAAGGAAGGCACAGAGGCAGCAGGAGTGCGGGGGGACCACTTCCTGACGCGGCGGGAGGGCTGCAAGGCGGCGCCCACCCACTCAGAGGGCCCGGCCGTTGCATAAAGTCACCGAGACAACACGTATCACTACGCGACTACCCTCTGCCTCCTGTACGTACTTACTCACTCACACTCTCTAGCTGTATCATTCAGTCTTATACATTAAACTTATAACTGATGATATAAAATAGAATGCATTGTCACAGTCGAAAATAAAGACCACTTCTATACTGCCTGTGACATGACGATTCCCAAGAAAGAAAGTACAAAATTGTAGATAGACTGTAGCCCATTTCACTGCCCTGGCGAGCGCTAGTGGCTACCGGGAGGCGATTCTGCCAACGCTGGCAGGCGTCACACAACCTAGAGGAAACAAGGGCTGCCCACTTAACCTCGGGCCATTGGTGCTCCCGGCACTTCTTCTAAAAACGCAGGAAAAACTCGGTGACACCCGACTCGTCAAATGCAGGGACTAACTAAGAAGGTGCGATAAAGACTGATCACGACCTCGATTCCCAGAACCGAGACGCTGCCCTGTCGACTCCACCCGAGACTTCTCAAGCTCTATGTCTGCACAGTACTTCGTAGCCTCAACCTGAAGCTCAGCCTCACGTATGGCCTTTCTCTCCTCAGCCTGAATCCTAAGCTTAGCTATCTCAGATTCCCGCTGCTGCTGCTGAAGTTTGGCGAATTCGAGCTGAAACAACATCTCGGCAGACAAACCCTAAGGAGGGGGTGCTACTATCGGGGACCCACCCCGTGAGCCATACCCAACCGCCAGCGGGCATCGGCCTGCGGGAACGTACCCGGCTCCGGACACCGAGGGGGCGCCATGGTAGGAGTCGAGTGGAATGGGGGCTGGGCCGAAGGTGCCCCAGCTCCCGCTCCACCCGAACCCCCATGTACCCCACCCAGCACACAGGCAACCAGCTCACTTCTCGACAAACCGCTAGTACCGGGAAACCCTAAGACCGTGGCTACACACAGCAGTCCGTACCGGTCTAGTCCCGACACACGATCCGCTGACACAGGCTCCTCCAAAAATATCCGAGCATCCTCCTCATTGTTCACCACCCGAACGCTGCTTAACAACTCCACTTTCTCCACCTCCTCGCCTGCTTCCCGTACTGTGTCCTCACTGTGCACTGATCCGTCGTTCGACATAGTGTCCACCGGAAATCCTCAACGTTTATAAAAAAAAGAAGCACCTAAACTCTCATGTAGCACTATTCACTCAAAAAAATGCTTGAAGACAACTCAAGAGCTATACTACGTTGCCAAAAAAAAAAAAATCCAACGTGTCCAAAATATTCCTCAAAAAACAAATGTCCAAAAATCCTGCAATTATTTCTTAGTTCACTAAATCCTAGACTAAGGTCGCCATTTGTTATGACGACTAAGATAAGACACTAGGCAAGGTCGCCATTTGTTATGACGACTAAGATAAGATACTAGGCAAGGTCGCCATTTGTTACGACCGGGACTACGAATAAAACAAGGGCACTCAATGATTGGACTAGTAATAGGGCACTATGCAACAACGGTACGCTAGATCCAAACTCTCGAACTTATATGCCGGCGAACATTACACCTACACCCTCCAGGGTTAATCTGCGATAGCGGCGTATCCTTAACTGGGCATAAATGTACTCTACTTCAGGCTAACCGAGACTGGCATAGCCTGATAACAAACAAGATGCAAGTTACGTTAAAATGCATAAAAAGGAATCTATGGAAAGATCAATTAAATCACTGCAAGATTTAATACAATAAAAAGATGCTTCAATACAGTTACTCTAAACAACAATAACTCTTCACTCCTATCTGAAAGAAAGTGAAGTATAGTCCTACAGCATAGACCTGGAAACTTCTGAAGAAAGTCTGAGGCTCATAAGATGCTCATACTGATCTTGAACTATATAAAGGCAGGAGGCAGGACACCACACGTGTAAATCGAATACACTAAAAGATAGGACATATAATGTTAACTGACTCTAGAATACTATAAATGCGCAACGGTAGCAATGCTCGACACTAAAAGAAGTACTTCCTCATCAACGAAACAGTCTGCTATGGTTGTGCAGCTCAACAACAACCTAGACTAATAAATGCTGTGAATAATAATGCGTACATATCAAAGAGCTTATATTAAATACTAACAAGTGTCTACTCGATTAATAATGTCTAGCTGGGATACTCTAGGTAAGGAACTGGGGTTGAGCAAGACAGGCTCGTAGCCTAGCGATGTCCTTAAGACTGCATCCTTTAAGTTACGTTAATTGACAAGAGGGCTGTCTTGATAGATCAAGATCACAAGTATCTGGTTCTATCCTGCCGACCCTCTAAAGACAAGCAAAGAGGCAGCAAAGTGTGGAACTGGTACAGGCCAAAACCCTCAGTCAACACAATGTTGCACTCGCAAAGGACGCAACCGAAAAGATAACCCAGGCTACCACAGGACCGGTCGAAGTCGTGTATGTATAAGCAAACCGTACACACATCGGAGACAACGACTACAGTTACCTTATCCCAGTCTAGCATTAAATAAAAGAGCAGAAACACTAAATCAATAATGGAGACACACAAAGTTCTTAACCTATACTAACTAAGAACCCTCAAACCTATTCTAAGTACATTTAAATATCTCTGAGGACGGCGCATGCAATTCAATGGGCCGGCTATGAAAACCGTATGCAGAACCCAAGGGGATAAGTAATTGAATAAAGGTGAGAAGTAATGGAAAAGAAGAAGTTCAGAGAGAGAAACAGTGATAAAGGTGGTGATCGGGAGAGAGTATGCAAAGGGATGTTAGAAGCACGCGCGCCAAGCCTGTCCTGATGAGGACAGCTCCTGGGGACCCTCACGGAGGAGGTAAGTTACACAGGAGCCCGCAAAGGCGCGATGGCCGGCCAATCACGGGCCGAGACGTCTCAAGACAGCAGGTGTCACGTGACACAGCAAGACACGCCGTCCAATGGCGAGCGAGAGGCAGGAATGCACCTGCACCTACAAACACTCACTACCTTCTCGCTCTGAAAGTCTTTCTCATTCACACGCTGGTACTATCATCACTACTGTTGATATAAAATATAACCCGTTGTCACAGACGAAAACAAAGACCACCACTGGACTGTATGTGACAATGCGATTACTAGGAAAGAAAGAATAATATTCTCTGATAACTGTAGCCCATTTCGATGTCCCTGGCGAGCGCTAGTGGCTAACGAGAGGCAATTCTGCCAACGCTGGTAGACGTCACACTTGATTAAAATTTTACATATTACAAACAAGAATATCATCAATAGATATACTATTATTATTTAACAATTTAGCAAGTGCTAATTTTTCTGGGATGTTATTTTTCTTGCTACTGTCAACTAAGTTTTTTCATAAATTTAAATTATAAAGCAAGCAAGAATAAGTCTGCAATTAAAGGGCTAGCATTTCCACCCATAGGAATTCCTAATATTTGTTTGAAAATGTAGGGCCCGAATCTAACAAGTATTGAAAAGGAGGAATTTAAGGGCATCTTTAAGTTTAGTTCTATCAAAATATACTGAAATAGTGGGATCAAAGCTAAGTGACGCATTATTAAAATATGAATTAACATTTATGTAACGATTACGACTACTTTCAAATCTGTCAAAATGCAAATCTATATTAAAGCAAAGTTCTGAAAATACTAAATCTAAAGGCAAATTGGTATACAAAGTTGAAAAGTCGAAGCTATGTACTGAGGCAACTTTCCGCATGGTATTGAGTTTATCAATAACTTCTACTGAATTGTCAACACTCCAATAATAGTTAATGCAAGTTCTATTCTTGATGGTATCACAATATCGTCCATGAGTACTTTTAATGTATTTTAAGCAATGTACGACTTGTTTTGACAAAGTTTTAGTGGTAGCAAATTTTGCTCCGGCAATAAAGCGATATTTATAAGGTCTTTTATGAAATTTGGGTAACATGTATAATTTAGCAATACATTTATTCTTATCAAAAAGTTGCATATCCAAGGTTATATTTTTATTAGTATGCTCATTAATTATCAACAATTAAATTTTCCTGCATTTCATAAACAGAATTACCGCAAAATATTTTTAAGAAATTAAATACCTTTAATGCCTAGTTCTTTTTTCATGTTTTCTAGATAAAATGTCTTACATATGAAGCTATAATTATCATTCTACTGTAATGATTACAAAATGTTTATGCAAATTTGTTCAATCAATTTTAAGCTTATTATAATTATAGTTTACAAAATCAGAAAGATTAAATTCATTTTTTAAGAACACTTTATTTCTTATTAATTTAATCAATAATTTTGACCATGCTTCTAGCTTCCTCGCATCGCATCTCTTATTTTTTAACAATTTCTCTTTTAATCTATTAACCCGGGAACTGCGGGAAGACTCTTAAGAGTTCCCCCGGCGGACTGCGGGAAGACTCTTAACACCTTACGAGCGGCCCATGCGGTTTATTTATATGTACCGCCCAGCGGGGTGTTTTTAGCCAAAATAGGGCTGTTTACGTGATCATTTTCATGCCTAAATAAGACCCAGAACGTAAAACAAGTACCTATCCCTGAAAGGGCATAAACAGAGCTTTCGAATGACACCATAACGATCCTTTTATGATGGCTAGTTTTCTTGCAATAACCGTGCAACGCGAGTGCAAAAAGCATGTAATTAGCCACTTAATACACTTATATAGCGAGTAAGAGAGGAGGAGGGAGCTGGGATTCGTGTCAGTATGTTCGCCGCGGTGGTCTGGAGCAGTCATACGCTCGCTACTCTCCTGCCACCACTTGTCTCTCTCTCAGCAACATTACGTGCTGAAATTGCCACTCGACCTATGTCGAGCGCCGCCACATAGTCCAGCTTTATTAAATACGACTTATGTGGTGAGCCGCTAATTAAGGGTTAAGAGTCAGGGGATTTTTTTTGTTTTTTTTTTTTGTTTTTTTTGTTTTTTTTGCCCCTGGGCCATGCAAAATATCACTCCTCTACCTCCCCTCCTTCCCCACTTTCCTCCCCTCCTTCAGTTATCACCTATTTTCCCTGTTATTCTCTTATTCTGTGGTATATTTTCATGCTAACATAGCGAGTTACAAGCAGGGCATTGTCATCACTGTTAGCGATGCAAGGAGAGAGAGAGAGTATCGATCGACAGTGTCTCTCCAGACTTGGGGAAAAGTGGTGGGAAAGGAGGTTGCCTCAGCCATACATTATGTGCCGGCCTGTATCACCGATTTTGACCATCCAAACGCTGTTTCTACTTGTTTTATTGTTGTAACAGGTTAATACCTTTATTATCAACCTATAATAGGCACATATGGAGAAGTATTAATGCTATTTATGGTAAAATAAATATTTTAGTGATGGAAACAGCTCAAATACGTGCGCACAGGCAGAGGTGTCTCATACCCCCCATGCACACTTCAGAGGTTAACTGTGTTACATCCTGGGATATATAAACACTGGCTCTTTCTATTGGACTAGGTATGCGGCAACAAGCAACAACGGAAAACGCTAGATCCAACCCTTATCTATAAACCCAGGCAACAAACCACCCTAAACCGTAGAGTCCTGCCTGGACAACTAGGTATCCTATGACTCGGTTACAGGGTGCACGCACTATAGACTGCTGATAGTCAAGCAGGCTATATAAAAGATCACACAATTAAGTTGACTTAAAGCTTCAAGGAAAAGATAGATAACGGAATTAAATTGCAGAAACAATTTAATAACAAACTAGAAGAAAGTACATTTAACGTTACGTTAATTAATACAACTAATCACCCCTGCGTGAAAGAAGGTGAAAGCAAACAGTCCTCAAAACATCGTACAGGTAGACAAGATGCGGGTTTCTAAACTGCATGCGGCTACTGTAGGATCTGATGCTTAGCAAAGAAAGTACGTTACGGATTTAGAGAACTCTTAACTCATAAGCAGGAATAAATACTAGTGATAGGCCATACAGTGTATAATGGCATAGGTATAATTAAATAAAAGCAGCAACTCGCAACATAACCACATACAGGTGTGCTTCTCACTCTTAGTCAGGCAAGCCTGCTCGGACAGAGTCTCTAAGCCACACCCTGACTCACAATGCTCACAAAAACGGTAAACTGTGGCACAATAACAAGCATCCAGAGATAATAAACCCCTAGCTGTTAATCTGCCAGGTGGCAGAGGTCTAGCCGGAAGGATATAGGCTTCGGATACCCGGGCTGAGCCACCTGCTCTAGCCTAGGGACGTTCCCCGGTCTGTGCGCCAAATTACTCTAATTGAAAGGGTGCTCTCTTGAGAGACTCAGATCGCAAGTATCTGACTCTCTCCTGGCGACCCTAAAACAAAAGCAAGACATGCTAGCGCAGTGCTGAGTGGACGAGGCAATGGCCCCCACACAACACAACGCTAGACACACAGGGACACAGACAAGAAAATGCCCCCAGACTCCCACGGGTATCCTAGTAAAGTCGTACGGGTCCACGGGACTCGCACCAGCAGACTTTACTTAAAGGATCGCAAAAAGCCTCCCCCTCCGGTCTAGCCCCTGCTAACCTGACACAAGAACACACTAGCAAGCATGAAACCACCAAATATGAGACAACAAAAAAGCTTCCTAGGTCTCATTAACAATTACATCTCTGCATAAGGCCCAAAATCCTATCTAGTTATCTGAGAGCTCGTCGTTAATACAATAATAGATATCAGGTCTATCAAGGGGATGGGATAATTAAATAGATTGGTGAAGTAGTGGAAAGAAGGTATATAAAGTAAGAGAGAACGTTTCTAAGTGGGGTTGAGAGGGATAGATATCAAGGGGGTCCGAAGGGTACGACAATGAGGTGAGCTCTGAATCTTGAATCTGTCTGGACCCCACCCTAGGCATGCAGAATACATCCCAGGCTTGGCAACACTCAACACAGTTGCCTGGTCAAAATTCTCTACC
Source organism: Paralithodes platypus (assembly GCA_032716605.1). NCBI lineage: Eukaryota > Metazoa > Arthropoda > Malacostraca > Decapoda > Lithodidae > Paralithodes > Paralithodes platypus. Next base: position 70,476,288 of record CM064487.1, read on the forward strand.
CCGTGCGTGAGTCGAAACTAAGCCTAACGTTGCAATCAAATGCATGTGGCAACGCTTCAGGCTCGTCCCAAGCTGGACTCTCCGCACAAAGCAACGTCCCCAAGCCGGTCTCTCTCTCCCGCTCGTCTCCTCCCACTCTCACTAGACTTACATCTTATATATTATAATGAAACAATCAACTATCGAGAATAAAATATACTAAGATGCGTTGGTTAAGAATAAGGGCAGCTTCAAGCTGTGAAACAACATAAGAATATCCCAGACAATAGTTACATTGTCATAGGATATATACTAAGGGAAAGCCTACCGGCCGGCTACCACCAGCCGGTTTCTAAACGGCTGGGTAGCCGACGCGCGCGCATGCCCGCACGTGGTTACTATGCAGAAGCGTCACAACTGAAAAAACAATATCTTTTCAAATGTTGTCAAATGTTACTTTATCATTCCCTATCCTATTTTCAAAACCTTTTTGACATAGCTCCGCTATTTGGTAGTTTACAAATTGTTTAAGTATTTCTACATCACCTGTTAATATATGACCTATCGGACTATAAATGAACTTTATTAATGCATTACGTCTGTTAGCTGGCATATCCACGACTCTTTTACATACGCATTTATTATTATTGAACATATCATTTTCTGAAAGATTATCCAAAACTTTATTATAATTACAAATAATAGACCCAACTGGTCGCTCATATGAATAAACTATTATTGGTTTGAAATCTTTATATCCATCCATCAACTTGGACTTAACTTCCTTTGAATTTATTAGACTGTTAACATTAATTTTGTCTAATATATTAGAGGAGTAATTCAAAGTGGATATAACTTTATCCTTAACCCGGCAACTGCGGGAAGACTCTTAAGATCCTGGGCTAAAAAAAAATCCATTTAAAACACCCCAACAAAACTTGAACCCTTTTTTTTTTTTTTTTGCCCCTGGGCCATGCCAAATATCACTCCTCCACATCCCCTCCTTCTCCACTTCCCCCCCTCCTTCAGTTATCACCTATTTTCCCTGTTATTCCCTTATTCTGTGGTCTATTTTCGTGCTAACATTAGCAAGTTGCAAGCAGAGCGTTGTCATCACTGTTACCAAGCGAGTGCAAGAGAGAGAGAGAGAGTATCGATCGACAATCTCTCTCCAGACTTGGGGAAGAGTGGAGGGGAGAGAGGTTGCCTCAGCCATACATTATGTAACTCCCGGCCTGTATCGCCGATTTTAACCATCCAAACGCTGTTTCCACTTGTTTTATTGCTGTAACAGGTTAATACCTTTATAATCAACGTAAAATAGGTGCATATGGATAACTATTAATGCTATTTATGGTAAAATAACGATGTTAGTGATGGGAACAGCTCAAATACGTGCGCACAGGCGTGTGGTGTCTCATAGCCCCCATGTGCATGTCTTAGGTTAATAGGGTTATCTATGGATTTCTTAGAATTGGCTCTAATACATCCCATAAAAGCAGACAGTATTTTTAAATTTATTGGTGAAATGATTTTTATTACTTAGAATATTTTCTATCAAAGGAGCAAAACTTTTCTTTTGTAGGCCTTTCAATGAATCTTTTAGTTTTTTAATTCCGAAATTTATATATAATGTATACACATAATTGACAATCAGGTTATTATCTGACCTGTTTTTATTTTTATTTAATGAATTTAGTCTTCTATTACCATGTCTACATGTTCTTCTATTTCTAACGGGAAAGTTAAAGAAAGGGTTATTAAAATCATATTTTAAAAAGTCTTTATACAATATGTTGCCTACACCCTTAATTTGATTATTAAGTCCAAATGGATAGATAGTCATTAATTTTCCAATCCAATAATTTTCTCTATCTAAAAGATCTTTTTCTTCTATAACAATTTCAATAATTTTGTATTTATAGTCTAATTTGGTACAATCAGTGTTGAAATGCTTGTATAAAAGAATCTTGGAGTCAATACCGTTCTATACTCCAGCTCTATGTCCATAGGCTCTTCCTCTTAACTCATTCTTCGTCTACATTCAGTTCAATAACAGAACACACGTAATTAATTCCAAATTAATGCCTCCATCACATTTAGTAAACAAGCCATGCACGTAATCTGGGGTTCTGAGCTCGATTGGTAAATTAACTCAAGCTTTACTTACGAAAATGTATTAACAAAATCTAGAAGTACTTTATATAAATTATGATTTTTTTGTTTTCGCTATGGAGCAGTTACCTTCTGTAAGGCGCCTCTGTAATCAATCACAAGTTATGTAATATTTTGTTTGTGTATTACTTATTCCGAACATCCCTCGGTTTGAATTAATACATGACTTATAGCTATCTGTTGTAGGGAGGAATGTCTCTGAGTCCCACCCAGTGGTCTCGAGATCAAACCCATCTCAAAGCATCGAATGTGTGTGTGTGTGTGGTTTTTTGTTTTCGCAAGCAGTGATAGTTGCTATTGTCCCTCTTGAGAAAGGAGACGGGGTTGTGTTGTTCTATAGGTCTACCTGCAGATGGTAGCATATTTGGATGACCCAAGTTCTTGGCCTTGGTGACTGATGACATGGGCTGAAATTTGAGTATGTAGTGCTACAACCTTTAATCCTTTTAGTACCAGAGACGTGTTCTTTATTTTATTCTAGCTGTATTTACAGTATTGTGTGCAGCTTAAGAAGGATTTGTGGTAGCAAATATTGTTAATCTAATTAATAGATTTCACTCCAAACACCTCCCAATGACATTGAGATTTTCTGCAGCATTTTTTGTTTTCTATGTGAGTGAGGGAGGCAAAAGGCAGAACTGCCTGAAGTGAGTGCCTCCCCTATAGTTGAAAGAGTGACAGGGCCAAAATCAAGGGACGTTTGAGCCAAAATGCCTGGACACATAGAGTTTGAAGCAATTTAAGTCATAGAAAGAGGGAAAGACTGATTCTGGGAGAGAGTTCCAGAGCTCAGCTGTTGAATAGAAGAAAGTCTGAGAGTAACGTTTCACTCTTGGGTTGGAGAGTTGCACAGAGTAGGGGTGGAATTGTGTTGCAAGACGGGTCCCACGTGAAGGAGGTGGTAAACACTGGGAAATGTTAAGGGGTACAAGTCTTTCCTAAGCTAAATTAAATAGTATAATAGTTGGCAGAATATAATTAAAAAGATCTTCCCAGTACTGAATGGGTAAAACTTCATCATGTATTCATTATCAAAAAATGCTTTCAAATTTAAATTTTTAATTTGATTCCAAAAGGTAATTTGTACGCTTTACCATATATATCCAATCATATTGCTACGTATACTAATCCTTCTTCCGCAGGTTTTTTCAAAATGATCTACTAATTCTTCCTTTGTTCATCAAATGTTCATTCACTCCTTGGTTTATGATATAGTGATATTGTATTAATTGTTTTCATATTTATCTTCAACAGTTTGACTTCCTTTTCCTTTACATCTCTCTCCGCTCCTTCCAACTTTTTTTGGCATTCCTTTCAGACTAATCTGGTCCTGCGATGGCCTACTTTCGGCGATTGCACCTTCCCTACGCCACCTCTCGCACAACATGGCTTTTTCATCTCTCTCTCTCTCTCTCTCTCTCTCTCTCTCTCTCTCTCTCTCTCTGGCAGTGTGGATAAGCATGAGACGATAAATATGCCAAGATTGGGACATGCGATCATGTTTATAAAATATAATGACTGTGTGATTATGTTAAACAGTTTAAAATTTGCTTCACCTGAAAAACATCCACAAAGGTTATAAATAGAAGGTAGTTGTTTTAATGCACACTGTGCGGTAAAGTGAGTATTTTGTATGTAACACAAATTGGTTTGTATTAATTCAAGTTTTACATTTCACGGTCCCTTCTTTTTGTCCTAAAATTAAAGGGTGAAAAAAAAAAAACATTATGCGTAACTATGGTTTTCCACTAAAACATGGTAAGAAGGAAGTGTGGTTAATAGTTCCATTAGTATCGCCTAGTTATTGCACTCCCCAATGGAGCTACAGGTAAGGTGAGGATTACATTTACATGAGAGACATTTAACAACAAAGTTCGTTTACATGAACAAAAACTCACTATTTTCGTCTAACAATGACAAACTAAGAGTGACAGGAATAACACAGATACTACAAGGAACGCAACCATGAGTCGATAATGTCAGAACTGGAATATTTGGAAGGGTGTAAGGAGGTCGGCATATTGTCGATCAAAGGGTGTACAAAGGAGTACAAAGGAAATCAAGCAACAACAGATCTAGTGACCCTTCTAGGCTGCTTGTCCTCCAAAACACTGAGGATCAAGTGTCAAAACAGTGGTTTAGAGTGGGTAAGGGAACTACTGCCCTGGAACTAATGTCCGTGGCAGGATTAGGAAGTTAGTAGGGGACAGATGGGTTAGTAACTGAGGGGAGGATAAAATAATGTTATTCATTTACAAACGCAGTCAGTCGTGGGTTTGATGCGAGATATTTGTCTAGGCGAAGTTTAAATGAATCGACGGTGCTGGCAGTCTATAACATCTCGGGGAAGCCCATTCCATAAGTTGACAACTCGATTGAAGAAGAAATTTTTAGCTTCGTGTGAGTTAAAAGATTTACCAATACTTTTGCACCCATTTCCCCCCGTGTAATTAGATTGGTCGATAGTGAAGTACTTACTACAGTTCATATTGTCGATGCCTTTGATGATTTTGAACACTTGAATTAAGTCGCCTCTTAAGCTGTGCTGGGTTAAATGAAATAGATTTAATTCTCTAAGACGCTCCTCGTATGGTTTGTTCTTTAGGCTAGGTATCATTTTGGTAAATCTACGTTGAACTCGTTCTAGCTTGTCTATATCTTTTTGGTAATAAGGGCACCAGGATTAAACGCAGTATTCCAGAAGAGGGTGGACTAAAGAATTGTAGAGGGTTAGGATAACGTCTTTGGATTTATGCTCAAATGACCTGCCTATAAAGCCAATTATTTTGTTTGCCTTAACAATTTCTGAACATTGTTGACTTGGTTTTAGGTTATTCGATATTGTTACTCCCAGATCGGTTTCTCTATTTACATTCTTAAGCTGAGTGCCATTCATCAAATAGTTTGCTTTCTCATTTTGGTATCCGATATGTAGTACTTTACATTTATCCGCATTGAAACTCATTTGCCAAATTTGGGCCCAACATGACAACTTATCTAGATTGTGTTGCATATCGTCAACTTGTTCTTTTGAGAGTACGCTATTTGCAATTTTTGTATCGTCAGCAAATTTTGAGATTGTACAGGTGAGACCCTCATCTATGTCGTTGACATAAATTAGAAAGAGAATTGTTCCTAGTACCGATCCCTAGGGTACCCCGCTACTTACATTGGTCCATTTAGATGTCTTACCGTTTATGACTACTCTTTGCTTTCTGTCGCTGAGCCAATTTTCTATCCATTTCAACACACCGTCTTGTATTCCATGCGCTTTTAGTTTTAGCAGTAAACGTTTGTGGGGAACTTTGTCAAAGGCCTTTTGAAAATCAAGGTATATAATATCTACAGCTTTACTCTCATCGTAGAGGTTGAGATTATCGTGGAAGAAGTCTAAGAGATTTGTTAAACAGGAACGTTTTTTACGAAAGCCGTGTTGAGTATCTTTAAGTATGTTATTTTCCTCTAAGTAATTTACGAGTCTGTCTCTTATGAGTGTTTCTAGCATTTTACATACAACTGAGGTTAAGCTAATTGGACGATAGTTACTGGGTAGGGATTTGCTGCCTTTTTTTAATATCGGTGTTACGTTGGCTAGCTTCCACTGTTCAGGCATAGTTCCAGACTGCAAGGATTCATTGAATAGTGATGTCAGTGGTTTAGAGAGCTCATCCTTAGCTTCCTTTAGGACTCTAGGTAAGATTGTATCAGGTCCAGGCGTTTTATTTACCTTGAGTTTATCTAAGCAATTCAATACTTCTCTCTCTGTAATGGTGATATTGCTTAGAACATCTGAATTATCAATCTGAATCGGCGATGGTGTAGGGATATCACTGAGGTCTTCCGTTGTAAAAACTGATGCAAAGAAGGTATTGAGGGCATTACTCATTTGTACTTCGTCTTTGGTGTATTCTCCCTTTTCATCGACTAACGGTCCAACAGTTGAAGTAACTACTTTTTTCTTTCTGATATAACTATAGAATTCTTTCGGGTTTGTTTTACTTTGATTCGCAACATGTAACTCCAGGGTCTTTTTACTTTGCTTAATTAACTTTTTGGCTTTGCGTCGTAGCTCTACAAATTTCACCCGTTCTTCGTCATATTGTAAGGATTTTAATCTATCATTAGCAAACTTTTTAGCAAGCAAACAGTTTGAAATATCTTTATTCCACCATTTGGGCTTATTAGTATGGCCTGGACGCCGTATTTTCGATGGTATGCAGTCCTGCACTGCTTTTAGGTAAGTGGTTTCGAATAATTCCCAAGATCTATTTATGTCGTTATTGTTAATTAAAAAGCTCCAGTCAGTTTCTTTAAACATAGGTCTAAGTTTATGAAAGTTTGCTTTCTTGAAATTAGTGAATTTTTCGATGCTGCTATTTGGTTCGTTACTAGTAAACTTTAAAGTGAAAGTTATTGTACGATGGTCGCTGCTACTGAATTCATCACCAACATTCAAATTCTCTATTAATTCTTCTTTTGTTGCAAGTACAAGGTCAAGAACGTTATTACCATGGGTCGGCGATCGAACAAATTGATAGAGTGAACTCTCTTGCAAGTTCGCGTACAAGTCATGTCCGGAGTGTGAAGTAAGAGTATCGCCCCACTTGGTCACAGGTAAATTAAAGTCGACAAAAAATACGGTATCTTGTGAGTTACTTACATCTGCAATTTGTTCATAAATTTCTTGGTCAGTTTGCACTGATTGAGCTGGAGGTCTGTATATTAATGCAAGTATTATTTTTGTACCTTTATTATTCTTTATTAGCACAAAAGATGTGTCGACGTTCACAATTTGAGGTTTTGACAAGAGGGTCGGGTTAAGACTTTCTTTGATATAAAATAAAACGCCACCTCCATTTTTATTTATTCGGCTGTTCTCAAACATTACATAACCGGGAAGTGAATACTCTGCTAAAAAGTCTCTATCTTCTGTATTGAGCCAAGATAGTGTTATGCCAATCACATCATAATTTTCTGTAAACACTAGTTCCTCTAAATCTGAAAATTTATTGCGTATGCTAGGTTTGCATAGAAAACCTTTAAAGTTGCGGTTTTAGAACTCACAGAACGTTCTTTAATCAAATTTTTGGTTCTGGTCGGATCTACATTTACATTCATGGTTGTCTTCGGTCCTCGGTCGTTATCCCTGGCGGGAGAACGAAGAAGTTTTCAGAGTATACTGTATGGCTACATGAATATAATCGCTGTAGACAGACTAATAAACGTGTGTATGGACGTTTATTTCAAAGTAGGTGCTGACATGGATTTCGGTATTATGTGAAACTTCTGTGTGTAGCAAAGTGTCAATAGATGTTGAATGTTTGAAAGGGAGTGAATATAGGAAGTAATAAGAGAGAATGCATATGTGTGTGTTCATAGTTTGTTTTAACTTGAAACACTTGGAAGCTCTCCATCAGATATATTCGTGAAGCAGCATTTCTGAAGGCAACATGTTAAGTAAAGACATTATTATTATGACTCATAACTTAACATTGCTCGTTTTTTAAGAACATCTTAACTTCATCTATTTCCCGAGGGTGGTAGGGAACGAATGAATCGCCTTCAAGTCCTTCTGTCATCCTTCAGCGGACTACCCCCACCCATCCCACCAGATACCACTTTCACTGATATAACGTTTAACTCCACTCCTTAGTCGGGTATTCGCAATCCTGTCACTTGTGAGTAGTAAACTATACTATATATGTATATTGCCAGTTTAAAACAAATGCGCTTTCGCCATTTTTACTCCATCATAATTTTCAAAACATGTAACACATAATACAATTAATACATTATATACCATTAACATAATTATGACACCCGAACACTCATTGGATTGTCAAATCCGAAATTTGTTTAGCGCTCTTCCTTTCCAGTAAGAAGATAATTAACCCTTGGTAATATTTAGTATTGTTAAAGTTAATGTCCTGTTGGAACCTGAATCTTTACCTCCATGACCTATAATGAACTAATCAACTCAGTAACAATGTAGTATTCGTCCGCAAATCCACTTTCCACAATAATCATACACCTCTATATTCAGAACCTGTCTCTGCAACTAGTTGACATTGTGAGAGAGGAAACTGGGATACATGTTGAATCTTTATAGTAGACAGTCCTTGGTCTTCATGCTGCTGAACTCCTTGGGGCGCAGGTATAGATGGTGGGAGGGAGGCAAGAGTGGAGGATGTGGTATGAAGATATGAAACTACTTTTTATGTGCCATTCAATTTTAAAGAGATTGTCCAGCACTGGCGCAGTAATTGAAGTTTTTGTATTTACACATGTTTGAGTACTATGCCTCAAGTGAAGCTTAGCTTATAGAAGTTCCGGGGTTAAGATGATGTAGAAGGATATGAGGGAGAAAAAAGATATTAATATGAATGTGGCAGCTAGACTCTAGGGACAGACCAAGGAAGCATTGAAGAAAGTATTGTGAAATGACGTTCAGGACAGGGGACTTATTAACCTAACAAGTGCGCATGGGGGTAATTGGAAACGTCCCCCTGTGCTGACGTATTTGAGGTGTTTCCGTCACTAAAATATTAATTGTACCATTAATAGCATTAATACTTATCCATATGCGCCTATTATGGGTTGATTATAAAGGTATTAACCTGAAACAACAATAAAACGAGTGAAAACAGCGTTTGATGGTCAAAATCGGAGATATAGCCCGCGAGTTGTATAATGTATGGGTGAGGCAAGCTGCTTTCCCGCCAATTTCCCCCAAGGCCACTGAGACACAGTCGATCGATACTCTCTCTCTCTATCTTGCACTCGCTTGCCATCAGTGATGACAACACCCTGCTTGCAACTCGCTAATGTTAGCACGAAAATATACCTCAGAATAAGGGAATAACAGGGAAAATAGGTGATAACTGAAGGAGAGGAGGAAAGTGGGGAAGGAGAGGTAGAGGACTGAGATTTTGCATGGCCCAGGGGCCCAAAAAAAAAAAAAAAAAAAAAAAACAATTCAATGTCAAAAGTTGATTTTTTTTTTCACTCACTCTTAAGAGTCTCCCCGCAGAACGCCGGGGGAACTCTTAAGAGTCTCCCCGCAGTTCCCGGGTTAAGAATAAGGGGCCAAAATTGTAAGAATAAAAGGGCTATTATAACGTGACAGTTTTCTTAAGCCGGTGTCACACAAGTTCTTTTTTCCGCCAATTTTCGTAATACAGTATTTTGAGGCTCTTCCGCATTGTATTCAGAAACTAGACTTAAGGTAGTTTACTTGTCTGTTATGTTGATGGGTTGTCAGGCTACATGGGCTAAATAATGTATTAAATACAAATGGATGATAACCAAAACTCTGTCCACTTAATAACGTTCAGCTCGAACATACTATATAAATATATTAATGAAGCGGGGATAAGATCTGGGAGGGAAATTATATCAACCGCAGGATGGTAAGATAATAAACTGATCATAACGTTTAAAAATGAAGAGGAATAATAATGGGAGACCATCTGAATGTTCAGTGGGCATGAACGAGAGAGAGAGAGAGTTACATATATACACCGACTACACAGACCTTGAGGTCCCTACTAGGTAGTCTGGACTAAATGTTAAAATAGAATTTGCTACAAAGTGGAAGGCAAGGATAGCAAAGCAGAAGGCTCTCTCCCCACCCACCTCTCCCTACGACCGTTGGTCGGCATAAAATTAAGTTGGGGAAAGAAGTCCCCCAGCAGAATTATTTCTGCAAATATGCATAATTTATAATTTATTTAATAACCAAACCTTGTTTTTATTCAGATTATATATAGGTTACTTTACGCTAAGTAATGATGATGTTGGTTATGTTTCGTTTGACTCGGTTAGGTTTACTTATTTCAATGTAAACCTGGGTTTGAGAGATTCGGCATTTTAGGTTCCTTAGTCTTGCAATATGCTTTTTCTGTTGCTTGATATTATCTAGTACCTGCTATACTCAGTGCGTTAATACGTGTGAAGTGTTTCTTTCAATGTGCAGAACATTGCATTGAAGTAGAATAATACATATAATGAACTTGTTACTTCACGTTAATGTAATAGTTATTATTCCTAACTCCTCAAACTTCTAAAACAATAACTAGTATGATTCTACAGTATATGTAAAGCAAGATATTCAATAATTGACTTAACCCTTTCAAGATCCGATTATTCATTTTTTGTCTGGCTATTATTAGACTAATATTTAAATCAGGAAGGGTATGTGGAAGTCAGAGGGTTAATGGAGATAATTATGACCCTTAGAATTCCCACAAATCGTTTCGAAACTGAATAAAATCGTATAATGATAGCTAGAAAAACTGTCAAAATGCGTCATAATCTTCAAAAAGTTAACAACATGCTGGAATTGTAGTTACGTGTGCTCAACACGGGTTGTCCTGACAATATACTCCGCAAACCAGAAGTTCTCCCTATAAAACCAATGCCGTTAGTTACCCTGTTAAGTTATTGTTACAGCCAACTCTAATTAGGAGTGTGTTCCTTCAACTGTAACCGATGGACTAGTCTTATTAACACTCATCCCATTCAAGTATTGACATCAATCTAGCTATCAACTATCTGTCTAACTAGTTAGCTATCGATCTATATACATTTATACGCAAACTATACGCATTTATACACAATTAATTAATTATATGTCGATCCAAAACTAAATGTGAACAATGGGCCCATCTATTCATGTTTATGATGTAAACATTGATGAAAACTATAATCTACTTTTTCATATACATACAATTATACCGTGTGGCAGGTAATTTTGTAATTTTACATATTGGCCGCTATAATGCACATTGCACATGGGTATTTGGCATAAAATTAGATATATTTAGTTAGTGCAATGAACCTTTGAGTTAACGAAAATCATGATTTATTGTTTCTCTCACACACACACACACACACACACATACACACACACACACACAGGCATAATTTTTTAAGGAGGTAGAGAAGGGTTGATGGAGAGTGGTAGCTAGAGTCCTTGTGTGAAATGATATTCTGAAGTCCATCAAGTCAAACAGCTTGAAACTTGTGTTTTTAATAAAGTTAACATGTATTCAATAGTTGAACCTTGATGTAACTTTTCTAACGCTGACACAGATTGGTAAATGCACACAAGTTCCTGTTACATATGCCTGTAAATCAGTTTTCAGGGAATTTGGAATTTATGAACACTCCTTTACACTATAATTGCAGTCCCGCCTTTGGCGCGAAGGCCCAGAGGGGGATGAGAACTGTTAAATTAATAATTTAGACCTAGGTTGAAAGGAGATGACCCCAATTTGGTTTCCTGCAAACAGAGGATATCCCAGGCATAAAGATTCTTTAATACCGATACTTCCTCACTATTTGTAGAAATGTTGACAATATTGTTGTCGGTTAAACTACCAACCCCTTTAGGAGGGGGGGTGGGGGGCATCAACATCAGAGGTTTGTGGTAGATACTGTTTTAAAGTGTAGTATTCTAGTGGAGAATGTCTTGGTGGAGATTGGAGCAGCTGGTATTATTTATACATGAACAACCCTGTTCTTTTCTATCTTTGATGGTGGACCTTCTACTTTGGTTTATGATGAATCACTCTTCCCAGAGACAGAGGAAGACCTGGGGGAGAAATTAACACTATCTCCAGATGAACCCGTGGCACCCCTCTTATCCGAAGGTCTTCTCGCCAGGTATGAAACCAGAAGCTGTCTTCTCGCCAGGTATCAAATCGCAGGCTGTCTTCTCGCTGAGTATCAACCCACAGGCTAAAGAGGGCGTAGAGGCGAGTCTCTGCTGTGGTGTGACCAGTCCATGACCCGGCGTGTGACCTAATTGCCTCACTTTTACCACAGGTGACACTTTTGTCGGTATCGAGCACGACTTATTGCCACCACATTTGGCAGGAGCAATTATAGAGGTAAAATTATAATTTGACTCTCACAGATCCTTCATAACCTTAGTAAAGTCGTCTATAATAGACAGGAATAATGAAATAGTGTGCGTGTCTACGTATATTGAAAAAGGTTAATACTTAGCTACTATTTTGACAGACTGTATATCTTGGTAAAGAGTTGATTTCATTAACTATGTCATGGTTCCTAACAGATAAACAACACAGAACTATGTACTTGGAAGAAAACACCCAACCCATAGCAAATCATAGGTCCCATATTGCAGAGGATTTATACAGTTGAGCCATGCAATACCTGGTTGACGTGATTGAATTTAATTTACATCCAGACTAAAACGGGTTCTATAGTAATATATAGTGTATCTTTTAACTCTTTAACTCGCACGAATCTAAGAATTTCTTCTTCAATCAAGTTGTCAACTTGTGGAATGGGCTTCCCCGAGACGTTATAGACTGCAGCACCGTTGGTTCATTTAAACTTCGCTTAGACAAATAGCTTGCATCAAACCCTTGACTGACTGCGTTTGTAAATGAATAACTTTATGTTATCCCCCCCTCAGTTACTAACCCATCTGTCCCCTACTAACTTCCTAATCCTGCCACACACATTAGTTCCAGGGCAGTAGTTCCCTTTCCAATGTTCCCTTACCCACTCTAAACCACTGTTTGGACAATTGATCCTCAGTGTTTTGGAGGACAAGCAGCCTAGAAGGGTCCACCAGATATGTTGTTGCTTGATTTCCTTTGTACACGTGAGGTGCATGAATACATGTTCTACCCCCACGACAGCTAGAATATAAATATTTACATAAAAACAACACTAACAAAAAATAAGATCTGTATTCACCAAAAATCTATTATGTTTGTAATATACTTGTTTTTGGCATTCCAAATCCATGTTTCCTAAAGCAAAATAGCTCTAACAAATGTAGCTTGTACGATCAGGGACAATGTATGATTATGTCATAAACATCGATACATATCACTATGTTCTTAAATATTTGTCGATTGCATTACATAATAATATCGTTTCTCTTAATCTCTTAATTTGTTATGGCTTGTATTTTGCTCATGTTTAAGAATCAATCGTCATCTCCTATCTTGCTCGACCTCAACCCATCATCACTCCCATCACCTCCACCATCACTGCCACACCCTCTACCTGGTGGAAATTGATAAGGTGATCACTCAGCTCCCCTCCAGTCTCGTGTGTATTCTCTTTAAAGTGAAGGTATCTTCACTTATAATTCTCTCTCTCTCTCTCTCTCTCTCTCATGTATTTTTGCAGTTCTCATCCTCTTCATATAATTTACATAATTACCTTTATTGAAATTACCCTGTAGACAGACTTATCATAGTCAAATTTTAAGCAGATATAAACAGGAAACAATATAATCATTCATAGACGATGTTAAAAACAAAGTTTCAACAATTTGTTTCAATATGAAAAATATATATTAATGTAAAACTTCATAACCATGATGTTTTGAAGTGCTTCAATGTTATGGTTTTCCCTGAAAACGTTAAAGTTGTCTTAAATAATTATAATGAAGCAAATTACTGAAGGTGAACCAGAAAACATATATAACAGGTTACGGATGGCAACAATACAAGAGTTTGAACATAATGGACTTCTTTCGTGTTGCAGTGGTCTGAGAAAATGGCAAAAGAAAGATGGCAAAATATTGCCATGATGGAGTGGAAACGTTAGAGGCCACACTGAATCTCAAGTTAGGTAACAAACAAGCCAAACTACATCAGCAGGCTCAAGGAATAAAGCCTCCCGATCAACTCTGTCATTGTGCGACAAAATAATCGATTTCAATCAACAACATCCTTGCCATCTATGTAATCTGACAAGCCCCCCGGTCAAAACCATCTTTATCGTGTGTCTACTAAATGATCACTCCCAATCAAAACATCCCAATCAGCAGCATCCCTGCCATTTCTGTAATAAAATCAATGACTCCCGGATTGAATTGCACTTAAACTATTTACGTAGACAAAATCAAAATATACCCGCCTCATTAAATCTCATCTAGAGTAATGTTGCCAGTGATATCGATTGACTGCCATAGGTAAGTCAGTAGGCAAATGGTATTAAAAGAGATTAAATTGGGAATACCCAAATATTCATGATTTTCCTAATCATTTAACCTCCTCTTTAGAATAGAGTGATTAACAGGTATATTAATGTTTGCTCTGAACATTGAAGCCGTAACAGACATTCTCCTTCCCTTCTCACCTTTATTGAATACATTCTGAATACACATTTGCATCTCCTTTGCAACTTTTCAAATTCAAATTCAAATTGTTTATTTTGCCTATAAACAAATGAGAGTATATTATAAATATATGTTCATATATTAAACTTGTGAAATAAAATATGTGTTATGAGCTCAATAAATAGTTATACATTATATACATTATATATATAGGGGAGGTGTGGTGGAGTGGTCTTGCCACTGGCCTGGTAATCCAAAGGTCCCGGGTTCAAATCCCGATGTATCAATGGGAAGATATTATTGGGATGGAATTTGTGCTGTACCTAGTATCAGTGCATTACCACAAGCCCACCGAAACGTCAATAAAATACCCTCATTCTTCCCTGATTAAATAGCACTGTATGAATATTCCCATATTCAAAATATGCTATAGGGGTGCAATGCCTGGTGAGTTATCTCAAACAGGTGGCGTTGTGTGTGTAAGTGTGAGAGTCCGAGTGTAGGGGGTAAGACAGTGAAGCACGGTGTTACGACTGGGGTTTAAATATATCAGGGCTCTTATTCATTGGACTAGTAATGGCATAAATGCAACAACGGAAAGCGCTAGATCCAACCTCTGATGTATATTCCCAGTGAACAAAGAACACAAATACTCTACAGAGTTCTATATGCAATAATAGGCTATCAAACTCTCATTAAATGTGCGTCTACTCTAGGCTTAATGTTATGTGAAAACAGCCTATTACTACCTATAACCGAAGGTGCTTGGTTATGGTATGCAAAGTAAGGTGGTAAGAGAAGTTACAGCTTACGTTACTTTAATCAATAAATGTCAGGCACTCCTGCATGAAAGAAAGTGCACTAAAGTCCTTCAACACTAACAAGGAATCTTCTTTAACACCTTACGAGCGGCCTATGCGGTCTATTTATGTGTACCGCCCAGCGAGGTGTTTTTAGCCAAAATAGGGCTGTTTACGTGATCATTTTCATGCCTAAATAAGACCCAGAACGTAAAACAAGTACCTATCCCTGAAAGGGCATAAACAGAGCTTTCGAATGACACCATAACGATCCTTGTATGGGATAGTTTCTTGCAATAACCGTTGCAACGCGAGTGCAAAAACGCAGGTAATTCGGTACTTTCGGTACATAATTGAGTATGTAGCGAGTGAGAGAGGGAGGAGGGAGCTGAGATTTGTGTCAGTAGGTTCGCCGCGGTGGTCTGGAGCAGTCATACGCTCGCTAGTCTCCTGCCACCACTTGTCTCTCTCTCTCAGCCACATTACGTGCTGAAATTGCCACTCGAGTTATGTCGAGCGCCGCCACATAGTCCAGCTTTATTTAACTCGACTTATGTTGCTCGCCGCTAATTAAGGGTTAAATGTTAGATGCTATAAAGATGCTCGTATCGGAAATGGAACCCAAAAAGGCAGGCAGCGGAACAATGCTCGTGCAGGCTATGCACACAAAAAGGCAGAATATATAATGCCGTCGGAGCCAAGAATATCCTAAACACTACAACAATAATAATCGCCACGACAATGCAGTATTCCTATCAACAAAAAGAGCCTAAGTCGTTTGTGTCTCAATACATCAAACTAGGCTGCGAAATGCTTGTGTAATCATAAATGGGTATGCATAAAAAAGAGTAATTAGGTTAATATACTTAATGTCTACGGTGACTGATAAAGTCTAGCTAGAGTCAATGATACGAGATACTGGTGCGCATGGCATGCCGCATAGCCTAGTGCAAATCTCAAGTCTGTGCATCAAATATTACGTTATAGGGAAGGGTAGCTCTCTTGAGAAACCTTAATACCGAAGTATTAAGCGTTCTCCTGGCGTACCTCAAAGACAAACAACGAGCTTAGAACAGTGCAAAATGGTATAGGCAAAAAGCCCTCATTCGTGCATGCTCTACTCTCAATGGCACAAAGACTAGAATTTACTCAATCAACTCCAGTTCTCAGGTATGTCGTGCAGCTTTTTCCTAAAGCCAGCACTCATAGGAAACAATACCTTATAATATCAGACCCCTAGTCTAGCATTATCTAATCCAGCAGAACACTGATAATTATAGGAAGCGGTACTAAACAATATGAATGCCAACCAATGCTTCGTGATCAACTTATCTTAACAAACTAACATACATGGGTTATATCAGACCTTAACACACAATACAACTGGCCAGCATGAAGCTGATTTTGCAGAGTTAACCAGAGGGGGTATAATCTTAATAAAAGGTGGTGAAAGATATGAAAAAAGAGAGAGTAGGCAGAGGAAAAGATTCTCAGGTGCAGAGCGGGGACAGGTAGCAAGGGATAAAGATGGATGCGTTCTAGAAACCAGATCTGAGGGAGAAAGTGGCGAGGAACCTGTATATATATCAGGACTAGGTCGAGCCGCATGGGAAAAAAGCGGTAACAAGTCCTCTAGCCACTAGCAAGGGAGCTAGCAGCATGGTAAGGACCTCTCTCAACCAACCCCCATGAGGCAGCCAGCCGTGACGTCATCGAGCGGGGCAAAAACACTGCGCGCCCCCCTCTCACTCTGTTCTACTCTCTCTCTCTCTCCCAGATCCCATCATTACTAGTAATGATAAAACATATACTTTACAATTAAATATATAAAGCCTTGACATGGGTGAAAACAAAGAGCCTTTCTGGACTGCCCATGACACAAGCTTTCATATGAAATAAAGGCACACTCTAATACATAAACTGTAGCCCCATCCACTGCCCTGGCGATCCTAGCGAGTCACTGTAGGACAAGCCATGCGGTTCTAACGGAGTGGTTAACGTCACACCCCCCCCCAAGATTTTTCTCAGAGGCCCCAAGGCTCACAAAAATCTGATGGTTAGAACCCATGCTATATCTCCACTTCCCATCACCCAGCGGCAGTAAAATATCTGGCACAGTTCTTCAACAAAACATTTTTCAAAATAATAACCCTCCCCAACACAATAGGTTAAATTATATGTAGTTATGCTCCTCAAGAGCGAGCTTCTCTAGCCCAGCATTCTGAGAGGAGTGCAACTCAGAATTACTGCTATAACATACTGAAAAAAATTCAACTATCAAAGAAAGAGTTTTTATTTTATGTTTATGTTTTTAATTTGTTTATTTCGGCTGCACTATAGGGGCAAGCCTAGTTTTTTCTTCTATACCAAACGCTCAACTCCTGCTTTACGACCCAATATGCTGGGCTACAACCGCGAGCCAACAAGCACCAAGCGCAAAATACTATTCAAACTAAAGCAGGAGGCTACCCGTGTGTCAATCTACCCAGGATCATATACCCTTGAACGACCATCTGCAACCACGTTGTCACAACCGGCAATATGGCGAATGTCCAGGTTATATACCAATAACCTTAGTGACCACCTGGTCAGCCTCATATTCCGATTGTGAAACTGGTCCAAGAACTTGAGAGGGTGATGATCTGGGTAAACTACAACGACCGGACCATAGGCTGGAACATAGACCTCGAAATGCCCCAGCGCAAGCACAACTGCCAGCAGCTCCTCCTCGACAACAGAGCAGCTCCCCTGGGCCGAATTGTACTTCTCCGAGCAGAAACAAACAGGATGCTCCAGCCCATCATCGTCCTTTTCCACAAGGACGGCACCAGCCCCCACACCACTAGCCTCTGATGCTAGTTGAAAGGTAGGCTAAAGTCAGGGGCCCTGAGGATCGGGTGAGTGCACAACAGGTGTTTTACTTCTCTAAACACCTTCTCACACTCAGGCGCCCATTTGAACTTCTTATCCTTCCAGTTATCCTCCACCTGAGCTTGACTGTCCCGTTCTCCTTTTCCACCTTGACTGCTAAACGTCATCACAGGCACAGTGAGAGGCTCAGGGGGGTGCCTCCCATACTCCTTCATGGGATTAACATGACATAACTGATTGCGCTTCCGTCTGTCTGGAGTGGCTACCAAGTAATCCAGGTCTGATAGCTCCTCAACCACCCTATAAGGACCAGCGTACTTCGCGGATAAGGGGTGACCTACAAGGGGCAGTAGAATAACACCTCCTGACCCACGTGCAACTCCCTGAGTTCAACCTTGAGGTCATACCTGTCCTTCCTGAGGGCCTGAGAGCTAGTCAAATTACGGCTAGCCAACTCCAGACTGCGCAACATCCGTTCTCGACTGTTGAGGACACACTTGAGCATAGAACAAGGTTTTTCTGCGCCCTCCCATACTTCTTCAACCATATGGAGAGGCCCTCTAACACGGTGTCCAAAGACGAGCTCATTAGGGCTGAATCCCAAACTCTCCCCAGGTACCTCCCGCACAGCAAACAAAACACATGGCAGGCCAAGATCCCAATCCTTCCCACTCTCATAGCAACAACAACGAAGCACAGATTTCAAGGCTGAGTGCCATCGCTCTAACACACCCTGGCTCTCCGGATGATACGCAGATGACACAACCCCAACAATCTCATGCTGCGGCATTGCTTGAACAAAGAGGCTAGAAGTGAAGTTGGGTCCCTGGACTGACTGAATCCCCTGCGGGTAACCATACCGGGAAAAATAAACTATCAAGCTTCGGACCACCGTCTTCGCCGACCCATTTCTCATAGGGTACGCATCAGGGTACCTTGTTGCTACATCTCCCGACTGTGCATCACTGTCCTCCTTCAACTCTTTCATCTTTTTAAGCCCATCCTCTGCCCCTTCAGGAACAGTTACTGGGTCTTCTCCAGACTCGAAATGTGGTCCTAATAATGAGTCCCCGAGAAGGTCCGTTGACACTAAACTCTCAACCGCATCAACTTTCAACCCCTTCTCGGTACCCTTCCTCCGCTGATCTAAAGATTGTTGACCAGAATGCGACTCCCTGGATGCAGGATCTCCGGTGACAACACACGCCATAGGCTGCACCGGACACTTCTCAACCCACTCCTGCTCCTCCCTACTCACGTCGGCCGGCTTCTCGGCAACGACCAAGGGTGGAGCCTCAGAAGTAGGTCCCGCAAAGTCGTTGCCGAGAAGGAGGTCGACGCCCCCAACAGGTAACTTCTCCACAATTCCTACATCCAGGTCCCGAGTCACACCATCAACTTCCACCTTCATTCTTACAAGCGGGTATGACCTTGTCGCATTAACTCCCTAAACCACAACCACCCGCACCGTATTGACAGGTATACCAGTGAAATTTCTCAACAGTGTTTGCGATGCCCCAGTGTCACGCAAAATTCTCACCTCATGTCTTCTACCCCCCCACTCCACACAACCGAGTCCCCTGTGGTCACTAAAGGCATCACGGACAGGGAATAAACCTTCCGGATCCTTCTGCACTGGCAGTGTATTTACCTCGGAAGAAATGCCTCTAACAAACTCTGATGTCCTCTTGAACACTCCAACGCCGTGAGCAAAAGACACGGCTGCCGGAGGAGGTCGACTAGGGCACTCATTTGCCTTATGACCCTCCTGGTGGCAACTAAAACACATAAATTTCGGTTTCGGCTTATACTGTGATGTAAAAGGCCCCTGATTTTTCACATACGGTGTGGTGTAAGGTTTGGATTCAGTTTTAGTTTCATGGCTCTTCTGTTTAAATGTGTCATTGTTACGGGGAGGGGGAGGATAACGGTCCTTAGCACTTACATCGTACTTCTGTGAGGACCCGCAACCCCGAATCAACGACAGCCGTCGATCAGCCATTTCTGCTGCTTCGACTAGAGTTCTTGGGTTTTTCTCCTTTAAGTTCAAAGTTAGATCACCGCCCGTGCTCTTAAAGAACTGCTCCAACATCATTAACTGCTTAACTCCATCAAACGTTGTTACCTTCTCAGATCGGAGCCAGTTCCCCATAGCATCGGACAAGTCCCGGGCGTGTTCCAAAAAGGTGCTATCTCTTCCCTTAGTTACACCCCGGAACTTCAAACGGTACGTTTCTGGTTGCAGTTCGTAAGCCCTCAGGACAGCCTCCTTGAGATCCTCATACACAATACATGACTCCAAAGGTAACGCATCGTAGGCTTTAAGACCCTTGCCTATTAATCTAGAGGATACAAGTGCTGCCCATTAATCTCTGGCCACTGGTGTTCCTGGCACTTCTTCTCAAAGCGTGCGAAAAATTCTGTTACACCACTCTCATCAAACACCGGAACCAGTTTCAATAAGTGCGAGAGAGATTGATCATGAACACGGTTACCAGCCCCAAGTCGCTGTCCCGTTGCCTCTACTCGCGACTTCTCTACGTCCATGTCGGCACAGTACCTAGTCGACTCTAAATCCGCTTGGATTTTTGCTAGCTCTATGTGCTGCTGACTGATAGTTTTTCTCTCTTCTATCTTGGCTCTCTCAACTATCTTGGCTAATTCTAATTGCTGCTGATGCTGAAGCTGAAGCTCACATACCCAGATAGCCGTTCTCTCTTCGATCTTAGCTAATTCGAGCTGAAGCAATAATTCTGGAGATAACCCTTGAGGAGGTGAAGGTGCTACAATGTTTGAAATTACCGGTGGTCCCCCCAGGGGCAACCCCCCCTGCCAGTCACCACCCAACTGTGGAAGCGTACCCGGGGTCGGCAAACCACTGGGATGGCTGGGAGTCGAGTGTAGGGGAAGCATGGCCGAAGGGCTCTGAGCACTCAACCCATCTCGTTCACCAGTCACCCTGCCCAGTACACACGTTATCAAGTTATCCCTGGTCATGCTGCTAGTAACCGCGTGTGACCGATAGCTGTGGCCAGGCATTGAAGACCGTACCGATCCATACCCTCCAACCGCTCGGCAGTAACAGGCCATTGCAAAAATATCCTAGCATCCTCCTCACAGTTCACCCGATTAACCCTTTCATCATGCTGCTGTTCCTCAGTTTCGACATTACGTACTGTGTCTCCATTCTTCTCTGATCCGGTATAAGACATGATGCTCACAAAAATTTCCCACCTCAATATTCAGAAAAGAAGTACCCCAAACTCTTATACCTCAATATACACACACAAATTCTCGGAAATACTCAAGGGCTATACTATGTTGCAAAAAAAAAATATTCTTGCTGATCCCCGTAAAATATTCTCCAAAACAACAAATGTTCCCTGCTAATAAATGTAGGTTCACCAAATCCTAGGTAAGGTCGCCATTTGTTACGACTGGGGTTTAAATATATCAGGGCTCTTATTCATTGGACTAGTAATGGCATAAATGCTACAACGGAAAGCGCTAGATCCAACCTCTGATGTATATTCCCAGTGAACAAAGAACACAAATACTCTACAGAGTTCTATATGCAATAATAGGCTATCAAACTCACAATAAATGTGCGTCTACTCTAGGCTTAATGTTATGTGAAAACAGCCTATTACTACCTATACCCGAAGGTGCTTGGTTATGGTATGCAAAGTAAGGTGGTAAGAGAAGTTACAGCTTACGTTACTTTAATCAATAAATGTCAGGCACTCCTGCATGAAAGAAAGTGCACTAAAGTCCTTCAACACTAACAAGGAATCTTCTTTAAATGTTAGATGCTATAAAGATGCTCGTATCGGAAATGGAACCCAAAAAGGCAGGCAGCGGAACAATGCTCGTGCAGGCTATGCACACAAAAAGGCAGAATATATAATGCCGTCGGAGCCAAGAATATCCTAAACACTACAACAATAATAATCGCCACGACAATGCAGTATTCCTATCAACAAAAAGAGCCTAAGTCGTTTGTGTCTCAATACATCAAACTAGGCTGCGAAATGCTTGTGTAATCATAAATGGGTATGCATAAAAAAGAGTAATTAGGTTAATATACTTAATGTCTACGGTGACTGATAAAGTCTAGCTAGAGTCAATGATACGAGATACTGGTGCGCATGGCATGCCGCATAGCCTAGTGCAAATCTCAAGTCTGTGCATCAAATATTACGTTATAGGGAAGGGTAGCTCTCTTGAGAAACCTTAATACCGAAGTATTAAGCGTTCTCCTGGCGTACCTGAAAGACAAACAACGAGCTTAGAACAGTGCAGAATGGTATAGGCAAAAAGCCCTCATTCGTGCATGCTCTACTCTCAATGGCACACAGACTAGAATTTACTCAATCAACTCCAGTTCTCAGGTATGTCGTGCAGCTTTTTCCTAAAGCCAGCACTCATAGGAAACAATACCTTATAATATCAGACCCCTAGTCTAGCATTATCTAATCCAGCAGAACACTGATAATTATAGGAAACGGTACTAAACAATAGTAATGCCAACCAATGCTTCGTGATCAACTTATCTTAACAACTAACATACATGGGTTATATCAGACCTTAACGCACAATACAACTGGCCAGCATGAAGCTGATTTTGCAGAGTTAACCAGAGGGGGTATAATCTTAATAAAAGGTGGTGAAAGATATGAAAAAAGAGAGAGGTAGGCAGAGGAAAAGATTCTCAGGTGCAGAGCGGGGACAGGTAGCAAGGGATAAAGATGGATGCGTTCTAGAAACCAGATCTGAGGGAGAAAGTGGCGAGGAACCTGTATATATATCGGGACTAGGTCGAGCCGCGTGGGAAAAAAGCGGTAACAAGTCCTCTAGCCACTAGCAAGGGAGCTAGCAGCATGGTAAGGACCTCTCTCAACCAACCCCCACGAGGCAGCCAGCCGTGACGTCATCGAGCGGGGCAAAAACACTGCGCGCCCCCCTCTCACTCTGTTCTACTCTCTCTCTCTCTCCCAGATCCCATCATTACTAGTTAATGATAAAACATATACTTTACAATTAAATATATAAAGCCTTGACATGGGTGAAAACAAAGAGCCTTTCTGGACTGCCCATGACACGAGCTTTCATATGAAATAAAGCACACTCTAATACATAAACTGTAGCCCCATCCACTGCCCTGGCGATCCTAGCGAGTCACTGTAGGACAAGCCATGCGGTTCTAACGGAGTGGTTAACGTCACAACGGGAACGAGGTGGCTTCAGAGATGGGGTCGTTTCGGGCCATGAGTGAGCACCGTGCCTCATGTGAAGGCAAGATGGCAGGTGCTCGTTGTACTCTACGTGCTTCACATGTCTCACTCCCTAGACTGGAACAAGACCTCACGGGCTTCACTGTTCATTGTAAAGCGGTGAATGTTAAGGCTCTCGGCCTATGCCCGAGAGGAAGTAAGTTGGAATATAAAAAAAAAAAAAAGAAACTACGGGAAAACACTGCACAATACATACATAATAGCTCCGTACACAGTCTGATATCCAGTGATTATTAGAATATATGTTTTATAATTAGACGTCCATATACTGTATGCTAAGAGTCATCATTTTAAAATTGAATCAACATAACAGTACTGATAAATATTGCATCAGTATCTATTTACAATATATTGTTTTCGTTTTGATCTTAAAGGTTACATGGTTGGTGATAGTTTTTAATTCATCAGGCAACGTATTCCACATTAAACAACCAGAATAAGCAACAAATCTTTTAGATTTTTCAGTCCGTGGTTTAGGGGGTCTTAATAAGTTACTATTTCGTAAATTGTGGGAATGAATATTGGATATATTCTGAAAATCAATGGCAGTGGGAAGGCGTAATTGATTGTATACACATTTATCTGACTCTAGTCTATATACATCTTGTATCTTTAGTATCCCTAGATGTTTAAAGAGGGGATCAGTATGTTCTCTGTAGCTTGCTCCTGATATTATTCGAACAACATTTTTCTGAAGTAGGAGAAGTTGCTGAATATAGGATTTTACTGCTAAGCCCCAGGCAATGTTACAATATTGTAAATATGGGTAAATTAGGCTATAATATATAGTTTTCAATACATCTTTAGCTAAGTTATTTTTTATCTTATAGATTTACCGCCAATGCTATGAATGTGTTCTTTCCATGATAACTTGTCATCAGTATAATCTCCGAGGAATTTTGTGGAGGTAAATCTTTCGAGTACATCATTTCCTATGCTGATATTTATGTTTTGGTTATACTGCTTATTCCCTGCAAATATTATATAATGAGTTTTAAGTGTATTAAGGGATAATCTATTTGCTAAGAGCCAAGTAGAAATATTATTTAGTTCAATGTTCATAGTACGTTCTAAAGTTACTAAATCTGAATCGGAGTGAAAAGCATTGGTGTCGTCTGCAAACAAAATAAACTTCAAGACACTGGATGAATGAAAAAAGTCATTAATATAATATATAAGAAAGTGTAATGGCCCCAAAGTTCATCCCTGTGGTACACCAGTGGATCATTACAGGATCTGACTCCATTAATATCAGTGAACTGTTGTCTCTCAGATATATAGCTACAAAACCAGGACACTTCTCTATCTCTTATCCCATAATGTTGCAATTTACATATCAAGAAGTCATGATTGATAGTGTCAAATCCCTTCTTCAGATCCAGAAAAACACCCATTGTAAATTTCTCTCGGTCAAGATTTAACATAATATTATTCAATAAATTTGTAATTGCAATTTGTGGGGAATAATTTGATCTAAAGCCACATTGGCATTCGGTCAATACATTGTTTGCCTCTAGAAACACCAGCAGTCGATCATACATTGTTTTCTCTATTAATTTATTTATTGTTGACCGTATTGAAATTGGACGGTAATTTGAAACTTGAAGTTTATCACCACCTTTGTGTATTGGTGTGATTTTAGTTATGTTCAAGTTATTTGGAAAAGTTCCACTACGAAAAGAAATATTGATCAACTCTGATATTGCGCGGGCCAGAACATGAATTGCTTGCTTAATAAACTTAATATGTATCACTTCATGCCCAGGACTAGATTCCTTCAAATTTTTAACTATGTCAGCCACCTTCTCTGGTGTTGTTGGGGATAAATGGAATTTAGGGTAACTACCATTAAGATATTGCATGGGTGAAACATTACAAGCAGGTAAACTGCATTCCAATTGTTCACCGACTGCAGACAATTAAGTGTTAATGTAATTGCATATTTTATCAGGATCAGATTCCAGCTGATCTACAATAATTAATTTATCAATGTTAGTTGTTTTATTATGTGATTTCTGCATCAACTCATTAATAACTCCCCACACCGCTTTACTGTTACCAAAGGCTGATTCCAATTTGGCTTTGTAGTAGTTGTGTTTTGCATTATTTAGTTTACTGTTAACCATATTCCTGTAGTGTTTATATTGTTCTCCATAGGTTATAGGTTTCTTTATGAATTTCTTATACAGATTATGTCTAGTTTTGATAAGCATAGTTAGTTCTTTTGATATCCAAGGTTTATGTATTTTTATCGCTGGGATTCGGAGAGTTATCAAAGGAAGATGCTTCTCAATAGCTTGCGTGATACATTCCACAAAACATGAATAACTCCTATTAACATCATCGTCAAGTTGATTACGACAAAATAATTCTTCCAGAGTGGTTCACAGATCGGTTGAGTTCAGGTTTTCATGATCTCTGTAGGTGATAGTTTTGTGAGTTAGGGTGTTTTCAAATTGTTTAGAGCATACTATGAACGGTGAAAAATAATCTGTAACATCAGTAATTAAAACTCCACAGTTCATCATGTCTATAGAGAATATTAGCGAATTCTTGCACATACTTATTAGAATCATGCTTTATAAATTAATATTGAAATCTCCCAAAACATATCAGTCTTTTCCAGTCAACGCTACTTTTTCCATTAACTCTTCTAAGGAATCATTAAACACTTATATATCTGAATTAGGTCGTCTATAAATAACACCGATGACATAAGATTGGTTAGCCTCACATTCCAAAAACACAGATTCAAAATTATCATTGTTAACGCTAATATCTTCAATTACCCTACATTTCATTTCTAACATATAAAGCGACTCCTCCTCCATAACGGTTTCGGTGTTTTGCAAATAAATTAAAACCATCAATATTGTACATTGTGATCAATATCGCTAGATAACCTCGTTTCACTGAAGCCCAAAACATTTATATTTTTAATATCAGATGATAGGTGATTATATTATCAATGAACTTTTCTAAATTACTAGGGATACTTCTAATGTTCTATCATTATATGATAATATTGTCAAGCTTGTAGGATGCTTGCTTATACTATTTTCAAAGTCATTTTGATAATAGTACTGAGTGTCCGATACTGTACGTAATTCATCCAAGCCTACGTCATCAGAACCACACTGGTCCGATAGGTGTAGCACTATGATTATCAGGGTTATACTCTAGTTGACAGAAGTAATCATATGGCAAAAGGTTGTCGCCAGAATTTGCTCCAAATAAGTCATTAAATTCGTTATTACTAAGTTGAAAAAAGGTAATATAGAGGAATGAGTGCAATTGAACGTAAAATAAAACTAAGTAATATAATAATACAAAACACATGACAAAAACAGACCGAGTCTCAGTCACAATTTACTTGTTCTTATTGTTTCGTTTGCTCCTTAAGTCACGTCCCTCCTGTTATTCCACAACATCATCGTTGCTCACAGTGTTGCCAATAGCGGGCGAAGTGGCAGCAGCAGTGGTGGGGTGATCAGCAGGGGTAGGGGCAACAGGTGTAGAAGGTACAGAAGCAGCGGCAGGGGCAGGGGGGTGCCCATCAATGATCGCAGGTGCTGAGTCAGGTGGCCCTCCACTAACATCCACAGATGCAGCATCCGTGGTGAGGGCAGAGGGGCCTTCACCGTTGTCAATAGGTACAAGGTTGACAGCAGCAGGACCAGGGGCGGAAACAGAGGGGGGCCCACCAATGCCAGGCCGCTGCCTAGAACCCATCCTTTCCTTTATGATAAGTGTGGTGTAGCTGAAAAACGCAATCTTTCCTTCACTACGAGCTTTTTTCAATTCAGGCAACTGCTCCCTGCGTGCCTGCACTGAATCTATCTATCTATCTATTGCCTGACGCCGTAATCCCCGAAGGGGTGGCCACGAACGAACCGCCCCCATGCACCTCTGTCCCCAGTCCGTCGACGCCCCTCCCCCAACCAGCACCGCCTTCGTTCATATACTTCCTCACTCCATCCTTCCACCTCTCTATCGGTCTACCTCTCCCTCTTTGTCCCTCCACTTCGCTCTTGTACACCCTCTTAGTCATTCTCTCGCTTTCCATACGTTCCATATTATGGCCGAATTATCTCAAGTTGTTCCTTTTCACAGTTTCCAGCACATCTACCTCAACACCACACCTCCTTCTTACTTCCTCATTAGTCTGTCTATCCCTCCATGTAATTCCGCACGCACTTCTTAATTAATTCATTTCCACTGCTCTCACTCTTGGTCTGAGTCTCTCAACCAACGTCCATGCTTCGCTTCCGTAAGTTAGTGTCGGGATTACCACACTGTCATGCAAGGACATCTTCACTTCCATACTGACCACCCTATTTCTTGTTACTGCTTTCAGCGTTCCTACAACTCTCTTCCCATGTTGTACCCTCTCCCGCACTTCTTCATCCATAGTCCCATCCTTACTCAACACACTGCCCAGATACTTAAAAGAGTTGACGATCTCCATAGCCTGACCGTTCAGCTTCACCTCACACTCTGTGACTTCACACCTTTCGACGACCATAACCTTGCTCTTCCCCGCATTTACCTTCAAATTCCGTTTTTCGCACACTGTTCCAAACTCATTTACCAGACCCTGCAACTCCCATTCATTATCACTCATCAGAACTGTATCATCCGCAAACAGCAGTATAGGTAGCTTCCACTCAATTCCCTCCCTTTTCAGCGATACACCAACATCCACTGCTCTTGATAGTATTTCTTTCATAACTCCATCCATATATACAGTAAACAACCATGGGGACATCACACACCCCGGTTTCAAACCAACATTCAGGTCAAAGAACTCGCTCTGGTCACTCTCCACACGTACTGCCGCCTTTGCACCCTCATACATGCTCTTCACTGCTTTCAGCAACTTGCCATCTACTCCGTATATTCTAAGTACTTTCCACAAACCTTCTCTATCCACTCTGTCATAGGCCTTCTCCAAGTCCATAAAGGCAACATTCACCTTTTGATTCTTCTCCAGATATTTCTCCACAGCACAATTCAGGGTAAAAATCTGATCTACACATCCTCTTACCTTCCTAATACCTCTTTCTTTCTTTCTTTCAAGTTTATCCTCTGTCGGGGCATACACATACACAATCACCCACGTTTGTATTCCTACTTTCACTCTCACCCACACAATCCTTGAACCCACAGCCCCATACTCTCTTACACATTCCTTCCATTTGCTACTTACAAACAAACAAGCACCTTCTCTCGCTGTTTCTTCACTCACTCCAGCACACACACCCATTCCACACTCCCACTCTCTCACATCTGAACCTTTCCATTTCGTCTCTGTCTTTCCACATACAGCCAGGCCTGGCATTCACTAGCACTTCCAGAACCTCTCTCTCTTTTGTGCCATCATTCATGCCACTAACATTCCATGTAGCCATTCTCAGAATGTCCGAAGGAATGACCTTAGTCGGTCTTGGTTCGTCAACATAGGTTCCGTCCGCATCCGAGGCTGTTCGTCCGTTTTTCTTTGCTTAGGTATTTTTTTCGGGTGGGGGTCGCAAGCCCACCGACCCAACCTCTTTTGTCGCCTCTTACGACACGCAGAAGGCACGTGGGGCATATTCTATTCCCTTAACCCCAGGGGTAAGCTTCACATAAATCTTCGTTCAGGTAAATATTAGTATCCTTTAATTTAGCTGAGTTTCGAAGCACCAGCTGCCTGTCTTGGTAATTGTTGAAGCGAGCCATGATAGTGCGAGGCTTAAGGGGTTGACCAGAGTGTCGGAGAGGTGCAGGTCCTACACGATGAGCTCGTTTAACCCATATTTAGCGGGTGGTAAGGTATTTTACACCGTGCCGCCCAGCGGGCATAATCCCGAAATATTCGCTCAATTTCACTTGCCCTAGCGCCGTTACTATGGCTCCAATGCGAACGAAACGGTCATTTTTGGAAAGAGCAAATCTTCGTCTCACCATATAAGTCTATTATGGATGTTATGAGCGAGTGTGGAGGGTGGGAAGAGGTGAGGAAGAGGAGGTACTTTTTGGTCTATTTCCCAGGCGCGTTCGGATGCGTTCGCTTTGCCCTGAATTCGGCCTCCCGCGCGTCTACTATTCCTTCAGTAATCGGTATGTATCTACCAAGGTTGACGTCCCTTCCTGACTTAAGATGACAGGTGCCTGAGACGGGGTACACTCATTTGGACACCTGGATCGACTTAATTTTTTGACCATAGGGTCCGCTAATAGGGCTCTTCTTAACCCACCATAATTGGCTTTTCTAAAGTCAGGTATTAATGTTGTATTCTCTCTGGTATTACCTTTCCATTGTATATTAAAATACACAGAATTGTGGTCACTATTTCCTAGGTGGTCCCCTATCTCTACATTATTTGCCATATGTTCATTGTTACTGAAAACTAAATCGAGAATATTATTACCTCTAGTCGGCGTATCTATGAATTGAAATAAAAAACTATCTTGTACTACCTCTATAAACTCCTCAGAATCAGAGTCTCCTATTTGATGCTGCCAATCTATATTCGGAAAATTAAAATCCCCCATAATGCACACATTGCTAAACCTTGATGCCATTTTAATTTCCTCCCATAATGACGTTCCGTCATTTCTACTCATATTTGGCGGTCTATACATAACTCCAATAACTATGGTCTCACTACCTTCGTTAACCTCTACCCAAACACTTTCATTATCGTTATTTAGTCTAATACCTGATTTAATACAGCTTTTTAATGTACTCCTGACAAACACTGCTATACCGCCACCCCTCTTACTTGTTCGGTCATATTTAAACAAACTATATCCTGGTATATCAAATTCTGCTAAAAAATGCCTGGTTTCTGTATTAATCCACGTTTCAGTTAGCGCTATTATGTCTATATTTTCTTTGCTAACAAGGGCTCTAAGTTCGTTCATTTTGTTACATAGACTCGTACAGTTTGTGTAATATACTCTCAATTTACATCTTTTCTTTATACCTAATTTACCTTTGTTTTTAGCGACATTTCCATCTTCCGTTGCACCATCACTACTATCATTTACATTATAGTCATCATTTTTAGCATGAGACTGAATATCCTTATCGCTTTCGCCTGACGCTAAAATTGTTCCATTTAACCTCTCATTTACACTCTCAATATTTCTGTTCAAAACCCCACAACCACCCTATCTAAAGAACTAGCTAATGTAGAAACCCCTAACCGTGAAAGATGAACCCCATCCCTTGCGTACATCCCATCTCTCCCATAGAAACTATCCCAGTTATCAATGAATGGTATTGCTTTTTCTTTGCAATATTTCTCCAAACGGCAATTGACACCAATCGCCCTGGATGTCCATTCCTTGGGAACTCCTCTTCTGGGTAGGATACAATGTACTACAGGGATCCCTCCCTTCATCCTAACTTTATCTAACACATCCCGATACTGCTGCAGCAGTTCCTCACTTCTACCCTTACCAACATCGTTACTCCCGGCACTGAGACAGATAATGGGGTTATCTCCACTATCTTCCAAGATGTGGTCCATCTTCTCTAAAACCCTCCCAACTCCATGGCCAGGCAGACACACAACCTTCCTAAGTTTAGTGCGGGTAGCCCTAACTAAATGTCTTACCATGGAGTCGCCCACAATCGACACAGACTTACCTTCTCGGGACACAGACTTACCTTTCCCTCGGGAGGATCCAGCAGCTGCAGTTGGAGAACCCCCGGTGGTGGCAGAAGCTCCCTTGGTGGTGGGGGTAGTGGTGGTGGTAGGTAGCACAGCGTCAGAGGTTGGAGCTGAGTCGGCGGCAGGCACTTCGGTTATCCCTCCCTTATCCTGACTATCTTTTCCCTCACATTCGTCTCGCAAAGGAGAGAATGTATTTGTCACACTCATACCTATTCTACAATCCTGCTTCTTGAGTGTGACTTTCCCACCCGTATTTTTAACAACCTGCCATGAATAAAAAATTTCATCAACTTCCTCCCTTTTCCCCTTACTTGACTTTATTTCCTCTTGGCTAAGCTTGAAAGCTAGATTTTCGTCTATAATCAAATCCACTTCCCTCTGAAGTTTAACATTAACCTCCCTTAGAGCCAAGACCTCTTCCTTCACCACAACCATCTCCTCTCTTACCTGGAGAATAAGATGATGCAGATCAGTTAGAGACTCACACTCCATACCTGCCATGATCCCAATAAGCTTAGCGAGGAGCAAGAAACTAAGTACAGAAAAACAAAAACAAGTAAACTAACAGCTAAAAACTGAGCTATAACACTTTTATATAACACGAGTGCACTGCCCCCAAACACAGGTAGGTGTAATGGTCACTAAAGGTCACTGGTAAGTGGTCCGGGCAGGAGCTCAGATTAACACAACCTTCTCCTGTCACTGACTGAACTTTCTTTCTCTCTCTCTCACTCCTCCTGTCTGTCTGTCTGTCTCTCTCTCTCTCTCTCTCTCTCTCTCTCTCTCTCTCTCTCTGGCTCGCTCGCTTTCCCTCTCTCGCGCGCTCTGTCTCTCTCTCTCTATCGTGAGAAATGTACCGTACACCCTGGTTATCGTGAGAAATTTACCGAATGCCTGCCCTGCAAATAATATGCTATAAAATGCTTGCAATCAAACTCTCAAGCAATTTCAAGGTCACATGCAATTATATATGTATAGGTAGACCCAGAGAGGAAGAGACAGAGAGAGAGAGAGAGAGTGTGTCGTGATAATATAACTATTTTACATATGTATCATATATATGATAAAATAATATATATAGCACATATGTTCCCCATAATCATATAATGCCAAGCACAAATATTCAATCTTTCGTTGTTTGTATTACCGTAAGAAATTTACCGAACGCCTGAAAATAATACGCTATAAAATGCTTGCAATCAAACTTTCAAGCAATTACAAGGTCACATGCAATTATAAAAAGGTATATTGTAGACCACAATCTTCTCATGACCGCTCGCCACGGCCGCCGTGGACCAACTGCGATGTACTCCACTTACATCCACCCTCACTCCCTCGCTACATACGTAATTATATAAAGAAATTACCGTATTTTAGCGATTTTGCCCTTCGGTTGCAAGACAACCAGTGATCGTAGAAGGATGGTTCGGGTGTCATTGGAAAGCTCAATTTAGGCCCTTTCAGGGATACATACTGGTATTACGCTCTGGGCCTTGTTTATGCATGAAAAAGAGCACGGAAACAACCCCATTTATGGTAAAAAAAAAAAACGCTGGGCGGCACAGTGAAATATACTCCACCACCCGCTCGTAAGGTGATAAAATGCTTGCAATCAAACTTTCAAGCAATTATAAAATGTAAATTGTACTTACCAACACCCACACCAGTATGTTCTTCGTCCGGAACATCTCCATTTTGCTCAACGGTTTGTGCAACATCAGCCACAACATTTGCGACACGCAAATTATGCTTGGGGTGAAAGCCTATGATCGGCATATTTTCGTCTTCCGAGTCATCCACACTATCAAAACTCTCACCCAGACCTTCCATGGTTTCATTCAACAGCCTATTAGAAAGTTCTGAAGAGTTGAGCATGATATCTAGTTCCTGGGCGGTGAGCCGGGCG
Organism: Paralithodes platypus; assembly: GCA_032716605.1. Classification (NCBI taxonomy): domain Eukaryota; kingdom Metazoa; phylum Arthropoda; class Malacostraca; order Decapoda; family Lithodidae; genus Paralithodes; species Paralithodes platypus. The sequence goes on from CM064487.1 coordinate 70,509,092, forward strand.
TGATGAGAAGGGTGGCGCGACGCACTAGGGGTGGCGGCCACCGAATCGGACACGGGCAAATCTTGACCTTCCATTACGGCTGCTTGAGGGTTACTGAGTCATGGTCAGGCAGTGGGGATGTGTGGGTGGGACCTTGTCATACACCGCCTGACAACCAGGTTTCGCTTTCCACCTAAATTAGGGCGGGAATACGCTCACGGACTTAAGGCGGATCCCGCCATTTAGTCCAATTTTCTCGATTCGGACTTAAGTCGGGCCCCGATCTTTAAGGGTTAAGCTTCACTCCGGCAAGGTCCATCTTCTCCCGCATCAGTCTCTGCACCTTCTCCTGACTTATCTCCCATGTCTCACCAGGGGTCTCCAGTACGCCGTCGATACGTAGATTGTTCCTCCTGGAATAATCCTCTTGATAGTCCATTCGCCTGTTAATCCTCTCCAGCTCAACTTCCAGCTTCTTATTCCTCATAACTGCCAATTCCCTTTTCACCAACTCCATTTCTTCTTTTTGCTTCTCACATTTGTTCTTTAAATCATCTACTTCTCTCTGTGTAAGCTGGAGAGAGACAGTGAGATCTACGTTGTTCTCCTCGAGTTGCTTAATTTTCTCATTAAAATTCTATTGCACCATTTCTAGCATTCCCTGATAAGCTTTCTGTTGCACATCAAGGGCTAGCGCAAGATCGTCACTCAGGGGCATATTCACAAATTCGTTAAGGTTTGGTTTATGCTTCGGCACAATCAACAGGCGAATCTCACTGTTTGTCTATACACCCCCTAGCGGCAAATCGTCACAACTGCCTCAAATGCACTATTTTCATTAATATATTAGTAATGTCGGTAGTTATTTTCTCGGCGATGCACTTGTCAGGTTCACGGCAGTTTCACACTGCTTTAGTATCACTGATGTAGCAATATTATGTCCCAGGGTACTTGAAATTGCAAATAATATGTAGGAGCCGTGCAGTGCATGTGTCGTCCCTCAGTATCTACCGAGTGTCCCTTTAGTTGCTGACTTCTCATTTTACCGTTTTCCTCCTTTCCTTCGATTCACAACGAAGGTATTCTCATCTCTCTCTCTCTCTCTCTCTCTCTCTCTCTCTTATGTTCAATTAACTTTACGAGGCTATCCACGTATTATATATGTTTATACCGTTGGCTGCAGTATATTATCTTACCATTATGCGGTTATCTGGTTTCCCTCTCCGATCTTATCACCGCTTCATTAACATCGTTCTCCTTATCACCGATTTCACAAGTTGCACTATGTGTGGTGAGTTTCGGTAATCTACAATCGGGTTATATACTGTATATGTTACATAATTTGTAACATCTATTAAATCAATGGAATCGTTACTATATTTCTGATGATAAGTCTTTATGATATAATCATCTGGGTCCAAGAAAATGACGATATTAGTAAATGCTGTCCCTTGTGAGTATTATTGCCAAGATGTACTATACCCGGAAAAAATACCTAAGCAAAGAAAAAGGAACGAACAGCCTCGGATGCGGACGGAACCTATGTTGACGAACCACGACCGACTAAGGACTTTCCTTCGGACATTCTGAGAATGGCTACATGGGATGTTAGTGGCATGAATGATGGCAAAAAAGAGAGAGAGGTTCTGGAAGTGCTAATGAATGCCAGGATGGATGTATGTGGAATGACAGAGACAAAATGGAAAGGTTCAGATGTGAGAGAGTGGGAGTGTGGAATGGGTGTGTGTGCTGGAGTGAGTGATGGAACAGCGAGGGAAGGTGCGTGTTTGTTTGTAAGTAGCAAATGGAAGGAATGTGTAAGAGAGTATGGGTCTGTGGGTTCAAGGATTGTGTGGGTGAGAATGAAAGTAGGAATACAAACCTGGGTGATTGTATGTGTGTATGCCCCGACAGAGGATAAACTTGAAAGAAAAAAAAGAGGAGTTCTGGATGAATGTGAAGGCGTGCCTGGAGAAGTTTGACAAGAACGAAAGAATATTTCTAATTGGGGATATGAATGGTAAGGTTGAGGAAAGTTGAGGGAGTGGTGGGAGGGTGGGGGTTACCATCAGAGGTGAATGGGAATGGTAGTGCACTTGTGAACGTATGTGTGGGGAGGAGGCTCTGGATAGCCAACACCTTTTTCTGACACAGAATGATCCACAGGTACACGTGGAAACGGGTGTGGACAATGGAGGATGAGACAGTGGTGGAACGAAAGTCATTGATTGATTATGTATGTGTGGATGAACGAAAAAGAAATCTGTGATGGATGCTAGGGTGTATAGGGGTATTGGAGGGGGTCTGTCTGATCATTATGTAGTGGTAGCTAAGGTTAGGATACAAAAGAAGTGGATGAGGAGAGCTGGAGGGAGGCGAGAGGAGGGTGGAGAGGTTGCAGGAGGAGGAAGTCAGGGAGGAGTACAGGAGAGCAGTGGAAAGACGACTAGGTGGGTTCGACCTGGAAGTTATGGAGGAAGTGGAGGAGATGAGCAAGGTGTTTAAGGATGAGATCTGTGCAGCATGTGAGGAGGTGTGTGGAGTGAGGAGGAGAGGGAGGGGAGTGAAAGGTACAGCATGGTGGACAGAAGAGGTAAGAATAGCTGTGGAAGAAAAGAAGAAAGCTTATAGAGAGTGCTTGGGTAGTAGAGGGAATGAAGATTTCGAGAGACAGAAACGAGCGAGGTACGTGGAAAGTAAGAGGGTGGTGAAGAGAGTAGTGAATGAAAGTAAGAGAAGAGTAGATGAGAAATTTGGAAGGAATCTGAGTGTAAAATGGAGGGAGAGTAAGAAACTGTTCTGGAAAGAAGTCAAGAAAGTTAGGGAAGGTAGCAAGGGAAACAGTAAGGGTGTGAAAGATAAGAATGGGAGAATGCTAGCCGAGAAGCAAGAGAGAGTCGAAAGATGGAGGGAGTACTTCAATGAGTTGCTAAATGTAAGGAATAAAGAGCCAGCAAACATAGCTGGATATGGTATGGGAGGGAGAAGAAGAGAAGTAGTGGAGGAGCAGGTGGGGATCAGGAGGTCAGAAGTGTGGGAAGCCATGAAAAGAGTGAAGTTGGGGAAAGCACCAGGAACAGATGGAGTGTGTGGGGAAATGTTGAGGTATGGGGGTGCGATAGTGATCGAATGGGTATGGAAAATGTGCAAACTAGCATGGGAGAAGGGGAGTGCACCCGATGACTGGAAGACTGGCATAATAGTCCCCCTATATAAGGGCAAAGGGGAAAGAGGAGTGTGTGGTAACCACCGAGGAATATGTCTTCTAAGTGTAGTAGGGAAGGTATACAGTAGAGTAGTGATTGAGAGAGCGAGAGTGAGAACGGAGAAATGGATAGGCGACGAGCAGGGAGGTTTTAGGAAGGGAAAGGATGTGTAGATCAGATTTTTACCCTGAATTGTGTTGTGGAGAAATATCTGGAGAAGAAACAAAAGGTGTATGTTGCCTTTATGGACATGGAGAAGGCCTATGACAGAGTGGATAGAGAAGGTTTGTGGAAAGTACTTAGAATATACGGAGTAGATGGCAAGTTGCTGAAAGCAGTGAAGAGCATGTATGAGGGTGCAAAGGCGGCAGTACGTGTGGAGAGTGACCAGAGCGAGTTCTTTGACCTGAATGTTGGTTTGAAACAGGGGTGTGTGATGTCCCTGTGGTTGTTTACTGTATATATGGATGGAGTCATGAAAGAAATACTATCAAAAGCAGTGGATGTTGGTGTATCGCTGAAAAGGGAGGGAATTGAGTGGAAGCTACCTATATTGCTGTTTGCGGATGATACAGTTCTGATGAGTGATAATGAATAGGAGTTGCAGGGTCTGGTAAATGAGTTTGGAACAGTGTGCGAAAAACAGAATTTGAAGGTAAATGCGGGGAAGAGCAAGGTTATGGTCTTCGAAAGGGGTGAAGTCACAGAGTGTGAGGTGAAGCTGAACGGTCAGGCTATGGAGATCGTCAACTCCTTTAAGTATCTGGGTAGTGTGTTGAATAAAGATGGGACTATGGATGAAGAAGTGCGGGAGAGGGTACAACAGGGGAAGAGGGTTGTAGGAATGCTGAAAGCAGTAACAAGAAATAGGGTGGTCAGTATGGAAGTGAAGAAGTCCTTGCATGACAGCGTGGTAATCCCGACACTGACTTACGGAAGCGAAGCATGGACGTTGGTTTAGAAACTCAGACCAAGAGTGAGAGCAGTGGAAATGAATTACTTAAGAAGTGCGTGCGGAGATACATGGAGGGATAGACAGAGAAATGAGAAAGTAAGAAGGAGGTGTGGTGTGGAGGTAGATGTGCTGGAAAGTGTGAAAAGGAACAACTTGAGATGGTTCGGCCATATGGAACGTATGGAAAGCGAGAGAATGACTAAGAGGGTGTACGAGAGCGAGGTGGAGGGACAGAGAGGTAGACGTAGACCGAAAGAGAGGTGGAAGGATGGAGTGAGGAAGTATATGAACGAAGGCGGTGCTGGTTGGGGGGAGGGGCGTCGACTGACTGGGGACAGAGGTGCATGGGGGTGGTTCGTTCGTGGCCACCCCTTCGGGGATCACGGCGTCAGGCAATAGATAGATACTATGCCTCTTTCGATAAATGAACGTCCCACGTACACTCACAATCCCTAAAAGTTAGCCCCCCCCCCCACCCAATAGTTAATAGTTAACCCTTTGAAGCTCTGGTGCGTTTTAGCAGTCTATTTTGGCTATCATTAGACGGTTTTCTGCAGCTTAAGAAGTATATGTGGGTATTGAAAGGGTAAAGACTCTCTCAATCAACCCTCCGACTTCCATATACCCTTCCTAATCTGAATAAAATCGTCTAATAATTACGAGAAAACAAAACAGAAACGCGTATTGGAGCTTGAAAGGGTTAATAGTATACCGGATAACAAAGAATTTCACGTATCTGTATTCTTATAAATATAATGCTTAGCTTTAAGTGGGTTGAACCATTTTATATACCGCCAATGAGACACTTTGTTACAGAATTACGACATTAATTGTATTGAATGCCATTGTAATAATTGTTTACTCAATTGAATCTTGATTCATTATGATATAATGGTGGTTCTGGATCAGGATCAATTTATAGTGAGGCCTTCCTATGGGTTAAGTGCCCCATTGATTACTCCTTCCATTCGTCTATACATTAGGCTACCATAGCGCAGTTGGAATATATGTACATACTCAGATTAATATGCAGGATTCGAAACTGCATAATACATCGTAGGATTGTCCATATTTCTTTAACTGTTTTGATAGCGTAATGTATAGTGCACAGAATTTCAATGTGAGTATCCTGGGTTCGAGTCCTCGGAGTGCCACATGCATTTGTTGATTTCATTAATTGAGTTTAGATGTGAAGTTGGTTGGTGTATAAAACATAATAATTATATGATGTCCGAATTTAACCGAAATCATTATTAACAATAGTATAGGTATTATAATTTACTAATATTATTATTATTAGTAGTAAGAGTAGTGGTAATAGTAATAGTAATACTAATAATAATAACTAATAATATATATATATATATATATATATATATATATATATATATATATATATATATATATATATATATATATATATATATATATATAGAGAGAGAGAGAGAGAGAGAGAGGGAGGGAGTGAGTGGGAGTGGGAGAGAGGGAGAGCGAGAGAGAAAGAAATAATACAAGGGACTGGAGTTCTCGAAAAGGGGTTCCTGTCCTGACGCTATTCTTGACTTACAGTGTGCTGGCCTTATAATCCAGAAGGGTTGACAGCCTCTGAAGTCCTATTTTAACTAACTAACAGTATTTTGAAATGAGAGGTAAGAGACTGAAGTAGCAAGGAATGTGATTTTAAAGAAAATAGGTGGTGACAATCTTGTATGTAGATGTTAAATAATCAACCGAAATAGAAGAGTAGACAGTTGGATGGAAACACAGACATACTAGTAGGAAGGTAGACTAGTAATATAACCTGTATTCAAGCAGGGTAGAATAGAAGACTCAGGTAGACAGGGGTGTGTGAGCGTCGATTACTTGTAGGAACTTGGAACATGAACGACAAATCTTTGTTAAAGTTATAATACTACTCAGTTGAAATATTGTTAGTAAAGACATTAGTAAGTTTTTCATAATATGGAAATAAATCATTAATACAACTACAATCATTATAACCCATCGATATTGCGAAGAGTGCGAAGTGGTACTAAACTGAAGTAGATTTGGAAAATGTGCCTAAAGTGACTGTCTTGTCAAGTCTATTTTAATAACAAAAATATTCAGAATGTGATTGATATACAATGCATGGTGGAGAAAGAAATATCCTCTAGACAATCTGGCGTGCAGAAATACCTCTTAGATCTCCGGGCCAAATAATAAGCTCGACCTAGGGGGGCTTGCTTTTTGGGATTATGAGGGTAGCTCTCACGGAGACAGTGTAACACCCCTAACTTCTGGGAAGCTATATTAACAAGAGTGTTAATATGTGTTTTTGTTTTATTCCCAAGAATGGTCAGGAGGTAAAGGGACCCCAATAATGTGACGGGTACACAGATGGAGACATTGCATATTGAATACATGGAAGGTAACACTAATATTTCTGCCTCATTATGAAATAGTTGATAGATCATACGATTGTTCTGCCTTACGTGAATCTTGAAGGGGATGGAAACAACTCCAAAGTGGATTCTCCTAAATGAGAGTGATGATGAAAATTAAATTATTATCGTTAACATACTTCACCTCTCCTTTCACTCTCAATTGAATAAAAACTAAACAAATCGGGGATACTAATAAATGTAAATTTGTGCATACAAATGAAACGAATATTTGTCTGTCAAATGTTCATGTCCAATAATTTATAAACATATATATACCGTATATATTGTATTGTAAATATGGCATAGTGTCTAGTCAGCTTTGGTTTTGAGCTTGATATTTTAACCCTGACTCTTACATTGGACAGTAATAGTTAATATACAGTGTTTACGGCTGAAGAACATGCTGCTCAGGGTCCAATATCTTCACATTACTGACTGTAAAGCTTTTATATGAAATCAAGTAAATTGTGGATGATAAATATCCTTTTGCGTTGCCCTATTTATATGATAATTTCCGTTAACCCATTCTGTACCAACGACGTATTTTTATTTTTATTATTATATTTACAAGGTGTTGTGCTTGTGCATCTCAAGAAGATCCGGATCTTTGATAGTGTAAAGGGTTAAGTTAAATTGTACGAAGCCAGATAAATGCTGGAGGCGGTTTTTAAACTGAAGAAAATCGTGTAATAGTTTCTAGAATATATTGCGAAGACGTCACCGGCACAGAAGGGGTTAAGTCATAGTATAGTATAAACAATTTATACATCCATATATTATATTTTGCTTTACATATATTTACTCTTGTAGAAATTGATACATTAATATTAATATTAATTTGAATTCGATAAATTCTCAGAATTATGGTATTAATCACCATCGTAAACAAATGAGAGAGTCCCCCTTCATCTTTGCCAAATAATATTAGCCCCCCGCCACCTAAACAAATTTTGATTTTGGTCGAAAAGGGAGTGTGGTTACACAGCGAAATAGTAAAATGAGACTAAACACAATTGTAGATAGTTGCCAAATCTTGCTCCGAATCTCAAAATTGCGATGATAATTTAACATTAAACTGCCGAAAGAGAGTTTCTTTGGATTGAATATTCAGTACTGTATATATAATAGGATCTATCTAGTTGAATGACAAATAACAGGATATTATTTCAACAAGTACGATGACAAATTACTGTCAAAATGTGTTATGCATAACCCACCTCTTGATAAAAATATGAATAAGGATACAGACATAATTAGATGTAGAAATACATTTTTACAACGAATTTGATTGTAATTTATGTAAGTTTGGCACAATTGATTTTAATGTTATATATATTTTATTCAAAGTTACTGTTTGAATTTGTATGTGTCCGACTTATGGGTTTTCAGCAAGAAAAGGTAATTTCTATTGAGTAATTTGCTGTTGGGTACCATAAAGCTGTACAGAAATATTGAACATGAAGTATTAGAAGTATTGGGAGAGCAACCATTATGGGTTATATACTGTATGTTTGACCTAATGACATTAATTTAAGCATTATATTAACTGGATGCAAAATCATACATGTCCATGGAACTCTTATGAATCCATGTCCCTTTGTGAATGAAAACATAATATATTTCAAACACTTCTCAAAAGATTAGAATCCAAAGCATTTCGCCTCATTAACTCCATTCCTCTTACTAGCTCCCTACAATCTATTTCTACTCGCCGCAATGTTGCATCTTTTTCACTCTTCTATCGTTATTACAACAATCAATGTTCCTCGAACTCTTTCGTTATATACCCCCTCCCTTGCGTCGAGTCCGAAGCACCCGCCTTTCAACACCGTCCCACTCATAATATGTCCAACTCTCCAATCCAAGAATGGCAAATTTTCTCTGTCTTTCTTCTAATCAACTAGTTAACTCTGGAACTCTCTCCCTCAATCAATCTTTCATTCATCCTATGACTTAAACTTATATAAACTTCGTGTGTCCAGGCATTTTGACTACATCTTCCCTTGAATTTGGCGCTCTGTCACTCTTTCGACTCTAGAGGAGACACTGATTACAGGCAACCTGTCTTCTGTATCCATTATACACAGACAAAAACACTTTTTCTCTCTCTCTCTCTCTCTACCACTGTCTATTGTGTGTCTTCTCAGGCACAGTTGGCAGGCCGGGAACTTTTAGATGTAAGTTATGTTGTAGACAGCAGCAGTGTTATCCCAAGTTGTTACCAAGAGTGGCTACTAATGTCTGTGTTGGTAGTATTATGGGGCTGGCTGCTGGGTTATCAGGGGCAGGGAGAGTTGTTACCAAGAGTG
>CM064487.1:71118066-71276452 GCA_032716605.1 Paralithodes platypus
CAGGCTCCACGAGGGGTCTCTACGGACGAGTTTAACCGCATCAGAAATGCGGTTAACCGATGGCTAAAGCGCCATATCCCCTTCACCCGGGAGCGCTATCAGTCGATGAATACCTCTGAGGCTGACTTCAGTCCCGACGGGGTACACCTCACGCACGAGGCATCAAAGCGTCTCTATTCGGAGATCTTGGCCACCTGTCGTCGGTGCTTTATGCAAGACGAATTTGCCATGGTTGCCAGGTCATACGACGAGATGTTTGCCCACCATGACGTTAGAGTTGATCAACACAATCAGTATAGCCTGGAATAGTAAGCCTTCAAATCGGTACAGTATATTAATTAAATTTTGATTGTAAAACCTTTAGGCCCAAATTATATAACACTTGATTGGCACTAAGATTAAAATCATCCATACTGTATTGTATAATAATTTCAAAAGGTAAGGTTATTCAATTCTATATCAAATTTATACTGTCCAATAACTTCTTTATTAGATTCACATGTCATTCTAAATTATTCTCTCGTCGTGTGCCCTGGAGGCGGGGGGTACTATGATAGCTGATAGGCTGAGTGTGTGTTAATCCAACTCAAAACCTTTTTTCCTTGTGACTTCTTGAGATGAATTTTTCTTGTGTACAATTTTCACATTTATTAAATTAATAATATAGAATTAGCGGTACCCAGTGAGTTTAGCCTGTTTCAATTACCCTATAGGCTCACACTCTTCTTTACTTTATTATAACTTTAAACGGTACTGCTCTTTTTGACATCTGGAGACTTTTGGCCTATACTGTATTGTACTAAATTTCCCTCCCGACTTTTCTTAACTTATGGCGTAATGAATCTATAATTTCATAACTATTACGTAAGGAGTTAAATTGAAAAACTCCAGATTGCTTGTCTACATAGCGCACAATTCTTATTCCGCATTTTTGTGAGGGTGTTTTATTTTCGGCTCACGATTTAATTTGATTTCTCGGAGTACTGTATTGTTAGCCGCAACTTATTCGGTCTGGCATTATTAGTTTGATTTAACATAATTAGAATTCCTTCCTCTATTATCATGGCTAAAAGTGTACAAAAGCGTCGGGCTGGACTTAAGGGCTCTTTGACGGTCTTGACCTCTGATATTGACGAATTCCTTGATTCGGCGTCTAGAGTGGAGGTGGAGGCCAGGTTGCTCAGTATTCAAAAGCAACTTGACAAGTATGAGGTCACACAGGAGGACCTGGCCGACACTTGCGAGGACGCCGAGTATATCGAGGTGATCAGAGAGGATACCCTATATATGGAGGGCATACAAGTAATCGTTGCCACACTGAAGGGGATCCTGATAACAGAGGTCAAGAAGGAAGTCAAGAAAGAGCCATAGAAATCCGCAGTCAAATTACCCCATCTTACTCTCTCAAAATTTGAAGGTGATGCCACCATGTGGTCGGGATTTTGGGAGATGTTCAAGTGTACCATCCATGACAATCCCGACCTCACAGATATACAACGCTTCACCTATCTAAAGGGTCAGCTTCAGGGTGATGCACATAAGCTAGTCGAAGGATTCATAATCGAAAGTGCAAGCTATGCCCCAGCAATTGAGCTCTTGCAAGAGACATATGGGCATCCAGATCGAATCAAGGCAGCTTATGTTACCAAATTCAATCAATTAGTGTCACCCAAACACCAAACAGCTGACCTGAAGGACTTCTATGCCAATACAGAGAGTGTGATGAGGTCAATCATTAGCCATGGTATTTGTCTGGAGGAATTTTGTGTGGTGACTCTTGTCAATAAGTTACCATCACCACTAAAAGAAACCATAAAACGGGAAATGGGAGACTCGAGCCTGGATTATAAGAAATTCACTCATTGCCTCCAGGCTGAAGTGTACAATATGGCGGGTCAAGACAGAGTAGGGGGTACACCCATGGCTACGGCAACATTTACCGCCCAGAGTGAGTACAGGAAATTCAACTGTGTTCTGTGTAGTGGCACCAATCATTTATGGTACAAGTGTATGAAGTATAAGACAGGGCCTCTTAAAGTTAAAAGAGCCCGTCAACTACGTCTCTGCACTGGGTGCTTGTCAAAAGACCATGGCCATTCGGGTTGTACTAATCCTAACATAAGAAGCTGCAAGTTTTGTAAGGGCAAACACTTTCATTCCCTGTGTACACAAAAACAAGGGAAAGAAAGTAGACCAGCGGAGGATAACACCAAGAGAGAGCATACTGCTGCTACTTCAACTACAATGTCCGTTGCCACAGGTAAAAATACAGTAATCTTGCCCACCGTACAGCTGCCGGTAAAGGGTAAGGATAATAATTGTGTTAAAATCAGATCGCTACTTGACCAATGTTCTCAGAGGACCTTTGTGAAGTCTTCTGTTCTATCCTCCCTTTCCTACATTTCTAAAGGAACTGAGGAGTTATGTCTTCACGGGTTTACCGGGAAACAGGCCTCTAGGGAATATAATGTTGTGGCACTGCAATACAAACACAGAGGTAAATTTCATCATCTAGACGCTATAGTGGTTGATGAATTGCCAGACCATAAAGGTGAAATTAACCTAAAGTCTAAACTGGTTAGTTTACAAAGTAAAGGCATAAAATTAGCCGATCCTCACGCAACGGACACAGATCAGCTGGAGCTGCTCATCGGAGCGGATCACTACTACGATATAGTGCGACCTGGGTATAAAAGGTCAGGTAGCCTAATTCTGCTTCCTACCAAGTATGGGTACGCCATCAGTGGTTCATATTTGACACAGCCTACAAGCTCCAGCACAGAAGTAATTACTGTATTGAAAGTAGCAGTAACACCAATGGACGAATACATATCCACTGGCAATATTCCACCAAGCAAAAATGACTTAAATGTTTTGTGGGAATTAGATCATATCGGGATAACCCCTAAGGAATATTCACTGGTTGAGCGTCAAGCACTATCGTCGTACGAGGATACCGTTACCTACGATCCCGACAGCCAACAGTATAAAGTGAGACTGCCCTGGAACAATTCCAAGGATCAGCTGCCATCTAACAAGGGTTTGGCCATAGGCCGTCTTCGGGGACTTCAGAAAAGATTCCTCAAGGAGCCTGACTTTTGCGAGGAATACTCAAAAGTCATAAAGGAACAGGTGTCCCGGGGTTTTATTGAAGAGGTGCCTTTTGATAAATCAGATACCGGGCATTACTTGGCTCATCATGGTGTAGTCAAGGAGAGCAAAACTACGCCAGTGCGTATTGTCTTCGACTGTTCCGCCAAGATGAGTGAACGTCATCCTAGTCTTAATGACTGCCTGTACACTGGACCCTCACTGGTGCCAGATTTGGCGCAGGTTTTGCTTCGGTTTCGACTCGGTAAGTATGCCTGGGTGTCTGATATTGAGAAGGCATTTCTCATGTTAAGACTCCATGAAGACGACCAGGACTATACGCGATTTATGTGGCCCAAGTATCCGAGGCAACTGGATTCTCCCCTAATTTGTTACCGGTTCCGGGCAGTTTTATTTGGAGCGACTTGTTCCCAATTCCTTTTAAACGCCACCATTTTGAAACATTTGTCTTATGTCAGTGCAGATCCGCAGATTATTCATCAGATTCGGTCAGGGTTGTATATAGACAATTTACTGGGTACAGGAAATGAAGAAGATTTCCTGGTTGATACCTACGCTGTAGTCCGAGAGATTATGAATGACGCCCATCTACATTTGCGTGAATGGGCGACTAATAATTCTGTTTTGCGGACTGTACTGCAACGGGATGGTGTGGCGGCTGTACAGCAGGAACAGGTTAGAGTGCTTGGGTTGTTTTGGAAAACGGACACCGATACCCTCTCATTCGGCGTTCAGTACGCGCAATATTCGCAGATTACAAAACGAATTTGCTTGAGTATGACAGCTAAACTTTTTGACCCCTTGGGGATAGTTCTACCGGTGTCGATCAAATCGAGATTATTCCTTCAGCAATTATGGAGGATAAAGTTAGGATGGGATGAGGTTTTGACTGGCGATCTGGTTCAGGAGTGGGATGACATTATTTCGGATCTTCGTCTCTGTAAGGGTTTTCATTTTCCTCGGAGAGTTGTCATGGACCATCCTGTGTCCATTCATGCCTTCTCAAACGCTAGCAAAGTCGCGTACGGCACCGCCATATTCTTTGTTGACACAAGTGGCAGCCGTCTCGTCATAGCGAAGGCGAAAGTCGCCCCGATCAAATCCCTTTCTATCCCAAAATTAGAGCTGACTGCAGTTCTGTTGGCTGCTAGACTCGTTCACTTTGTAGAGGAAACTTTTAAAAATTTGCTAAATGTCTCGGAGACAGTTGTATGGAGTGACAGCCAAATTACGCTCTACTGGTTACATAGCCGTAAGAGGCTACCAGTGTACGTCACCAACCGTGTCGACGAAATTCGTACCATGCTCCCAACCGCACAGTTTCGGTATGAGTCTACCAAAGAGAATCCAAGTGATTGCATTACTCGTGGTGTCTCTGCTAAGTTTCTCAAATCTTCTGCGTTGTGGTGGAATGGCCCATGCTGGCTTAATGATCCCAACGAATGGCCAGAGAATATAGATTTGAGCGAGCAACACACTGCTATTGTGGCACCGGTAATTGACTCGGTGCCTGACGAAGACACACGGTTATGGGAGTGGGATAGATTCAGCAGCTATGAAAAGTTACGTGTTACAGCATGGGTGATACGATTTGTAGAAAATGTAAAAGCAAAAATTAAAGGCACACCGTCCACAGGTAGTGCTTACCTCAATGTGAAAGAGATCAGAATTGCAGATCAATTATTACATAAGCTCTGTCAACAAGAAATATATACGCAGGAATATAAATTACTGGTTAAGGGAACAAAGTCTAGGAATAACCTGATCAACCAATTGGGCTTACACTTGAAGGGGGACTTGATACATTGCGGAGTCAGATTACGATTGGCAGCCCTCTCTGAGGCAAGTAAGTATCCAATACTACTGCCCCCCAATCATCCCTTCACCCATCTTATCATCGATAGGTGTCACCGACTCTGTTGTCATTATGGGGTTGGTCATATAGTCACCTATGTAAGACAACGATGGTGGGTGCCTAGAATCAGGCAGGTGGTCAAGAAAGTCCTTCGCAAATGCTTAAAGTGTAGAAGAGTACAGGGAACACATTATGATCCCGTCGGAATTCCTCCCTTACCAAACCTGCGAACTACCCCAGGTGACCCTTACAAAGTTACCGGGGTTGACTACAGTGGAGCAATCCCTGTGAAAGATTCACCCAATCTTAAGGTGTATATGATACTTTTCACTTGTGCTGTTACCAGGGCAATTCACCTGGAACTGGTCACCAACCTCACTTGTGATAGCTTCCTACATGCCTTCCGAAGATTCTGCAGTAGACAGGGATATCCACGTATCATGCTGAGTGACAATGCAAAGACTTTCATAGGGGCATCTACATATCTCAAAGAAGTGAGCAACAATCCTAAGATTCAGACCTGCCTAGCGGATGTAAAATGCGAATGGCGTTTCATTCCCGCCAGAGCACCTTGGTTTGGCGCCATATGGGAGAGAGCCATAGGCATCGTGAAGGCGGGTCTGAAGAAGGTGTTGGGTAGAGCTCTCATCTCGATTGAGGAACTCAACACCATTCTCTTGGAGATTGAAGCCACCGTAAATGATCGCCCTCTATACTATGCTTCTGGTGATTTGGAAGACCTTACCCCAATCACACCCTCAGTACTGGTACGTGGATACAGACTGCGGGATCTTCCTGAAGAGCATGGCGAGGATACTATGGAAGATCCAGACTACATAAGTAAGGAAGTGATATCGGCCCGCTACAAATATATTCGTAAATTATCGCGAGATATTTGGCATCGCTGGTCAACAGAATATCTGGTGACTTTAAGGGAAGCGCAAAGGAATAAACTAACACCATTAAAAGGTCATTGGCCTAGGGTAGGGGACGTGGTAACCATCCATGAGGAGGGCCCGCGCGCATTTTGGAAATTGGGTCGGATAGAGGAGTTATTACCAGGTCGTGATGGTGAGGTTCGGGTAGCAAAGGTTCGCACCAGGACTGGAGTAATCACACGGCCAACAGTCCGACTATATCCTCTTGAGGGTGACCTCGATCGCAAGGACACCCCCTCGGATCAGTTATCCATTGAAGTCCCCTCTCTGGCTTCTACTTCGGCGCAGCCTGTTGACGCGTCTGGCGAACGCCCACGTCGACAGGCAGCCCAGATATCCTCCCAAGCTTGGCGGGATAAGATTGCCTCCGGGCAAATCTAATCATGTAAATTTTGTATATTTTCTGTTGGTGGGAATATGTCCATACTTAGTGTACTCAAACTAGTATGAACAGTCTCGATGTTACGTAATCTGGGTTGATGTAGCGTTACGTATCTTTCCGTAGTCTTAAGTTGGACGCTTCCATAACCTTGGTCGAGCGTTCCATGATTGGGTAGAATATATTATTCTATAGTTGTATATGGGAAAGTATTGTAGGATTATAATTCCCATATATATATATATATATCTTTGTATTATTTAAGATTGTTTATAAGTATCTCATTGTAAAGAAGATGGGATACATTTTCCATATGTTATGCGCGTGCGCGGTATGTCACGACAGAGACGAACATAACGCGCTCGCCACTCTCCAACCAACCTCCGTCCCAGCTACACACGCAAAGCCTTCTTCCTATAGTTTCATAATCAGGTGTTTTCGCTTCACGTTCATCTCATATTCCATATAGTCATTACATCATCATCTTCGTTACTTAGCACAACTTAACGTAGATATCTAGCCTATCCTAGCCTATTGTAGCCTCTTTCATACTTTGTTTACTATACTAACCACTTCCAGTTATCTAGCCAATTTTCCGCCATCCTCCAATCACCAGCTGAGTTCATCTAAGGGTAATTATATATTCTATATGGTTAATGTTTCTTCAATAATAATAATATACAGTCCACTTATCTAAATTAGCCATAGCAATATACCACTTCTATAACATCACCATCCTCCAGAATTTGCATCCAATCATCTACCACCTTAATTAGCTGTAGTGCCGTCGACCTCCCCGGCAAAAATCCGAACTGTCTCCCACTGAGAAGTTGGTTTGATTTCATATGCTCCATTATTCCTTCTCTAATTACCCTTTCCATTAGTCTACACACAACACTTGTCAAACTGACTGGTCTATAATTTCCTGGGTCATTTCTCTTGCCCTTCTTAAATATAGCTGTTATGTTCGCCTCTCTCCAGTCCATCGGGATTTGTCCTGTATTAAAAGATACCTCAAATAACATTTTGAATGGCTCTACTAACATCTCCCCTCCTTCTTTCATGATTTTTGGATGTATCCCATCCGGTCCCGGGGACTTACTTCTGTTAATTTTTTCTATAGCACTTCTTATTCTAGCATGGGAAAACTCTATTAGTTCTAGTGCTGGTGCCTGTTTGATGGGAATAGTAGGCACTGCATCATCCGACTCCACTGTTCGTACCTCCCCAAAGTATTTCCCCAGCACCTCTGCTTTCTCCTTATCAGTTTTTGCTATATTCCTATCATCCAAGTCTCCTATCAGTTCTGGGATACCTACTCTTCTTGTTAACTTTTCCTGAATGTACTTCCAGAATATTTTTGGATTATCCTTCACGTTTCTTGCAATCTCTCTCTCCCTCTCCTTCACCCCCCTCCTTGCCTCCCACCTTATTTTATTGTTTATTTGTCTGCGTTCCAAATCCACTTCTTTAGCTTCTATACTAGACCCCCTAATCTTTTTTAACACTTTTAGTCTATCCCAAAATCGTTTTTTCTTCTTATCAATGTCCAAAGCTTTCTTTTCATTGGTAATTTTGGGTTCGTTCTTTTCCTCAATTTTGTTTTATCCTTATATTCCCTTACTGGTACACATTTGGATATAACATTCTCCAGTTTGACTCTAATCTTCCTCCACATTCCTTCAGCGTCTTCACCGTTCAAGTATTCCCCCCAGTCAACGTCCAAACACCTTCTCAACATTTCATAATCTGCTCTATCATACATGTATATTTTTGTATTGCTTCTATTATCCCTCTCTGTTTTAATATTGCAACTAAAACTTATACAGGCATGGTCACTACGACCTACTGTATAGGGCTATCCACATTGACATGTTCCACTATATCCTCCTCATTGCTAAAAATCAAATCAAGTACACACCCCTGCGTCCCATCTCTATATCTTGTCATCTCTGTAATATGTTGCGTTAAAAACAATCTCTCACTCTCTCTATAAACTTGTTTTCCAGGCTATACTGTCCCACTGGAGTAATACAGTTTAGGGCTTGGGTAAAGCGTTGTGACTCCATGGCCACCTGCCTAAAGTATTGGGCGTTTGTGTTGTCCCCACCCCCTTCTGGTCCACCATGGCCATGAGTTCGGCTGTTGTGGTCCGCGACTCTTTTTGGATGGCACGCAACTGTGGGATGAAAAGGGGTGGGTACATAATAGAAGGGGTTACAAAATGAAATAATATCACATGTACATACACCAGATTCTGGCACACAAGGATAAAAAGTCAGTGGGACATAAAATCACCTAACATACACACTTGCACAATAATAATAATAAAATGTTAAAACTAATTTTATTTTCATATATACTATAATTGAGCATTTTCTGTGTGTGTTTGTCACTTACAGGCACTTGCTAGTTGTATTAGCCCTTTCACGCACATATGACGCAGAGGTTGCCAGATTAGCAATAAGAAATAGAGTTATCTCACTCTTACAATTACCTCTCCAAAATTAGTTTTCTGCCCACAGCTAACTCAAAGACAACTGCAGAGGTAGAAGTAACTAAACTAAAGGTTTATAAATACCCCTGATGGTAACAAAGGCATTAATTAACCCTTCCAGCCCGGGCAACCTTATATAAGGACGCTGCGGCAGATGGGCCGGACCCCGGGTGTCCTTTGATAAGCTCTGTGCTTGAAACCGTGCTTCGAAATTGGCGCGGCGAAAATTTACTTTGCAGGGGCGATCACAGCGCCACCAAGCCTAAACTACTACCGTTATTAGTTCCCGCGTGACCGCCATACCGTGTTATAGCAAAAAATGTTTGTCCGATGCGTTCGATTCCGTGCAGTCTCCCGCGCCCCCCACTGCTACCCCTCTCGCAACTTCGACACCTGTTGCTACCAAGAAAAAGGCTAAATGCAAGAAAGCATAGTTATTGTTGAGTGATAGTGCCATACAGAGACAACTTTTTGCCACTGAAGTAAGCAGTGGCGAAAGCTTAGTTGATAAACAATAATTCATAAATGCGAATTAAGACAATGATTTTGTGGGGTTTCGGGAAGATGACAATGTGGATTTGTTTGAGGGAGGTGATAGTAGTGATGATCCTGATGTGGAAGTGTTGCAGGAAGGTGCAGTAGAACTTCCCAGTGTGCTAGAGCCTAGGCCTACCCCGTCGCCATCTTTGCTAGGACCTTGCCCTTTGCCTGCCTGTACACCCTTGAAAGTGGGTAAATACTTTTACAAACAATCATTAGTAAAAAGTGCAGCCAAGAAAGCACGTAGGGCAGCAGAAAAGGTTAGGGAAGGCGAAGATAGTGATAGTGACGCCGACCCTGGTCTAGCAACCACCCGCATTCCTTTGTCCCGCCGCCTTGACCCGGGACGCCGCGTGGGTCACCCACAGCCCTCGGCTTCATCTCTCCCTCAGGATGAGCAAAGGGCCTCTTCAAGTGGTACTAGTGGTGCGGCATTGTCCTCCCACAGTGTGCCACAGCCCTTATCACACCGAAGCGCATTATTTGCTGCGGAGAAGCCCTCGGCTCGCCGCAAAAGGAGCCCAACTCCCGAGGCTGAGGCTCCCATTCTTCAACCTCTTGCAGCCTCCCACCCCCCACGCCGCATACGCCCGGTCCCTTCTTTACCGGAAATTACTCCCGAAGAAGATGCTGATGACCCCGACATTGCCTCAGATGACCTGACATCGCCTGAGGAGGAGGACGAGGATGTGGAAGAGGAGGAAGTCCCGACACGACGAGTTCGAGGGCGAGGTCGTGGGCGTGCGGCTCAGCCTGCCGACGCCGATGCCCCTGGGCGTGGCCGTGGGCGTGCGCCTGCACGTGTGCGCTCATTCGACTTGTTTGTGTGGACAGATGGGTCGCATTTTGAGCCAGATTGTCCTGCCTTTGACGAGCAACAGGTTGGTTCCGGGGTGTCACCACCATTTCCCTGTGGCCCAGATGCTACCCCCAGTGAACTTTTCTGTGGCTTTTATGATAATGAAGTCGTGGAATACCTCGTCAAGGAAACAATCACCATGCTATCTGTTCCAACTTTCTTGGCAGGAAGACCAGTGCCAAGATGGTGGCATGGAGAGCTGTCACTGTGGCAGAACTATATGTGTTCTTGGCACTCACAATGCTGATGACACATATCAGGAAGCACGTTCTGGCAGACTACTGGATCACTGGCAACCTCATAACGACTCCAGCATTTGGCAAGTACATGTCCAGTGATAGGTACTTCGACATCCTCTCCTATCTCCACCTAACAAACAACATGGCACTCCACTTTCCCGACGCACTATGGAAGATCAGGAAGCTGTATGACATGATACGTCATCGGTTTACCACCTACCTGATTCCATTCCAGAAGATGTGCCTGGATGAGTCTCTGGTCCTGTTCCGTGGTAGGCTGCACTTCCGACAGTATATCCCGTTCAAGAGACACTGCTTCGGCATCAAGCTCTTCGTCCTCTGCGACTGTAAGACGGGGTATGTGCTGGACTTTGTGGTCTACAGCGGCAGTGGTGGGGAAATCGAGACTAACACCGACATTGGATTTGGCGGCGCTGTAGTAAAGAAAATGATGGAGAGACACTTCCACAAGAACCACATTCTCTACACCGATAATTATTACACGTCACCAATCCTTGCCAAGTACCTCCATGACCGCAAGACCGGAACTGTCGGGACAGTCAAGGCCAAGAGGAGGGGCATGCCAGGCTACCCAATCAAGACCAAGAAGACGGACATCTTCCACAAGAAGAGTGGCCCCATCCTCTCCATCCACTGGCATGACCAGCGGAAGGTCAACCTCCTCAGCACATGCCACAAGGCCGAGATGGTCGCCACAGGGAAAGTGGACCGAAGAACGAAGAACCCCGTCCAGAAACCAGCTGCTGTCCTGGACTACAACATCAACATGCGCCTCATCGACAAGTCCGACATGCAGATGGGCTTCATCGACTGCCTGCGAACATCTTGCAGGTGGTACAAGAAGTTTATTCTGCATACGGTAGATATGTCGGTCCTCAATGCCTACAACATCTATTGTCTGAGGACTCCGGGAGCCTAGAAGTACAAGTCCCTGCGGAAGTTCCACAAGCAGGTGATACTTGAGCTCCTGGCTAAGCATGTGGAACCTGGGAGACCACTACAAGGACCAGGTCAGCTGGACAGAACGGGTTGTGCCGATTTCTTCAGGAGGCACCAACTCAACCCCCTTCCTTTCCTGTCTCCAGGTGGTAGAATTAAAAGGCAGAAGAGGTGCGATGTATGCAGCCACACAACTCGCAGACCCCGCAAAGTCACAAAAATCACTTGGGAATGCCTCGAGTGTCAAGTGGGACTGTGTGCTGGACGGTGCTTCAATGACTTTCACACTCTACTACAATTTTGAAGTGCCCCTGACAATAACAGTGAAAGTGACACTCTAAAATGTAGGCTAAGAATAATATAAAATCATTAGTAAAAGTGAAAGAGACACAAATAACTAATAATAAGTGCCTTCATAACAATATGAACAAGTGAAAGTGACACTAAAATATATGTTATAGCTTACCTCTAACAATAAATAAGTGAAAATGACACTATCAATTTATCCTATTTCAGTGAAAGTGACACTATATATATTATTAGCTTACCTAACAATACATATAAGTGAAAATGACACTATCAATTACCATAGTCCAGTATAATATAATAATGCCTACTATAATAATAACAATACAACTAAGTATAAGTGACAGAGACACAAATAACTTCATAAAAATAACTTTATTGAGTGAAAATAACATAATAACTATAATAAATGGTATAATAAACAATAAAATATCTCAAATAGCTTCCTTGCATAATTGCAGGTGGGGCGACGAGTGCAACAGGCGTCGCAGCCGGGGCCGCGGTTGAGTGTTCAGACGCGCCAAGGTAAAGACGTGGCAAAAGTTACCACCACTAACATCTCCATTACTCCGGAACCAGTTGAGCTAGAGAGCTCTACTCAATGCCATTCTACACAGCAAGGTAAGGCGCACATTTTGACATATCATTTTTATAATTGTAGGTCTTATATTAACCCTTAATTAGCGGCGAGCAACATAAGTCGAATTAAATAAAGCTGGACTATGTGGCGGTGCTCGACATAGGTCGAGTGGCAATTTCAGCACGTAATGTTGCTGAGAGAGAGAGACAAGTGGTGGCAGGAGAGTAGCGAGCGTATGACTGCTCCAGACCACCGCGGCGAACCTACTGACACGAATCTCACCTCCTTCCTACCTCTCTCACTCGCTATATAAGGAATTGTATGGGGAAAGTGCCTAATTACATGCTTTTTGCACTCTCGTTGCACGGTTATTGCAAGAAAACTAGCCATCATAAAAGGATCGTTATGGTGTCATTCGAAAGCTCTGTTTATGCCCTTTCAGGGATACTTGTTTTACGTTCTGGGTCTTATTTAGGCATGAAAATGATCACGTAAACAGCCCTATTTTGGCTAAAAACACCCCGCTGGGCGGTACATATAAATAAACCGCATAGGCCGCTCTTAAGGTGTTAAGGGAGATAGGGCTTTGTTTACACAAGTCATTTGTTACCCATATCACCCGGATAGGAGCTCCGTCCTTATGAAAGGTAACCCGGGCTGGAAGGGTTAAAGTATCTCCAATAGGCTCAAAATCGCGTCATATGTCGGAGAGGGTTAATATTAATAGTATTGATCATACAGTAACACATAACCTCCTCACCTCCGACAGGACGACATGAGGTGTCTCGCCACCTCCCCTTCTCTTCTTCCGTGCCTGCTGAGGCTGCTGCCCCGACGCTGATGCATGCACCACGACCACCTCCTCCTCATCGTCCTCAGCCGGCCGCTTCTCTCCACCCTCCTCCTCGCCTGCACCATCGTCACTGGCGGGTCCGGCTGGAGCAGGAGGAGCTTCTGGAGTCTGTGTGGGATATTCAGGAATTATTAGCTTGTATGTAACGACGTAACACTTGTGTACATTATATTGTTATTAACATTAACCGCATAGAAGGGGGTTATATAAATAAATTATATATTAAATATTAAGTTGTGGACGGTGATTATGTAGCATACATTATATATTAATTATACATTTTGGACGTTGTAATACAAAACAATTACATATATCAGACATCAGTCACAACAATCAACGTAACCTCTTGCCTTTAATGTGTCTTGTACTCTATAAAGTTTTCAACTCTTATTCTGATGTATGGACAGTCAAGAATTACTTTGATTTCATTATTCATATTACTCCACAATTTGATTATTATACATGTGTTTTTTTACACTAAATGTATATTTGTGTAATTTCAAATTGAATAAAATAATGTTTAATTTCTATTGTTATATTTTGATTTGTTTCCAAATTACTTGAATTAAATAAGTGTACCGTATTCCAAATATAAAATAAGTGTACCGCATTCCAAATATAAAATAAGTGTACCGCATTCCAAATATAAAATAAGTGTACCGCATTCCAAATATAAAATAAGTGTACCGCATTCCAAATATAAATAAGTGTACCGCATTCCAAATATAAATAAGTGTACCGCATTCCAAATATAAAATAAGTGTACCGCATTCCAAATATAAAATAAGTGTACCGCATTCCAAATATAAAATAAGTGTACCGCATTCCAAATATAAAATTCTACTTCGCAGACCTTTGCCCGCTGATGTTTTTCTGAGGTAGCCTACATATGTATGTATATACTCAGGCACATACCCCATTGCTGTGGGTGGCCGACTTGAGACAGAGCCCGAACAGAAACCTGTAAAGTTCCAATTCCTAGGGTCCGGGACCACTTTCGCGTTCCCTCGCCCCTTTCTCTGTCTCGTCGAGTTGGAGAACTTAACATAGGTATATAATATAATGATTAAAATGAACTTGCGAAATATCTATTCAAGAACAAAGTGCATTTATAGAATATTTACAAAAGAAAATTATGTTGTAAGGACACTTCTTTTTAATAGAAATACACATGTTAGGAAGGGAATAAAATCATATCCATAGATAATAATCTCAAAGGAGTTATGGAATAAAATAGACTATTAAATGTCAACATACTTTGTAAGGTTTTTCAATTTTACATTAACAAGTTAATTCCAACTTTCTTGGTATTCCTCATATTCAATTACTTTACAGTACATCAATCAAGATACAGTACTTTGAACATAAGTTATTTATAAATCGTGTAGATAATCTTTGTTTGTATCCGCTCGGAGTAACACTGCACATGGTAACAGTTATGCATTTTCCCACGCTCTATCACAAATTTCCGCCCCACTGTCCGGTGTAGGGTGACACCAGTTTATCGCATGGTCACCGAGATAACCACACTCCCTCCCTCTCTCGTCTTTGCCCTCATTGCTTACTTGCTTGTAGATGTAGTGTATTGACGTTATTGTTCATACATAATAGATAAAATAACATTCAAAATACATTTGTATTCTAGATTACATGTAAATAATACAATACAACTGTTTTCGTATCGAAAGTTGACCCGCCCTCCCTCTCTCTCTCTCACCTTAACCATTACTTTTAGTATTATAACATACAATAAGTCCCAAAAATACATGTATATTGTATATTACGTAATAATAACATACAACACTGTTAGTATGGCAATTTGCCCACCCACTATCTAGTGTAATCTGACACCAGTCTATTTTAGGCTCACTGTACTGACCCACATTCGACCATTCCTCCTCTCTCGCATTCGCCCTTACTCTAGTATATCGAAGTTATTTTTCATACAAATTGCATAAGATAACATTCAAAACCCATTTTTATTGTATATTGTAAATATAAGGCAATATAAAGCAATCTCTCCATATCAACCCCCCTCCCTCCCTCCCTCCTCCTACCCCCGTCTCACAGATCATAAGAACAACACTTGCAGGTGGGCAGGCTATATAGTGCGAATCCTGTGACTTCCCTGCCTTCGGGCACCTCACCCTCCCTGCCTCCTTCCTTCACGCATTCCTCATTCATCCACCAATTCTCACGCAACATTTTGGCCTATATATCTCATATATTGTCTATATGCGCCTTATTTGTTGCTATGTAATATTCAGATGGGTCGCCTACATGCGTCATACACTAGATGACTAGAAGGCATGAAAGTGCTCAACTTACGATATAATAATGCGATATTTCACCCACCCCACCCTCCCCGTGGTTGTACCCCCTGTACGCCACAATACGCACGCGGGTAAATCTTGCCACTCGATAACAATCTCGCCGTGCCCTGCCATTCGCGGCACATTTTTCAACTACGGACCCCCCTCCCACCCCCACATAACATTTTGTTTTTACACATATATATATATGGCTCTATGCGCGCTTGCATTCCCTACACACTCAGGTGGTTTTCGTCAAGATTTGTAACAGTCGCCCAAATGGTCATACCTTCGCTTGGGTGAATGGTGGTCATTACCATAGAACATAAGAAAATGGGAGTCTGCAGAAAGCCGATTGGCCCACAAAAGGCAGATCCCTCTCACACCCAACCCCAATTATAAGGCCTAATTATAAGCCCAGCTCACTAACACCATTAGGACTGACCTCACCAAAACGGTCAGAGGTCAGAAAACGGAGGTCTGCAGAGTGCCGATTGGCCCACACCTGACAGATGCCCCTCACACCCAACCCATCTCATTCTTGATCACACTATAGCACTTGGTAACCTATTCTACATCTCTGTAACCAACCCGATATTTGCCTATATCTTTTCTGAAACGATACATATATATATTTTTAAACCAAACACATTGTACTCACCACATCAAGACCAAAGGTCCGGGTGTTGTGCCGGTCTATGTGCTCTTCAATCCAGGAGAAGATGCCCATGATCCACCTGTCCCGGTCCAACGGTGGTTTGGGGGCAAAATCCCCACTCTTGGATTTTGTGAGTTTCCCCACTCTTGTCCTCGCCGAGTTCGCCCATCTCATGACCTGCTCTCCTGTGGAGAGAGGTTTACATTGTAGGCATTAGACTTAAAAAAAAAAAAAAAAAATTACGGGTCCACACAATAAAATATAAGCACGCCATTCTTCTACATATGATTGTGGGTAAAGCAATGATAATTAACAACATAAGAACATTGGAGTCTGCAGAAAGCCTATTGGCCCACACAAGTCAGATCCCTCTCATACCCAACCACAAGTAAAATCTCCACCCGCGAACCCTCCAGCTGGCGAAACCTCTGGATACCCTCACTAATACCATGAGGACTGACCTCACCAAAACGGTCAGAGGCCAGAAATCAGGGGTCTGCAGAGCGTCGATTGGCCCACACAAGGCAGATCCCCCTGACAACCCAACCCCTCTCGTCCATATGCCTATCTAATTATATCTTAAAGCTCTCTATCGTGCTTGATGGCAATGGGGGGCAGGAAAACATCGTCTGCTACGTATCAAATACACCCACAACTAATAATTTGCCATCCAGTAAGTCGTAATTTATATGTCAGTCATCAAAATATCACTCATATCTATATTCATTGATGTTAGGCTACACACATATTACTCTCAAATTATATTCAGTATGTTACGACCGGGACTCGTATAAAACAAGGGCTCTTATTCATTGGACTAGAAAGGCACACAGCCACAACGGTAACACTAGATCCAACCCTCGAACTTATAATGCCGGCGCACCAAAACACCTATACCCTCCAGAGTTAAATCTGCGATAACGGGGTATCCTATAACACGGTATAAATGCACTACTACTACAGGCTGATGATCTCTGATACAGCCTGATCACAACTACATACAATTACGTTAATAAGGTATACAAGGAAAAGATAGAGATCTTAATTAAATCACTGCAATGATTTAATGCAAACAAGAAGAAGGTATAATTAAAGTTACTCTAAACAATAATAAACTGTCACTCCTATATTAAAGAAAGTGAATGCAAGTCCTAAAGCATCGAGCAGGAATCTTCTGAAGAAAGTCTGATGCTGCTTAAGATGATCGAATCGGATTTTGAACTGTTATATAAAGCAGGAACAAGATATGACAAGTGTAGGGACAGACAGTGTTAACTGGCACGGGAATAACGATAAATGCACAATAGTATTATCTCCAACAACAAAAGAAGTACTTCGTCAGGCAACTCAAAAAGCCTGCTAGGGTTGTGCAACTCAACAACAACCAAGGCTTACAATCAACGTGAACAAAAATGCTGCATACATAACATAAAGAGTTTATAAACTTAATCGGGTGTCTGCTAGGCGAATAAAGTCTAGCTGGGATGTAGTAGGCTAGGAAACAATGGCTGAGCAAGCGGCTCGTAGCCTAGCGAGGTCCTTAAGACTGTACGGCCAAATTACGTTAAATGAAGAGGTGCTCTCTTGAGAGATCCAGATCGCTAGTATCTGATTCTCTCCTGGCGACCCTCTCAAAGTCAAAGCAAAACAAGTTAGCACAGTGTTGGGTGGCAGAGGCAAAAGCCCTCACTCGCAACACAGTGCTAAACTCACAAGGTACACAGTCAGAAAGACCACCTAGGCTTCCCACGTCTCCGTTGCGATTGTACAGGTTCAACAAAACTTGGTACACATCGGAAATCACAACACAAGTAGCCTTATCCCAGTCTAGCATTAAATAGCCCAGCAGACAGCCAAGGAATAGGTAGGGAGACACCGTGAGTGTGTCGAACCCCTCCAAAATACCTAACTAAACATGTAATATCCGAGAGCTTCAGCATAAAATACGATGGCCGATATATGAAATCGTGCAGAACCAAAGGGGAGTTATGATATTAAATAGATTAGAAGAATGAGAGGTAAGAAGTTGAGGGAGAGAGAAAGTGTTCTATAGGTAGAAGTCGGGGGACAGGTGGCAAGGGAGATGTTAAGGGTATGCTGGTCAGGCAAGCTCTGAGCAAGGAAGACACAGAGGCAGCAGGAGTGCGGGGGGGAGACTACTTCCTGACGCGGCAGGAGGGTATTACGGCAGCCAGCGACTCAGAGGGCCCGGCCGAGGCATGACGTCACCGAGGCAACGTGTAACCCTACGCGACTACCCTCTGTCTACCTGTACTTACTCACTCACACTCTCTGGCTGTATCATTCAGTCTTATACATTAAACTTATAACTGATGATATAAAATATAATGCATTGTCACCGGCGAAAATAAAGACTAGTTCTGTACTGCCTGTGACATGACGATTTACAAGAAAGAAAGTACAACATTGTAGATAGACTGTAGCCAAATGCATTGCCCTGGCGAGTGTTAGCGAGTGGCCAAGCGAGCGGCTGAGCCCACGTGGCGTTCTGCTAAGCTGCAGGCGTCACAAGTACATAGTTAAATATACAAAGGATTTATGATGAATAAAACAATATATTAGGCTGACAGAGAAAAATGTCAAGCAACATAAAAGTAGTCCTACCATTCGGTTGGTTGCAATATCTTTGTAGGCCTAATATATTCTGTTGTATTCATCATAAATACTGTTTATATTTGACAATGTACTGGTTACAAACTGACAGTAATATATGTGTAGGCTAACATCAATGACTATATAAATGAGTGATATTTTGATGACTGAAATATAAATTACCACTTAGTGGATGGCAAATTATTTGTTTTGAGTGGATTTGATACGTAGCAGACGATGTTTTCCTGTCCCCCATTATGAGGCAATCGTAAGGTAGTAAAATACACGTGAAGCAATAACATTGAAACTACAATAAAGCAACCAATGTTTTAGGCAACTTGTATTACCCGTATAATAAAAACTGAAATCAAATACTGACTTTTTAACTATCAATATATTTAAATATTAATGCAACTTACATGTTAATTGTGGATTGAGGGTCCGAGCCTTTTCCTCAAAAACGCGGATCCTCTTGGCCTTGTTGAAGTGGTCCTTGTGACCCTTCTTGTACAGGAACTCTACCAGTCCCCAAGCATGCGTTCAACATCTACCTTCAACACGACCACCTGCTTCTTACCAGACGCGGCCTCATCACCTTCACCGTCGCCTCCATCAAGCATAGACGCATCCGCCTCATAATCACTCCTCATAAAACTTGGTTCCTCCGTGGGGGCTTCAGTGGTGGTGGTGGTGGTGGGCAGGTTCTTCTTCCCCCTGCCACCACCATTCCTCTTGTTCTTGTTCATTATAATAATAAACTCCTTTGTCTTTGTATCACTTGTCATGGTGCCCGCGCGGCCTGGATTGACCCAGACTCGTGCGGTGGCATCTAATCTAAACCCGACGGGTCCTGGATTGAGGCAGGAGCGCGGTTGTCAACTCGCCAGTTGCCAATTTTCCGCATGGAAAAGATACGGTCCGCACGGCAGGCTTACGCACCAGACGACGTTGGTACGGGCCATACGTCTTTGATACGGACCACACGTCTTTGATACGGACCACACGATTGTGATACAGCGAGGTCGCAATGGAGACCAGACTCAGACGATTGTTTACAGTTGCCGGGGGATTCCCGTGAACATTTGAACAGCTCAAAAAAATGTATCGACCCCCGATACGTCGCTTGGACTGTGTGAGTCACCCACGGCTAATTTACGATACCCACGATTATGTTGTCGATCCGCCGTATCAGACTGACAGTTTGAGTCGGGAACTCGCCTGGAGGGGCATTCATGTCAGTGTGCAACGACCTTAAGGCCCATCCAGACTAGGGGTGGTGGTGCGCGGTAATGTGTGCGTCATGTTCGTATAAGGGGATTTTGTGCCGCGGAAAGGGTTTGGCGCGTGTTGCGTGGTGCTCTGTGGGACTGGGGCATTTCACGGGGTGTGCCGCGCGGTGTGGGTCTCTTGAGGATATTACAAAATATGCAAGGAAAATTGGCTAGAAAACTCATAAATTATGTTATCTATTTACATGCCATGAAATCACTGACTATCGACCATCAAGTATTACGTGCAGTGAGTTCTAACCATTTCATGGCATGAGGAAAGTTGAATTAATCCGTATCCATACCACAATCCTCATTATATATATATACACGGATGTTCCATACTGAAAGGTAGATGAATTGGGTGGAGGAGAAAACACAGGGAAGAGCTATGAATCTTTATTCTCTAACGTTTCGGCTTATGTTATGTACCCATCTTGAGAGAGACTGGTCAGAGAGACCATATAAATATATATATATACTGTATATGTAATTATAATACTGTGTATATACATATATATATATATATATATATATATATATATATATATATATATATATATATATATAGTTATATACTGTATATACAGTATATATATATATATATATATATATATATAGTTATATACTGTATATACAGTATATCGTTAATTATGTATAGGTTTCTTGCAGAATAATATCAAGAAGGACATTTCAGTAATGAATGTGAAATTAGAACTTTATATTATTTACACTCAAATTCAGCTATTTTCTGTTTCTTCCCAATCACGGGGTGTAGATGTATGTCTAATGATTATTATAATGAGAGCTGTTTATCGTTTGATTTATAAAGTAGCGAACAAAAACATTAATAGTTCATAATTACTATTTTGCATACCGGTATATATTTTATGAACATTTATTTATATATACTTCTGAGTTAGTATCAATAGATATTTTACATGTCTTTACATTAACAAGGTTAAATACTTAACTTAAGAGCAAGCGCTTACCTTTGCCACGGCTGTAGGTTCCTGTTCACAGGCTACCCGTCCCCTTTTCGCCCCCATACTATGCCGCCGTGTTGATGGGAGGATCGGCGAGTTGACCAGATCATCCTCCAGATTTTGGGCCATATCATTGGCACAGGCCATCGGCCTCGCCTTCCTCCTCCACCTCCACCTCCACCTCCTCCTGGTCGTGCATCCTTTTTTCGATCTGAAATGAGAAGACAAAAATTAACATGTCCAACAAGTGTGTTGTGCGTATGACATCCGCACAAATACATTCAATTTCTATTTCTATACACCTGAAATTGTAGCAATATAAGAAATCGAATATAGCAATGTATACACCACAACTTCTTTTAATAACGTCTCTTCATATCTTCTGGCTGCTCACACGTGTTACCTTTTGGGAAACACTTTCTTTAAGGGAGGAAAATGTTTCCCAAATCCACTTATCCCTATATGTCATCCTTTTCATCCCCGACTCGCTAGGCTGATTATGCAGCTTGACGGATCACGTCCTCATATTGATGTAGAACCGCATGATGGTTTGGGATGAAAAGGGAACGAAATAGTGCCTTGAATAATATCAAAAATTAATATGTCAAGATACATCGAAATTGATAGGAAAGCATTTTGCATCATACATTACAAAGGACAAAGAAATACATAAACAAAAATACAACATGATTAAGTTTGTAAGCTTTATTTTTGCCAAAGAATATTCACTCAAACATATTAATTACACAACACAAAGATATATTAGGTATTTCACAAATAACAACTTACTTGGCACATTCCATGGGGCTGGCTGCCCTCTTCTTCTTCGCCTTTTGTGTTTTCAAGGATTTAGGAGGGAGAATGAATGATGGTTGGAGAGTGTTGGTGCATGGTGTACACTAGGTGACTGGAAACTGTAAAATGACCTTTTTGACATGTCCGGCGCTAAATATACCCCCCCCCCCCTGTCCTGACCTCACCCATGCCAGACGTACGTGTACTGATTGAAAATCAGGTAAAGCAAGGGTTGACAGGTCGACTCTCCTTATTTTTACCAACCTTATCTCGCCAATGGTGCTCCTTGGTCTCGGTGAGGTATTTTGCGAGCATTCGTCCACATCACACAGCCCCTTGCACGCCTCGTGAGGAGTATACCTGTGGCACGTATACTCTCGAGGAATCTTCAGTCGCACGTTGCATGATATGTGCGAGTAATTGCCGAGACACACGCCGATGATTATTGTGCATCGGCGACGCATCGTGCGAAGTTTCGCAACATTGTAATGTTTTTTTTTCGTGCGACACCCTCGCCGATGGCAAAGATGAGCTGCGAGGGCCTCGTCGTTGCGTCATAGAATATTTTCCGATGCTTGCAAGGGTTCACACAGGTCGTCACTCCTTGTGCCAAATTTTGAACAGTCCGATAACTTGCAAGTCAAACGACCAGCCCGTGAGCAGATGTGTTGATTCAAGATCTATTTGCGATATGTTGCGAATGTGCCCATTCGTTGGTATCGGCGATGAAAATCGCACTAGTGGGAAAGGGGCTGTAAGCGTGAATTGGATTCCCATATGGATGATATGGGCTGGGTGTGAATGGGCATGGCCTTATGCAGTGTCCCGCAATCTTATATTCTTATGTTGTACTATAGACAGTCACTGAATTAGAATATAGATTAGATTTAAGTGAACCACTTTTCTCTTTCCCCATCACACTGAGTACGAAATATTATAAAAAGGGAACTTAATCGCAAATTAATCGAAGTTATTCGATTAATTTGAAGAAATTTCAACTAAGTTAAGTTGACCCATATTTATATATTAACTAGGTAAGTTAAAAGGTAATTAACTTAATTGATTCATCGGCAGAAGTTAAGTTAATTAACTTCGTTAACCCAACTCTGCTATATATATATATATATATATATATATATATATATATATATATATAAGGGCGTTCTTTTGGCATAAAAAAGTTATTATTTAGAGAGAGAATGAGAGAGAGAGAGGTGTGGATTACAGAAAAATCGGAGTCACACTAAAGTATATTTCCGGCAACTTCCAAAGGGCATTTTTATTATAGCAACGACGCTAAGGGGGATCTTTTGCATTCGTAGCAGTAACTAGACTGAAGGACGGACTGAAAACAATATTCTACACAATTTTATAAAAAAACAGTTACAGTAAATTGGAAAGCGTCAGACCAGAGTTCAGGAGAAATGGCACTAAAATCCTTGTGAATCCACTAGAAATAGCTCTCGTGTTACTTAGCATTTGCTAAGTAACACAAGAGCTATTTCCGGAAATTTTCCATCGACAGTTATGTTTGTGGCAGCACTATGAAGCGCTATTATATACTGTATATAATTGACAACTATACTGAGTTTGAATGATATATTGACCATGATCTACATTCTAATAATAACATATTTAGAAGCTTCCAAAACTAATATTATATATTCCAGAATATAGTTGCCCAGAAAAGAGGCTGGGGAAAGGTGACCGAGTTAATCCTATATAATTATTATACCTTCTCCTCCTACTCTAATCCCTTCTGATCGGCCACGTTATTAGTCTCTTCACACAATCAAACATAGGACATTCCTAGTTGTACAATGTTGCATTAGTATAGTTATATATTTTTATGATTTGCTCCTTGAATATGAGCTATATACATATCAACACTGACAAACTATAGTCTCTTGTTGGACAGGAATATAATATAATTATGTAGTCCAAATAATCTTATCAGGTCCTTCATTGTATTATATCAATAAAAAGCTAAATATAATTTACTTGTATTTGATCAAATGGAATAAATATATATTGCATATCATAACACCGTTCTGGTGGTGTAATGGTTAAGGTGGCAACAATCTGTGTGTGATAACCCGGGTTCGAATCCCGACGGATCATATATACTTTAATTAATTTCATTGGGGGTGTTTGGTGTTGTGGTGAAATTAATAAAATATAGAATAGCTAATCTCTCTCTCTCTCTCTCTCAAGAAAGTCTTATATGTGTGTGAGGTGTTTGTGTGTATGGTACCTAGCTACGAGTCGGAGCGGGTGGTGGTGGATGGGATATAATTCCAAATGAAGCCATTACTCTTAAGCTCCTCGGTGGTCTAGTTGGTTAGGTGCTGGAGTGCTGCACTACTGGCCTGGGTTCGAACCCTCGCTGGGGCATGACACAAAAATATTAATATAATGAATGGGTCAGACAATGTGGATTAAAACAAAATGCTTAGCCTCAATATTACACAGAGTTAGTAATATGAATATGATGAAAACTTAACCAATTAATCTGAAGATATTTAAACTAAGTTAAGTCAGGAAATGAGATAACATAAATTATTCATAGCATTATTTTATTATGAATGGACAACATTTTGTCGTTAACATAATTCACAAAATGTGTATCCTTTAGAAACCATTTTCGAGTGTGGGAGGCTATTAAACTTCAAAGTGTGGGCGAAAATACTTCATTGTTTGGGCGAACAAATTCCTAGTGTGGGCGAATAGACCGTAAACCCTATCATATCTTAAATGATTTAATATACGGTACCAAATGAAATAGTTCGGTCGATTATTTTATTTTACCAACTATTAGGCTATACGATATTATTTAACTTGAGAAGGACGTCTATCAGTTATAGTGCTACAAACAATATCAATGAACCTTAACTAACATGACCCTTCCTAAGCAGTACAAAACCGTCTAAATATATTTGAAATATAAAACACACATTACTGGTACTGCAATATACAGTATATATATATATACACAGCATATATATATATTACGTGTATGTATGTGTCAAAATAAATTACGGCTTTTCCCTATAGTGGGTAGAGAGCAATTGTTATCCCTATCTTTACTGCACAGATGAGAGAGAGAGAGAGAGATAGAAATATATATATATATATATAGAGAGAGAGAGAGAGAGATAGGGGGGGTGGAGTACCCGTGATTGCTGTACAGGACATTAGATGTGGCAACGTGTGGTAGTGAGATGCCTTGGTATCGAATTGGCTTGGTATTGAGCTGGTAAGGTGATGAAACCGACTGGTGTAGAAAAGGTCAAGTGGTGATATGGCATGGTGTTGAGGTGATTCGTCTCGTTTGTGTGGTGGAAGCGCCTGGTGTTGAAATGTCTAGCATCCATAGTAAACACATGCTGGAATCTCCCACAGTGCAGGCATAAAAAGAGAGTGCCGCTTTACCAGACTTGTTTTTTATTGAACCGTTTTCTCTTGTCAGCCCATTTTCTGACACATTTTGCTTTGGGTACGATTGCTTTATCATTATTTTAGGGTCTTGGTTTCCTTTTTTCCTACTCAGTACGATAACATTAAGCATGTTTCAACAGGCCCTTTGATGGGAGTATGAAAGCTCAAATATATTGTCTTGTAATGAAAACTCTCTAATATAACAACAATACTTAATTACAAATATGCTTCCGAAAGACCATGTTATAAATTACAAATTTATATTACACATTTCATGAAATGATGTGATCAGATATGCAAATATTGATAGATATATTTAACGTTAAAAGAGGGAGGGGGGGGGGGGGGGGCGAGATTGCCTTATATTATTTGCGAAAAGGATTGTCATAAAGCTCAACCGGCTATCTGACGATGGTAATATCCGATGTGAATGGCGACAACAATGTTATTATGTTAATCCATTGTTTTACTATCTCTTCTGTATTACTTTAATTGTGATTTATGTCATATTGCGTATTTGTAAACTCTGCACGACTCCCTTCATCCTTCTACTGTACCCCTTCTTCAATAAAATCCTGTTCACACTTTGATATTGGTACACATTTAATTCATTGTTAAAGTACTGCCATCATTACCAGCGTTATAGTAGACGACACTCTTCCTCAAATATAGGTATCGCTCAGTAATTATATATATATATATATATATATATATATATATATATATATATACAACCCCAGCCGGGATCGAACCTCCGACATTCAGAACGAGTGTCCAAGTTTTTAACCCACTACACCACGGCGTGATAAAGTAATCTCAACCTTTTCCTATATATATATATATAAAGGAGAAGGGAAATCCTACTTGGAGAACGTATTTCAATTCATACACAACTCATACGATCAATATTCCAGGATACATTACGGGGATTTTTTACAAGATTAGCCACGCAACTCGGGTATTAGAGATGTCATTTTAATTCTAGCCCAGTCAAACACGAGTCATTAATATCAAGTATATCACACAAATACATGTGAGCTAATAAATGTTTAAATACCGCCAGCCTGGATCGAACACTCGTTTTGAAACTCGCATTGAATGTCAGGGATTCGATCCCGGCTGTGGGTATTTAAAATTGTATTAGCTAACGTGTATTTTTGAGATATACTTTATATATATATAGGTGTGGTGAAGTGGTCTTGGACTGGTAATCCAATGTCCCGGGTTCGAATCCCGATGTATCAATGGGAAGATATTATTGGGATGCAATTTGTGCTGTACCTAGTATCAGTGCATTACCACAAAGCCCATCGA
Source organism: Paralithodes platypus (assembly GCA_032716605.1). Classification (NCBI taxonomy): domain Eukaryota; kingdom Metazoa; phylum Arthropoda; class Malacostraca; order Decapoda; family Lithodidae; genus Paralithodes; species Paralithodes platypus. Next base: position 71,144,568 of record CM064487.1, read on the forward strand.
AACGCCCCCCAAAATACCCTCATTGTTCCCCGATTACATAACACTGTATGAATATTTCCATATTCAAAATATGCTACTGTGAGGCAATGACGTTCTGAGAGTGAGGGTTCAGGTATAGGGGGTGAGACAGTGAAGCACGAAGGCGAGGCAGGTCCAGAGATGGGGCTGCTTTTAGGCGTGATTGGGCAATCAAGCGGCGTACATCTTGCGAAAACAAGATAGCAAAGGCAGCTCTAAGTGCTTCACATGTCACTCCCTAGACAGTAACGCGACCTCATAGGATTCAACGTTGAATGTACAGGCTCTCAGCCTATGTAATAGAGGGAGTAAGTTGGAATATAGAAAACCAAATTATAAATATATATATACAGTATATAATTATACAGTATATATATATATATATATATATATCCGGGTGGATGAAACTCGTTAGCCTTGGTCGACAACCCATCTAGGGGAGACAACCTTATAAAAATCCGGGTGGATGGGACTCGGCAACCTGTCTAGGGGAGTAAACCTGATACAAATCCGTACTGCTTACCTAAGGGTAAGGCAGGTTAGTGGATGGATTAGCCGCACACCACTGTAGAAATATAGTGCTAACAAGATACACAGAGGGCCTCGGAGTCGGACAGATCCTAAATTGAGTGGTCAATCCTGTAAGTCCTTCACTTAACTGGCTCGGGTTGTCCCTCTCACAGGGAATAGGTCCGCTTGGGGCCTTCTGTGTATCGCCACCCTCGTAAGGGGAGTAAGGCGTCTGGCAATAGATAGATAGATAGATATATATATATAGATAGATATATATAGATATATATATACTGTATGTATGTATATATATATATATATATATATATATATATATAAATACTGCATATAATTATATACAGTATTGGAAGCTATACACAGAGCGTTGAATTTAGTTTGTCGTAAACGGAATACTTCCCTGAATACTTTAAGACCGCCTCAGCCATTTTTTCAACAAAATATATTTTAGCCGGGTTTACTATATAGTGAGAAACTACCTTTGATGAAAGCAAAGAGAAGCTGAGAATTTGTTGTAGGTTGGAATAGTTCCTGTCTTTGGCAATTATAAATATAACAATGGAAGATGATGGGAGATCACTGGTCCTTGTTTGATTGTGATCTTAACAATGGTGTGTCAAACCCTTCCATCCAACAGACTGGTAAATTCATATATTCATATCTACTTTAAATGGTATGAGATCGACAGATTTAAAACGAGTTTGTTCATTGCAAGGTAAGTTTGAATAATACTTTACTAGTGCAAACACAAAATCACTCCCTATGCATGCCTCTTGCTTAATATAATATCTTTAGATGCAAACTTTGTATTCGATAAAACTACACTTCCATGATTTACTACCACCTCATCACTTCATGCATTTTGACTCTTAAGTTAATCTAGTCCTGCCACCATCATGTACACATGCTCTACAACCTGTCACATGCTGCATGTTATAAATAAACTTTACCTCTATGTCATACTCAGTTTCATGTATACCTTCTTCAATGTTCACCTACACTTAGCCACGTGTCTCTATACCCAAAACTATCTCTGCTACTAGAGTAGTGTGCACTCAATTGCTGATTACAAGACTGAATTTACAAAATACAAAATATATATGTTTTGGAAGGCCTAGTTTTGCATGTTAAATAGTGATTAGTAACTTCCTGGGTATACAATGTACACTTGCCTACCAACTAGACATTAATCCATGCAGGTGCCTCACCTCCATGTAAGGTCTGAGCCACACATCACTCTCACATTATCAGCTTGGTAATGGGGGCGTCTATCACCGGGTGCTTCCATCATGGCTTCTATGTACATTAATCTGTGCAGGTGCCTCACCTTCCTGTAAGGTCTGAGCCACACATCACTCACATTATCACCTTGGTAATGGGGACGTCTATCACCGGGTGCTTCCATCATGGCTTCTAGTGTACATTAATCCGCGCAGGTGCCTCACCTCCCTGTAAGGTCAGAGCCACACATCACTCTTACATTATCACCTTGGTAATGGGGGCGTCTATCTCCGGGTGCTTCCATCATGTCTTCTAGTGTACATTAATCCGTGCAGGTGCCTCACCTCCCTGGAAGGTCTGAGCCACACATCACTCTCACATTATCATCTTGGTAAGGGGGGTGCTTCCATCATGGCTTCTAGTGCACATTAATCCGTGCAGGTGCTTCACCTCCCTGTAAAGTCTGAGCCACGCATCACTCTCACATTATCACCTTGGTAATGGAGGCGTCTATCACCGGGTGCTTCCATCATGGCTTCTAGTGTACATTAATCCGTGCAGGTGCCTCACCTCCCTGTAAAGTCTGAGCCACGCATCACTCTCACATTATCACATTGGTAATGGAGGCGTCTATCACCGGGTGCTTCCATCATGGCTTCTAGTGTACATTAATCCGTGCAGGTGCCTCACCTCCCTGTAAGGTCAGAGCTACACATCACAATCACATTATCACCTTGGTAATGGGGGCGTCTATCACCGGATGCTTCCATCATGGCTTCTAGTGTACATTAATCCGTGCGGGTGCCTCACCTCCCTGTAAGGTGTGAACCACACATCACTCTCACATTATCACCTTGGTATTGGGGGTGTCTATCACCGGGTGCTTCCATCATGCCTTCTAGTGTACATTAATCCGTGCAGGTGCCTCACCTCCCTGTAAGGTCTGAGCCACACATCACTCTCACATTATCACCTTGGTAATGGGGGCGTCTATCACCGACTGCTTCCATCATGGCTCCTATTGTACATTAATCCGTGCAGGTGCCTCACATCCCTGTAATGTTTGAGCCACACATCACTCTCACATTATCACCTTGGTAATGGGGGCGTCTATAACCGGGTGCTTCCATCATGGCTTCTAGTGTACATTAATCCGTGCAGGTGCCTCACCTCCCTGTAATGTTTGAGCCACACATCACTCTCACATTATCACCTTGGTAAGGGGGGCGTCTATAACCGGGTGCTTCCATCATGGCTTCTAGTGTACATTAATCCGTGCAGGTGCCTCACCTCCCTGTAAGGTCTCAGCCACACATCACTCTTACATTATCACCTTGGTAATGGGGGCGTCTATCACCGGGTACTTCCATCATGGCTTCTAGTGTACATTAATCCGTGCAGGTGCCTCACCTTCCTGTAAGGTCTGAGCCACACATCACTACTTGGTGATGGGGGCGTCTATCACCGGATGCTTCCATCATGGCTTCTAGTGTACATTAATCTGTGCAGTTGCCTCACCTCCCTGTAAGGTCTGAGCCACACATCACTCTCACATTATCACCTTGGTAATGGGGGCATCTATAACCGGGTGCTTTCATCATGGCTTCTAGTGTACAATTATCCGTGCAGGTGCCTCACCTCCCTGTAAGGTCTGAGCCACATATCACTCTCACATTATCACCTTGGTAATGGGGGCGTCTATCACCGGGTGCTTCCATCATGGCTTCTATTGTATATTAATCTGTGCAGGTGCCTCACCTCCCTGTAAGGTCTGAGCCACACATCACTCTCACATTATCATCTTGGTAATGGGGGCATTTATCACCGGGTGCTTCTATCATGGCTTCTAGTGCACATTAATCCGTGCAGGTGCCTCACCTCCCTGTAAGGTCTGAGCCACACATCACTCTCACATTATCACCTTAGTAATGGGGACGTCTATCACCGGGTGCTTCCATCATGGCTTCTAGTGTACATTAATCCGTGCAGGTGCCTCACCTCCCTGTAAGGTCTGAGCCACACATCACTCTCACATTATCGCCTTGGTAATGGGGGCATCTATAGCCGGGTGCCTCCATCATGGCTTCTAGTGTACATTAATCCGTGCAGGTGCTTCACCTCCCTGTAAGGTCTGAGCCACACATCACTCTCACATTATCACTTTGGTAATGGGGGCGTCTATCACCGGGTGCTTCCATCATGGCTTCTAGTGTACATTAATCTGTGCAGGTGCCTCACCTCCCTGTAATGTCTGAGCTACACATCACTCTCACATTATCACCTTGGTAAGGGGGACGTTTATCACCGGGTGCTTCCATCATGGCTTCTAGTGTACATTAATCTGTGCAGGTGCCTCACCTCCCTGTATGGTCTGAGCCACACATCACTCTCACATTATCACTTTGGTAATGGGGGCGTCTATCACCGGGTGCTTCCATCATGGCTTCTAGTGTATATTAATCTGTGCGGGTGCCTCACCTCCCTGTAATGTCTCAGCCACACATCACTCTTACATTATCACCTTGGTAATGGGGGCATCTATCACCGGGTGCTTCCATCATGGCTTCTAGTGTACATTAATCCGTGCAGGTGCCTCACCTCCCTGTAAGGTCTGAGCCACACATCACTCTCACATTATCACCTTGGTAAGGGGGACGTTTATCACCGGGTGCTTCCATCATGGCTTCTAGTGTACAGTTGGCCAACTTAGTCCTGTGACAAAATATTGTGGTATGTGGAGGTGTGTGGCATTTCATCCGTAGGTAGTAAACATCGTAGTTTTATGAATGAATCACTCAAACCACATGGTGTATGAAAGAAGGGACGTGATTGGGTGAGACGGGAAATATCGGGAAATTAAATTTTTCCGTTTATCTGCATTCTTGGAGGGTTAATAGAAGTTCCAGCATTATGTTAGGTAATAAAGTTATATTTATTGAACAAGCTTACAATTAATACTAATACATAACTTATCCGTACTCAAATGATTAACCCTCTCACCACGGAAGGGCTCTTGAACGCCCATAAAAAAGCATATAACAGGTACCCGGATGGTCTCTTGAACGCCCAGTGGTTGAAAGCCTGTGAGCTTCGTGTGCGAGGCGTCGGTCCGACGCATATAAACAACAGTCGGCTGGACCGTCGCCCCGCATCTCCGGCCACAAGAAGGATGAGCGTCGCTTGTTCGTGTGTGCCTGTATGTTGTTGTTAAGTATCGAAAAGTGGTGTAAAGTGGCTGTTTTGGCCATAAAGTTATCTCCAATGAAATCATCATCACAGCTCAACCAGTTGACTTAGAGAGCTCTACTTAATGCCATTCTACAGGTAAATAACACAGCTACGCTTGGGGATGCGCGGGAATGCGGGAAGCAGTCTGATTAACGAATATACGGTAGCCTAGCCTAGACGTTTTTCGGCCAAAACACCCGGGTTTCGAGGAATATATATATAATACATAGCCGGGGCTGGAGGGTTAAGCATGGCAGAAAAAGCGAGTGTGTCAGAGGTAGGAGGGTGAGGCTTCAATTAAATTTAATCGAGATGGCACACCCGAGTTTAAATGGCTCAAAAGTGAATGGTTGTATTTAAGCTGTCTGGCTTATTCATGTTATGGACAGTATGATTTAAATATTGTTATAAATGAATTTAAGTTCGTAATTTAAATGTCTAGACTTTATTTGTATTAACATTATGATTTAAGAGTTTCTGGTGGCTATACATTTCCGTAACCCGTTTTTCTTTAATACAGTTAGAAAACAACATTAAGCGTTCTGGTAATGCATAGGTTTCTTCCCAGAATATAAGAGATCCTTCTTAATTTTCAGGCGATTTATATTCAACTCTGGAAGGACCAGTTACTTAAACTATTTACTGAAATTGATATTAACCCCTTGATCCTTAAAGGTTTTTCCTAAGCTAAGCATGAATATTTAGTAGTAGTATCAATGCAGATGAAGCAGTCGTCATCTGATTGAAGGGATTAAGGTGAATAACTTACAATATATAGGTTGTAGCTGGAATTATAAAGTGATCATCGGTTGCAAAAGGGTTGACATTATGTTTAACCTTCTAACTATATGAGAGGCGTTTCCAAATTTGAAAAAAGGTTGCCTAATGTTTGTCATACTAAAAGTATACATTATATAGTGCGTCAATGTATTAACAGTTAAGAACAAATATAAACAGACATACATTTCAGTCTTTTGCAATGGCAATTGAATCGACTTACCCAAGCCATAACACAACCCTGCTCGTCCTGCCATGGTCGTGGTGGTGTTGGTGGTGGAAGTGTGAGGAAGGCAAACAAGCAAATAGTCTAGTAAAGGGATGCCAGCTTCAAATATCTGGACGCATTTATATACAAATTATACTTAAATTATTGTGTTGAATATAATAGCAGGGCTTAATTATCAATAATCTTTTTTAGTGAATACTGGTACACATTTGCCGATAGAGTACAACAGAGGCTTCTATCAGTCACAAACAACAATATCAGTTTTCAGTTCGGACATTGACGGGTATTTCTCGGGCAACGTAATGTGCAGGGCGTTTGCAGAAAGAATGAGGATATGATTTTAACATAATGTAGCTCAACAAACTTCAAATGACATCCCCTCTCAAAAAATAAAATAAATACATATTAATATATAAATATATAAATATAATATATAAATACAACAAGAAAACTGACACACACACACACTACGAAACTTCGATGTCATTAGCTCCATTGAAATACTGAGTTTGCGCTAGTCACTAAATAAATGTATAATTATAGATTATGTCCTAGAATGCCGCTACCACCATGTAATGTATAATTATAGATTATGTCCTAGAATGCCGCTACCACCATGTAATGTATAATTATAGATTATGTCCTAGAATGCCGCTACCACCATGTAATGTATAATTATAGATTATGTCCTAGAATGCCGCTACCACCATGTAATGTATAATTATAGATTATGTCCTAGAATGCCGCTACCACCATGTAATGTATAATTATAGATTATGTCCTAGAATGCCGCTACCACCATGTAATGTATAATTATAGATTATGTCCTAGAATGCCGCTACCACCATGTAATGTATAATTATAGATTATGTCCTAGAATGCCGCTACCACCATGTTTTTCCTTGTCACAGGTCGAAATTTACGGTTAGTCCATATATGGAATTAGTTATTTTGTTAACAGATAAATTGTGAGCATGATTATATTCTTTAAATCTCTGACTAATAGAAGACTTGTCTAAACCTAATGCAATACTATAGAAGTAACAGGAGGTTTATTAAATATATTTGTTATTCTTCCTTTTACGAAAGGTCTTCTATCTATTTATCTATTGTCAGATGCCATACTTCCCTTCATGAGGGTGGCCATACACAAAATGCCCCCAAGCGGACCTATCCCCTCTAAGAGAGACAACCCCTGCCAGTTTACTGAAGGACTTACAGGATTGACCACGTCCGATTCCTAGGCCACTAAAGGTCTTACTATAAATCAAAGTAATATGTTGGCGGTAACTGCAAACATATACGGTATGTAAACATAGGCTGCAAGAGAGTAAAGTATATATAAATAAAAAGTGATAATGAGAAAGTTTTTTAGTCGAGAGTTAAAGTTTTTCTCTTTATCCTTTTAAAGTGATTTTGAACACAAGATAACTTATATCGGTACCCAATTTTATATATTTACCATGTCTCTCTCTCTCTCATGAGAATATATGTTTACAAAGGGATTGGAACAGCAACAGCCAGAGTGATATTGATCAGGCTGCTCATCTTTATGATACCGGAGAGGTAGAAGTAACTCAGCTGATTTTACTTCCCGTATTAACCAATACAGTGAAGTTTATAGGGGTTTGATTGCGTTGAAATTACCAAAGCCAATATTGAAAGACGATACAACCTCTCCATAAATATTAGGAATGGCCAATCAGTTAAAATATTAACTAATAGTTATAAATCCTTTGATTCCTAAAGGTTCTTCATAAGCTGAGTATGGAAATGTTGTAGTTGCATTATCAAAATAGAATATGTGTAGCTTGATTAGGCCTACAAGGGTTAAGCTCTATAACAATCATTTGATTATAGCAGGAATTACAAAATATAAATCATGTGTGATAAACATACTCCTTTGTAGGGATGAAACTGACGCCATTTTTTTCAAATATTATTTGTTGTATAGTTACGCTTCGTATAGACTAATATGATTACTTCTAAATGACACACAAATAATACACAAAACAAACAATCCGACACATTATCATGATAATATAATGGTGGCAGTTTATATCCCTACACTGGATGGTGTTTATCACGGATAAGTTCTCTGGAATCCTGAGGCTGTTGAAGGTGGAGCACAGCTGATCTAGGGTTGCCAGAAGGTATTCTATAATTGGTGAACACTAGTGTATATTTGGAGTGCCAATATTATTAATAAACATGCATATGTGTTGTAAATTATATAAGCATGATAATCGAATCGTTGTTCCCAGTCATTTTACCAATTGGTTTCTTATTGAATAACAATACATGCTAATATGGTAAAAAAAGTATAGTTTATGATATACGTAACTCTTAATACGGTGAATGAATTCATGTTATTGGTATGAGTGATGCTGACTTGTTGATATTAGATGCTATTGAGCAACTACCATTGGCAACAAGCAGTTTTCCATAATACTCATATAATTCAACTTCAATGTTAAATTGGAACCGTATATATATTTAGGAACGTATCATTCTGTTGCATATATATGTATATATATATATATATATATATATATATATATATATATATATATATATATATATATATAATGATACTGATGATGAAATTGGGAGAGAGAGAAATAACATGAGACATATGACATATCAATATGTGTACCAGTATCATCTAACGATTAGTGTGTTCAAAGTTACTAAATGTTGAATAGGGTCTGAGGGTCATCTTTCGAGTAATACGCCTTTCCATATTATCGATAAGCATTTTCTACGATCATAACCTTTTTCAAACTATGTCTCCATGTATGCATTTCCAGCTATCGCCAGAATAAGACATATATATTCATAAGGACCTCTCGTAAGATTATTATAATACTCAATAACCCTCTTCAATACGATAATCACTTGTATAATGTTATGGTTCCAGTTGTTTTATCGTGTTGTATTCATCTTAAGGAAGGCCCTTAATAGTCAGATTTTAATAGAAAATTAATAGAATTCTAATTTATGTATTACACTACAAAATAATTGAAATATGAAATGAATGTTTACTTATACTAATGTTCGGAATTTCTAAGCAGTATTAAAGGTATTCAAGGTAATATTGTTAAAATAAATATTTTAATGCAGCTAATAACAGGTAATGACACCTGTTGACCTCGAAGTGGCACATTGTTTACCCCTCGTTATCAGAAGTTATGTGGCACCATACTACATTATAATCCAATGCTTATTTATTCTCCTAAAGGCAATCACATTGTTTTATGAGAATAATTATTATCCTCTGACAGTCCGGTTCAATGAATGTTGTTGATGTGTTTGATCGAAATCTGCTTTGCTCTTATCCCCAAATGAGTACCAGCATGCACTAAACTCCCTTATTAGTAAAACTAATAATTATAATAATAGTAATTCCATGTTGCTCTGTACTGCATTTTTTGTTTGTATTATATTGTGTAATGAAATAGTTTCAATTACGTCAAAGTAGCAACCAGTGACTTAACAATGTGCTCGTTTACCCCCTGAATTCATCCCCACCCACACCTCTACCATCACTACCACCACCACTTCCACAATCCTGGGTGTGTAAAAGGACAAGCGGGGCTCATTTTGGGTTTGGTAAAGATATTAAAGATATCTAAGGGCCATTACAAAAAACTGTAACTTGTGAAATGGGCAATATAAGAAAGATATTAATGGCGGATGAATCCGCTACATCCCAAATCTGCTACATACCATGTTATAAAATCACGTGGTGCAATAGCCACCACAGTCAGTAGCAGATATCCGTCAGGTTCACTTTGTTCATTTTGGCTCTGCAAACAACTTTGGTTTTAAAGTTCAATGTCGTGAAGGCAGCCGTTTGAGAGAAGTAGTGCCTCAAAGGTTCCAGAGACAAAACCACACAGTGAAACGGCCTACTTAGCGAGTGTAGCGGAAATCTGCAATGTTCACTATGTTCGTTAATTTTATGCTCTGCGAAAACTTAGGTCTTTGTGTTCAATTTCATAGAGGCGCAGCCATTTAGGAGGAGTAGTGCGTCAAAGGAAACAGAGATGACACAATTCAGTTCAGTAAAATACAGCCATCTTTCTAGTGGAATCGGAAAACAAATGTTTATCGAATTAGTTAGCATGACAATTCATTACATATTTAATCAAATCTTCTGCTAATTGCTATGATAAAAGAACTCTTGGCAATATCCACGTGTATAGTTTAACCTTTTCAATGTCCAATTGAGCATATCTGTTCTGGTGGCTGGCTATATTCAGACGATTTTATTCAGATTAGGAAGGGTATATGGATGTCAGCGGGTTAACTGAGACAGTCGTTACCCTTATAATTCTCACAGCTCCATCCTAAATTGTATAAAATCATCTAATGATAGGCCTATCCTGAATAAACTATCAAAATGCGTCATAATGTTGAGAGGGTTAAGAAGGATCTCTCATACATACAATGCATTCTTTACCAGGGACCTTTTCTATTTATAAGAAAGGCGTATAACATAATTAAGATATAATTATACTATCAGACACTATGCATTCATAATATTCGTGCAAACACGAGTTCAGACATCAATAATTTTGGTAATAAATTCGTACAATATATTAGTACGAAGCATTTTACTTTATATAGAAGTTTTAAGACAAAATATTATGATCAATATATAGGCATCTTGAAAACAACCATTCACTTGTTAGTTGTGTAGTCCGGCCACACCGTCTCGATTGAACTGATTCGAATTCCCACCCTCCTGCCACCACCACACTCTCATTCCTACCACTTATATTATATTTGTGTATAGTCATGTATAAATATTTATTGTAAACATCTTCATTTCGTATTCCTGTCATATTCAACGTCTTTCTGAAGGTTATATTAACATTGTATTAATGCAAAAAATTAAAGCAAATTGAACTTCACGATGATCCTCGCCTCGACCAATCATTTCCCTCCTTTCATGCGCCTTTCGGTTTGAGTGGTTCATTCATAAAACTACGTTGTTTACTATGGATGAAATGCCACACACCTCCACACACCACAAAATGTTATTGCAGGACTAAGTTGGCCAACTGTACATTAATCCGTGCCGGTGCCTCACCTCCCTGTAAGGTCCGAGCCACACATCACTCTCACATTATCACCTTGGTAATGGGGGCATCTATCACCGGGTGCTTCCATGGATGGCTTCTACCTCCATTACTTCAGATCGTGAGTCTCTTCATAAATATTGTTTCACAGGATACTTCACTCCACTCCCTCTTACCTGCCCTGCCAACTTTGGATTCCCTGTCTGAGTTTTATCTGTGCTGGATAAGTAAGATAATATCATTGGACGTCTAAACAATTGAGCATAATGTGTATAGCTTTGAAACACTAGAATACATATTAATATGGCATTTTCGCTAATTCAGCTATCAAAAGATGACACAGCGACATGTTAACAATAAAGCCATCACAGAGGCAATTATTCAACAAATAATATATATATATTGTATAGAGTAGCGGAGCAGGAGAGAGGAGGCCTTAATCTACCCAGGCAAACATGACAGGTGTCGGGTAGGCTACAACAACAAGGTCCCATGAGAACATCCACCCACCTGCACACGTGGACCATGGAAGCCATGGGAAATATATGCTTCCCACGACAGCAGGAGACCTAATCAATTGTCCGTGTGACTCTGTTATAAGACTAGTGTGACTCCTTTTTCTTGCCGAAAGTTAGGGCTTAGGAAAATGTCGGTAGGAGGTAAGAGTTATAGAGTTAGTCTGTGCCCGAGCGTGTCCGAAGACGGAGGTGGAGAGAACCCCTTCGCTCTGGTCTGGGCTCACCCCTGGGTGTGCGTGACATGCTGTCTCCTAGTTTGTGAGTTAGGACAAGTCAGTGAGTGCACTGGTTGATGTCCTTTGAAGGGGAGATAAAGACAGCATAGGTACGTTATTGTGCATGTGTAACGAGCCCTAGTGTTGTGTGGGGCTCTATGTATTTTGGTGGGGTTGTGTTGGTGTATTCTGGTGTTGTGTAACCAACACTGATTCGTGTTCTTGAGTGCACACATCGTCCGAGCGTTATCTGGCGATAATTATCTAAGCACGGTAGCTTGTCAATCAATGTTAATTAAATGTCCGTGAAGTGGAGTTTGTGTGTCACTCTGTGGTGATATTATTATGGTATCGTATGTCGGTCTGTAATTGAGTTGTGATTCAGTTTACTTTCAGTGTGCATAGTGTTGACTAACCGTTTGCCTTCAAATGTTCTTTTGTGTGTTCATTCCTTGTAACAAGTGCATTTACTCGAAGCTTTCATTCGGTGCTTAGTCAACTATTATTCATTGCTACTCAGGTGTTTTCTTCTGATGTTTATATCGGAGATCTTTGCCTTGATTAACTGAATTATTGTGCTTATCAACCTGTTCGTTTTCCCTAGTTAATAGTAATATAATTAATACGAAAATTAGTGGTGTTTGATATCATCCTTCTTCATTATTTATGATAATAACCCTTCTTGCTTTCTGATCATAATTGCATGACGTTGTTGCCGGTGGTTGAATTTTAATCTCTTGGGTTCAACACTGTAGGGCTGAAACAAGAATTTGGCGACCTTGCCAGGATCTAGCGAACTTGAACCCGGATTATACGAGCTTGTACCTGCAATAGGGACTTGTATTTTTGTTTATGACTGTTCACCGGGACTCGAACTTAACACCTTAAGAGCGGCCTATGCGGTTTATTTATATGTACCGCCCAGCGGGGTGTTTTTAGCCAAAATAGGGCTGTTTACGTGATAATTTTCATGCCTAAATAAGACCCAGAACGTAAAACAAGTACCTATCCCTGAAAGGGCATAAACAGAGCTTTCGAATGACACCATAACGATCCTTTTATGATGGCTAGTTTTCTTGCAATAACCGTGCAACGCGAGTGCAAAAAGCATGTAATTCGGTACTTCCCCATATAATTCAGTATGTAGCGAGTGAGAGAGGGAGGAGGGAGCTGAGATTCGTGTCAGTAGGTTCGCCGCGGTGGTCTGGAGCAGTCATACGCTCGCTAGTCTCCTGCCACCACTTGTCTCTCTCTCTCAGCAACATTACGTGCTGAAATTGCCACTCGACCTATGTCAAGCGCCGCCACATAGTCCAGCTTTATTAAATACGACTTATGTGGTGAGCCGCTAATTAAGGGTTAAACACTTTTAAAATCTTTGTTTTTGCTTTTCACTGGAATCACAACTCAGACGATTTGTTGGTGTACTGCATTGCTGCTCTTCTCTCGTTTCTGGTACATGAATTCAATTTTGTTTTTGCTTTAATCGGATCAATTAAAACAGGCCAATATGTTTCTTATAAGCGATGAGGATGTAGAAAGGTTTCTTCGCTCAGATCCCACTTACGAAAATGTCTCTAGTCTTGCTAGGCAGGAGCTTAAACTAGTGGCGGACAAGTTGGAGATTGACAACGTAATCGCTGACACTAAGGCGGAGTTATTGGAGTGGGTGTTAGAGATTGGGGCTAGTTTCCACCACCAGGGATGGGTTAGAAGCAGCTGGGGTACAGATTGTAACAGACACACAACAATCACAATCGGTACCAAACACAAACGACCAGGTAGAGTTGCTCAGAATGCAACTGGAGTTAGCCAATCTTCAAGTAGAAAAGGAAACACAACAAATCGAACGGGAAAAACAACACACAGAACAGGCGAGGCTGAAATTGGAGGAGGGGAAACTCGAGTGTGCTAACGGGACACGGAATGGGCAGGGAGGCGGCAACTTGTTTGATGTTACTAAACACGTTCGTATGGTGCCAACGTTCAGCGAGGCAGATCCTACTGGGTATTTCTTGGCTTTTGAGATAGTCGCGAGTAACATGGACTGGCCTAGGGATAAATGGGCTCTCTTGTTACAAAGTGGGTTAAAGGGAAAGGCTTTTGCTGCCTATACTGCTCTTTCTGTGGCTCAAAGTGACGATTATGAGACTGTAAAGGAAACCATTCTACATGCCTACGAATTAGTGCCTGAAGCTTACCGTTTGCAGTTTAGGAATCACTACAAACCTAATAATTTGACGCATGTGGAGTTCATGTATGAAAAGAAAAAGGAACTAAACAGGTGGCTGCGTTCTCGGGAGATCAAAGGTGACTATGAGAAAATGTTTGAGCTCCTTCTTTTGGAGGATTTCTGTAGGACAGTTAATAGGGAAGTAGCTTCACATATCCTAGAAAAAGGTACCGTGAATCCCGAGAAGGCTGCGACAGTCGCTGATGAATATGTCCTGACGCGCAAAATAGGTATAGACAGTAAAGCATGCAACAGTAAAGGAAACAATTATCGCTACCCTGAGTCACCAAGGTCACCGACCACTGACAGTGTTACCAACCAGGCTCCGAATATTCCACCTCAAAAATTTAATGAAAAGCCATGGCAGCCCACTGCTTCTCCTACCACTGTCGGAAATAAGAGGGAAGTAAGGGGAGAGGTGAGTTGTTTCTACTGTGATAAAGCTGGTCACGTAGAACGTGATTGTTTCCTTAAACAGAGGCGTAAGGGCATGGGAGATAGGCCTATGGCAGATAACAGTAAGGCGGAGTACATGCGAGACTTTAAATCCGTAGCTCTGATGTCCATCCTGGGGAAAGTCTGTGTGAATGAGGAAGATAAGGAGAAGAGAAAGATGGATGATGCATTTGCTGCCTTTGTGTCGTATGGATCTGTTCGTAAGAATGATGAAGTTAAGCCTGTGAAAATCTTGAGAGATACAGGTGCAGCACAAACGCTCATGAGAATGAAGGTGCTGGAGAAATTTGTATAGGAGGGTAAAAGCATCCTCATTCATGGTGTGGGGGGCAGTCTGTCTGTGCCACTCATAAACTTGGAGCTGAGAAGTGGGCTCATGACGGGAATGGTGACTGTGGGACTGATGAATGAATTGCCAGTGCCTGGGATTGACCTTGTGTTAGGAAATTATTTAGCGGGGAGGAAGGTGAATAATTCTCCCATAATTGTTTCAAGGTCTACTGATTGTGCTGCAACGGGAGAGCTGAAGAAGGTACCAGCTGCATTTCCTGTTTGTACTGTGTTCCGGTCCATGTCTCATAAAATTAATGGGATGAATGTGGCAATGGCGAAAAAGAGTGGTGTTGCAAGTGTGCAAGGTGTGCTAGATGGCCCTAATGAATTGGGATTAGAAAAATTGTTCTCGCTAGCAAAGAGTGATGTGCAAAGGTGTGCTAGATGGCCCTAATCAGATGGGATTAGAGGAACTGTTCTAGCTGGCAAAGGGTGATGTTGCAAGGGTGCAAAGTGTGTTTGAGGGCCCTGATGAGGTTGGGCTAGATTAATTATTCTCGTTAAATGATGGGGTGAGAGAGAATGGAGGTGTCTCAGGTGAAAAGAATATGCCTGATGTGGGCCCATTTACTAATCACGAGGTTATGAGATTGTTGGAGTTGCAGAAAATGGATCCAGAGCTGCAGAGATTCAATGTGTGGTGTAATCAATGAACTGCCTATGCACAGAAATGATCCTCTTAATTGTATAGCAGAGGATAAAGGTTGGAGGTGTGGTAGTGCCAAGGTGAGCCAGAGGGAGGTCATGAGTCCGGCGCTTGGTAATAGTTTGGCTGGATACGTGTCAGTGAAGGAAGACACGGGTGCTGCTGATGGTGTTGCAGAGGATGGTGAAATGTTGGAGTGTCCCCCGGAATGCTCCGAGTCGGACAATGGTGATGGAATGTGACGTGGGCGTGGCGGATGCTTAGCCTGTCAAGCTGCGGCTGTGCCGAGTTAACCCCGAAAGAGCCAAGGTGACGCGCCAGGAGGTCGACGACAAGCTGCAACGCAACTTCAGAGAGCCATGCCAGAGTGAATGGTCCTTGACTGTCACTCTCAGAGAAAACCCAGGTGGGTCAGCAGGGTTTTGCATTGATGTTAAGAAAGTCAATGATATCACCAAGAGTGACACTTACCATTTGCCTAGAATTAAGGAATGTATTGGGCATGTGGGGGGTGCCAAGTTCAAACTGGTTGTGGATGTAAGTGATTTGGGGACAGGTGCAGTCTTGTTGCAAGGTGATGATCATAAAGTAAAACATCCTGTGTCTGGTGACAGCAAGAATATTAACTTTGTTCATAATAATTGCAAGGTGGAGTTTGTTCTTGCATGAGTACCACCTCAGTATCATTCATATTCCAGGGAAATGTAATGTCATTGCTGACCACCTGTCCCGCATATACAATTTTTTTATGAATGCAAATTTGTTGCTGTCAAATTTGTTTTTAACACCTTACGAGCGGCCTATGCGGTTTATTTATATGTACCGCCCAGCGGGGTGTTTTTAGCCAAAATAGGGCTGTTTACGTGATCATTTTCATGCCTAAATAAGACCCAGAACGTAAAACAAGTACCTATCCCTGAAAGGGCATAAACAGAGCTTTCGAATGACACCATAACGATCCTTTTATGATGGCTAGTTTTCTTGCAATAACCGTGCAACGCGAGTGCAAAAAGCATGTAATTCGGTACTTTCCCCATATAATTCAGTATGTAGCGAGTGAGAGAGGGAGGAGGGAGCTGAGATTCGTGTCAGTAGGTTCGCCGCGGTGGTCTGGAGCAGTCATACGCTCGCTAGTCTCCTGCCACCACTTGTCTCTCTCTCTCAGCAACATTACTTGCTGAAATTGCCACTCGACCTATGTCGAGCGCCGCCACATAGTCCAGCTTTATTTAACTCGACTTATGTGGTGAGCCGCTAATTAAGGGTTAAGGGAGAGGGTGTAAGGAGTAGCGGAACAGGAGAGAGGAGGCCTTAATCTATCCAGGCAAACATGACAGGTGTCGGGTAGGCTACTATAACAAGGTCCCATGCGACTGTCCACCCACCTGCACACATGGACCATGTAAGCCGTGAGAAATATATGCTTTCCACGACAGCAGGAGACCTAATCAATTGTCCGTGTGACTCTGTTATAAGACTAGTGTGACTCCTTTTTTTTGCCAAAAGTTAGGGCTTAGGAAAGAGATGTTGGTTAGGAGGTAAGAGTTATAGAGTTAGTCTGTGCCCGAGCGTGTCAGAAGACGGAGGTGGAGAGAACCCCTTTGCTCTGGTCTGGGCTCACCCCTGGGCATGAGTGACATGCTGTCTCCTAGTTTGTGAGTTAGGACAAGTAAGTGAGTGCACTGTTTGATGTCCTTTGAAGGGGAGATGAGACAGCATAGGTACGTTATTGTGTATGTGTAACGATCCCTAGTGTTGTGTGGGGCTCTTATGTATTTTGGTAGGGTTGTGTTGGTGTATTAAGGTGTTGTGTAATGAACACTGATTCGTGTTCTTGAGTGCACACGTCGTCCGAGCGTTATCTGGCGATAATTATCTAAGCACGGTAGCTTGTCAATCAATGTTAATTAACACTCTCCGACTCATATGACGCTATCGCGTCATATGGAACTCATGCCAAAAAACTCATATGATGCTAGAGCGTCATATGAACTTATCTTCATAGCTCTCTAATAAGTTTATGACGCGATTGAGCGTCATATGAGCTCAGTAAGTTAGGTAAGTTAGATGAAAATCTGTCGATTGGTGGCAACCCCGAGTTTCTCAGACTTCTAACGGTCCCGCAGTGAGGTTTTGACAGTTGTGGGGTACAGTGGCAATAATACGGTGTCTCCCGCCTCCTCGCCAGTAAGTTAACTATTTATGTCTGAGGGGGTTAAATGTCCGTGAAGTGGAGTTTGTGTGTCACTCTGTGGTGATATTATATGGTATCGTATGTCGGTCTGTAATTGAGTTGTGATTCAGTTTACTTTCAGTGTGCATAGTGTTGATTAACCGTTTGTCTTCAAATGTTCTTTTTGTGTGTTCATTCCTTGTAATGAGTGTATTTACTCGAAACTTTCATTCGGTGCTTAGTCAACTATTATTCATTGCTACTCCGGTGTTTTCTTCTGACGTTTATATCGGAGATCTTTGCCTTGATTAACTGAATAATTGTGCTTATCTTCCTGTTCGTTTTCCCTAGTTAATGGTAATATAATTAATACGAAAATTAGTGGTGTTTGATATCATCCTTCTTCATTATTTATGACAATAACCCTTCTTGCCTTCTGTTCGTAATTGCATGACGTTGTTGCCGGCGTTTGAATTTTAATCTCTTGGGTTCAACACTGTAGGGCCGTAACAATATATATACTGTGTATAAGGGGAGGTGTGGCTGAGTGGTATTGCCACTGGCCTGGTAATCCAAAGGTCCCGGGTTCAAATCCTGATGTATCAATGGGAAGATATTATTGGGATGGAATTTTTGCTGTACCTAGTATCAGTGCATTACCACAAAGCCCACCGAATCGCCAATAAAATACCCTCATTGTTCCCTGATTAAATAGCACTGTATGAATATTTCCATATTCAAAAATAACCTATAAGGGTGCAATGCCTGGTGAGTTATCTGCTCAACAGGTGGCATTGTGTGTGTGTGTAAGAGTGAGAGTCCGAGTGTTGGGGGTGAGACCGTGAATGACGGGAATGAGGTGGCTTCAGAGATGGGGTCGCTTCGGGCCATGAGTGAACACCGTGCCTCATGTGAAGGCAAGATGGCAGGTGCTCGTTGTACTCTACGTGCTTCACATGTCTCACTCCCTAGAGTGGAGCAAGACCTCATACAGGCTTCACTGCTCATTGTACAGCGGTGAATGTTCAGGCTCTCGGCCTATGCCCGAGAGGGAGTAAGTTGGAATATAGAAAAAAATAAAAATAAAATATATATATTACTGTTCATCATAAATCTTCGTTTTCCACACAACGAGTCTATTGCCAGTATATATATATATATATATATATATATATATATATATATATATATATATATACAGGGTGATTCAGAACTAATGTCAAAACATGACCACACATATTCATGAGGTGGAGATGCGTATATTTCTTTCTATGACTTTTTCCCTAAAGTGTATGGAAAACTAGTTAAAACTACTTTATTAAATCTAGCGAACTTATCCAATGCCTTGCCAGTGATATTATAGGCAGGAATCAGAACACATTACCCCTTCTTCCCCCTTCCCCCCCACACCCACCCCTCCTACTCTTCACCACCCCTACTCCTCTACTCGGCTCCACTCAGTTAACAACCAGCTTCACAATGTTCGTAGTTCGAGACCCGTTATTTAGAAGCATTTCTCAAAATGCAATTATCAGAATATCATCCTTGTCAGAGACCGACCTTCCTAATTTAATGAGTTACTTGACAGTCTAGTCGGATGGTTGTTATTCGGTGGTACACTCTACATCAATAATCCTGTTCCAAAACGAACTTTAGACATCAAAATGAACCTCCGAAATGCCAATATTAGGTAGAGAATGTATGAAAAGATTCGGTTCAGTTCGGGACAGCTTCAAAGATTTAAGAACAGGATTAATGTCGTAGTGTGTACAGCCGTGCCTGATCATCCTTGACCAGTGTTGGCAGTGATTTGCCATTAATCCCTGGTCAAGGATTATCAGCCACGACTGTACATTTAGAATAGCTGATTATTATTTATCTGATAAATTTACTTTACATAATTTTCCAAATGATTTATTTTTACATTAAATCTGAATAATGGTATCCAAGAACTAGAAAAGCACTCAGAGAGCGCAGACCTCCACCAAGGCCGCTCAATCTTCCATCTGTTCCTTATCCCATTTCTGACAATCCCTGAAAATTTCATCAAAATCCGTTCAAATTTGTTTAGGGCCGTGGCAGAGGTCTGGGCACCTGAGTGCCTGATCACCCCCAAAATTGAATCAATTGTTCCTTATACCATTTCTGACAATCCCTGAAAATGTGAGCAAAATCCGTCCATAACTTTTTAGGGTCGTGGTGGAGGTCTGCGCTCCTCAGTGCCCCATCACACCCAAAATCTAATCATTAGTTCCTTATACCATTTCTGACAATCCCTGAAAATTTGAGCTAAATCCATCCATAACCTTTTTGAGTTATCTTGGTAACAAACTCACAGACAGGCAGACAAACAAACCAACACCGGTAAAAACATAACCTCCTGGCGGAGGTAATAAACACTAATAATTTGTTCCCCAAAGTAAACCGGCTTAACTGCTGTTTATGTTTTTATTTTATTTTTCTATATTCCAACTACTCCCTCTCGGGCATAGGCTGAGAGCCTGTACATTCCACCGCTCAACACGGTGAAGCCCGTGAGGTCTTGTTCCAGTCTGGGGAGTGAGACATGTGAAGCATCCATCATGGCTCGAAGCAGCTCCATCTCTGAAGCGGTTGGTTGCTTCGCTCAAGTGCTTCACCGTCTCGCCCTCCAGACTCAGACCCTCACTCTCAGAACGCCACCTATTGAGCAGTGAACTCACTAGGCATTGTCCCCCTGTAACATATTTTGAATATGTGAATATTCATACAGTGTTATTTAATCAGGGAACAATGAGGGTATTTTTTTGGCATTTCGGTGGGCTTTGTGGTAATGCACTGATACTAGGTACAGCACAAATTCAATCCCAATAATATCTTCCCATTGACATATCGAGATTTGAACCCGGGTCCATTGGATTACCAATCCAGTGGCATGGCCACTCCACCACACCTCCCCTAATATACGGTTACACTAGGAACAAATACAAAATACGTGCTTAATACTGTACACTAGGAACAAATACAAAATACGTGCTTAATACTGTACACTAGGAACAAATACAAAATACGTGCTTAATACTGTACACTAGGAACAAATACAAAATACGTGCTTAATACTGTACACTAGGAACAAATACAAAATACGTGCTTAATACTGTACACTAGGAACAAATACAAAATACGTGCTTAATACTGTACACTAGGAACAAATACAAAATACGTGCTTAATACTGTACACTAGGAACAAATACAAAATACGTGCTTAATACTGTACACTAGGAACAAATACAAAATACGTGCTTAACCCTTAAAAAGCGGCTCACCACTTAAGTCGAGTTAAATAAAGCTGGACTATGTGGCGGCGCTCGACATAACTCGAGTGGCAATTTCAGCACGTAATGTGGCTGAGAGAGAGAGACAAGTGGTGGCAGGAGACTAGCGAGCGTATGACTGCTCCAGACCACCGCGGCGAACCTACTGACACAAATCTCAGCTCCCTCCTCCCTCTCTCACTCGCTACATACTCAATTATGTACCGAAAGTACCGAATTACCTGCTTTTTGCACTCGCGTTGCACGGTTATTGCAAGAAAACTATCCATCATACAAGGATCGTTATGGTGTCATTCGAAAGCTCTGTTTATGCCCTTTCAGGCATAGATACTTGTTTTACGTTCTGGGTCTTATTTAGGCATGAAAATGATCACGTAAACAGCCCTATTTTGGCTAAAAACACCCCGCTGGGCGGTACACATAAATAAACCGCATAGGCCGCTCGTAAGGTGTTAATACTGTACACTAGGAACAAATACAAAATACTTGCTTCACATATTAGTTTATTTTTCCAGTAACTGTTTTCTTACATGCGATAGGTGACGGATGAACAAAGTTAATGTTATGTATTCTGTACTGCTATGTTATTAGTAAAACATAATTATGAATGTAAGTAATAAAGTAATAAGGTAAAATAAAATAATAAACGAATGAACCAAGAGCTTGCAATGCCCCATCATAAGCCTAGATTTAGACTACCTCCAGTGTATGAGAGAGAGAGAGAGAGAGAGAATAAGTAAGTTTAGAAATTGCAACCAAGTTTGAAGTCGTTTTACATCTTAGAGCCGGTGTTCAATGTGACCACCATCAGCCTCAATACATACATTATAGCGGCGGATCAAGGATCTTTGAACCCTCTCCAATATCTCAGGAGTTTCACGAATTTTGGTACACCCATCTAGAATTCTCTGCATCAGATCCTGTTCATTGGTAACTGGAGTTTGATACACAAGGGATTTAAGGTGACCCCACAAGAATAAATCTGCTGGATTCAAATCTGGCGATCTGGCTAGCCATGAAATGGGGCCACCTCGTCCTATCCACCTGCCGGAAAAATTGTTATTAAGGTACTCCCTGACTCGAAGGCTGTAATGAGCAGGAGCACCATCATGCATTAGCCACAGCTGACGTCTTATTCCTAAGGGAATGTTATCAAGGAAGACTGGCAAAGAGTCTTGTAGAAATTCTAAATATTTGACACCTGTCAGAGTACCCTCCAAAACATGTGGGCCTAATAGGTGGCTACTAATCACTCCACACCAAATGTTAATAGAAAATCTTTGCTGATACTGCTGATACTGCTGATACTGCCATACTGCTGATACGCATGGGGCCAGGTGACATGTGGATTTTCATCATCCCAGTAATGCAGGTTGTGTGTATTAAACATACCATCCCTGGAAAAGGTACACTCGTCAGTAAATAACACACTCTTTGGGAAACTGCGATTTTGGGTAACATTTTCGAGAAACAATTGACAATATTCTCGTAGCCTTGGATAATCATTGGGATGTAAAGCTTGAACCCGCTGAAAGTGGTATGGGTAAAGCAGTTGATCATGTAACATTCTCCATACTGTTGACCGACTTAATCCTAAATCATGGGCAACTGCACGAGTGCTTGTACGGGGATTATTTCCCACAGCATCCAGGATTAGCTCCTCTTCATGTGGTGTGATGTCACGTGGCCTTCCAGTCTCCTCCATCCGTGGTCTAACACTGCCACGCTCCCGAAGCCTCCTATCTATGCCTCAAAATTTTCTGGGCCATGGATGTTGCTGTCTTAGGGGAATACGTGCTGCATAAATCCGTGATGCCTCAAGACTGTTCCCATTTGCTGCACCATAAGCCATATGCATATCTGCATATTCTTGGAAGGTGAACCTTGGCATGTTTCCGGCTTGCCTGTAATCATAAAAGTTTGCATTGTGAGCCCCCTACATTAAGTCTCTTTGTAATCTGTGCATTTTAACATTTGATGTTCTGTTGATACATACACTTAAATTACTCTATCGCGCGTGTGCATCGTTAAAATAGTTATGCATATCGCTGCATAAGGAACGAGACCAAGCATCACAGGAGACTGTGCATAGTAAGAAAATTGTGAATAACATTGCAGAATGTTATCCCAAGAAGTAGTTGGATTAATTTCATTGATATGATAATGTGTACGGTCACTCATCACTAGCATCATTCAAGTCCAGATGAAATACTTATAAAACATTGGGTGGGTATACATGCAATGACGCTAACCTCTAGGTGCAATTACAATAATAAAGGATTATCGAGATAAGTATTGTTCATATTCCTTCCTGACTCAATTTTAACTTAAAGATTTCATAATAATGTGTGTTCATAAATAAAATTATGAAAAAATAGATATTGCTACGTTAGCTTACACATTCGGTAAGAATTGTGTATGTGAAATTATACCGCACAGTTTCTATGTAATTCTAGCAACGGCATGAGGTTAGGCTATTTCTTTGGAGTTTATGTTCAAAGAAAATTTAATAATATTTACTTGAACTAACTATGCTATTATCGCTACTAAATACTGAAAATTATAAATAAATATTATCACAATATTAGTTTCATAATTCAGTAGGCTACATTATCCTCTCATTAACCCTTCTCACGATCCTGGCGCCATTTGACGCTTTCTTCTGGCAATCATTATAAGTTTTATACAGGTTAGGAAGGATCTGAGGGGATGAAAAGGATAAACACTAGCTCAATAAACCCTCAGGGTTTAAAATACCTTTCACAATCTATATAAAATAGTCCAAGAATAACCAGAAAACAGAAGAGCAGGGCGTCCTCGGATCATGAAAGGGTTAATGTGCATCGTCAACGACAATACCGGGTATAACACCTTTTTCTAAAGACTGCTGTTGATAATGAGATGTAAAAATACTGCAATAAATATCTTAATGAACCAATGGCCATTAATGAGCAATAAATAAATACAGTAACTATGTATTACAATAACTACAAATTAATCTACAGTATAACAATGTAAGCAATCATTATTTCTTGAATAATTTACACATAATATTCGACTTTGAAAAAAGAATAACTTGTCTTACCAATCGAGGAGTAGCAGGAAGTATGAATAGAGGGTCGAAAATGATCAACTAAATGAACCTGTGTCGTAAATATTTTTGAAGCGTCGGATCAAATTCGAGACTTTGGCTTCATCTTTAGCAGCAAAACTGCAAGTCATAAGTGTTCGGATAGTTGGCTGAGGCTTTAGCTGCAACATACACTTTCGTATTGGTGATGGCTTTTCACAGTAAGGAGATGGCCCAGAGGATGTGCATAAATGTGCTAGATATCTGTTAGTTACCAATCTTTATCCAATAATTATACCAATATCTCCTCCACACTGTTTCTAACCTTGTGATACCGTTTACTTTTCTGATATTTTAATTAGCAATGCTATATACGTGTCTTATAATGGTTAGCAAGTCCTGCTATACTAACCTAGCAGGTCCTGTAACTATTTATATGAACATTTTTCACGTTTATATACTTAGTTGATTTTGATAGATATATTTTTATCTCAATACACGTGAATTTTGTGACATTAGTTCTGAATCACCCAGTATATATATACAATTGTACCCTCGTCGAAATACTTATCACCATTCATGAAACTCACGTGTACAGTATTTGTGAGGTATACTTCATA
The DNA here is from genome assembly GCA_032716605.1 of Paralithodes platypus. NCBI lineage: Eukaryota > Metazoa > Arthropoda > Malacostraca > Decapoda > Lithodidae > Paralithodes > Paralithodes platypus. The sequence continues at coordinate 71,169,234 of CM064487.1, forward strand.
TACACTTATCTCATGTGCTTGCCTGAATGATAATTACATTATATAAATTCAAATAATATCAATTGAGTGGAAATAGTTGTACAAATCCCTTGTCTGGTACTCTGGAATATGGGTTTTATGGACTAAATCCTCCAAGTAGGATTTATCCATCTCTTTAATATGAGTAGAACATGGTTAATTAATCTCGGTCATGTCGTGGTATAGTTGATTAAACCATGTGATCTCGTCTTGACTGTCCGTCGTTCGAGCCCAGCTAAGAGTAAAAACACTTAGTAACTCCCACACCCACAACACATCTCTATCTAGTCGATTGCAATATTAATAGCTTAACTAAATGTATCCCATAATATCCACATGCATTACACATTTGTCTGGATTTGACTGTATGATGTATTTTATCTTTTGGGTTTGTTTTAATATTATTTGCATTATTCATGTGAAATAAAATTTCGTATGACTTCATGATAAGTACCGGTTCTGTCGTCCTTAATGCAATATATAATATATATATATATATATATATATATATATACATATACATATACATATATATGTGTGTGTGTGCGTGTGTGTGTGTGTGTGTGAACCTCACAAGATATCTCTTTATCATGTCCTACTGTTTTCTCCCATGCTTCAACATACTTTCTTCCATTATCTGGGTCGTCTGGTTCCCTCACCGGTCTTATCATAGTTTCGTTTACCTTAATTTATTTTACGTATTATATTTACGAAGGTTCATTAGCGTTGACCTTCAGTAATATCTTCCCTTAATCTGTCTTGATCTAGTCCTTCTTACGTTATGTTTCATATCTTGTATTTATTTCTTATTGCATCTTGATTATTTAGTTATCTACCTTTGTGTTCTTATCTGGAATTATTTCAGTTCCGTACTATATATAAAATTAGTTGGCATTATTATGCGAGGAGTGTATATTGGCAATTATATTATTTGTTTAAAGGAATTGAAGAAAAAAATCACAATCCCTGCATTGATCGCCACCTTTCTAATCATAATTACTTAACCCATAGAAGATACGATGACGCATTTGTTTTTGGCTATTATTTAACGAGCTTATTCAGATTAGGAAGGGTATATGGAAATCAAAGGGTTCATTTAAATAAGTTTTGTTTTCCCTTATAATGCCCACATATCCATTATAAGCTGTATGAAATAGTCTAATAATAGCCAGAATAAACTACTAAAATAAGTCATAATCTTCAAAGGGTTAACATTTAATTGTTACTGTAAGATATGTAATGTTGGCAATACTCGCACATTCCCTCTTGGAACCACCATTCCCACGTGCAATTAACTGTATTCCAACAACCAATAATTGACAAAAGAAGGCAAAGAGCAGGTTCATTTCAGCAATCTAAATATTTCGCGTTTAAGACTCCACACACATATACAGTTCCAGGAATTATTCCACCATGTAGTCTAATATATACATTGCAATGAATTTACAAATATATTACGAATGCTCATAAAATAATGATAAATAATGTGTCAAAATTGGGTTTCTCCGATCGAAAACTCGTTGTTCCAAAGCACTTCACAATCGAATGTTGACGTAATTATCAAATTACTATACTAAAATATGATATGCAGAAGACAGAAATAATCCATATTTTTCTGTTATCACGATAACGCCGACACATTTAGATTATGGCAAAGCTGATATGTTAAACAAATATACAAATATGTTACAATTCATCACTCTTGTCAACGTTGCTGCATTGCCTTGTAAACAACATTATGAGGTTGCCTACCTCTGTGTAAATGTGGACAATTATGAATTATTTTTGGTTATACTGATGTTTTGGACCGACAGTTAGCCCATCGATCTGGTTAGGCCTAATAGGTCCGGTAGAGCATATACATCATTGCTATATATGGCATTAAGAGCGGAAATGTATTACAAGGGAGAAACAAAATAACGCTAAAATACATGTATAGGCCTAGGCTACTGTAAAACAATAAGTTGTTCAGCCAGTATCCAACCAGCGGGGGTGGCAGCCCCCACCCATATACTAGGTTAGGTTAGGTTAAGTTAGGCTAATGGCACAGAAAAAAAGAAAAAAAAAACAAAAAAAAAAGTAACCCAACCAGCGGGGGTGTGGGGGCAGCAGCCCCCACCCATATACTAGGTTAGGTTAGGTAAGGTTGTTAGGTTAGGCTAATAGCCTAGAACATTTAAAACAAAACAAAAAAATAGTCTAATAGGGGCGTGTTTTTAGATGGTTGGATAATGGGTAAATACTCATTTCCGCTCCTCTTCAGTATAAAACAACACTATATCTGAAGGAAAAAATACAAAAAACAAAATAAAACTTACTGAAATCGCTGTCGGTCCAAAAAGTCAGGTTTACCTTATTTTTTTATATTTACTATGTATTGATTGTGAGCATAGTCATAAAATGAATTACTCAAGAGGAATTAATGTTCACATACCCATTATGTTTTACCTAGTACCGCCACGGGATCCAGATGGAGTTCGGGGTAATTAGTTTCAGTATAACTAAATAAGTTGTCACCAATTATTTTGCAATATTTGAAAACAAATATGGATTTTATATGCTCTAAACATAATATGAAAATGTGTTTTAAGCCTCGGCAAAACCTAATAAAAATATATGGTACTAAAATGGAATTTTGTCGAAACATGGTTGTCAATACCTTCCTATAGACGGCACCGATTCGTACGCACGCCATTTTCACCTGTCTCCCGAAGTCTGTCCACCAGCTTTTTAGTCTACTCCACCTGCCCATCTCTGTCGATAGGTTGGGTTGTTTGGTTAGGTTAATATACTAGGTTTCAGAAACAAGATTCGTAGTTGCGGTAGTATTTACGGTATCTGGACACTTCGAGCGAATTCATATTCGAGCGGATACGCAGTTAGGTTAGGTTTGGTTGGATTGTGCATCCGCTCGATCAGGAATTCGCTCGAAGTGACTCGCATTCGTATTTACAGATACGGCCGAATACCGGTAGGCTACTAAATGGGCGCCGGCCCAACCTCCATGTTGTATACCACGTAGGCCTACTAGGTACTACGGACACATTGTAGGCGTTAGGTGTGGATTAGGCTTGTATCCAATGTACTAGGTCTATGTTACTAGATATTTAGGATTTAAATAAGTGCGAAGTTTTCGATAAATCTGGTTATATGGCTTTGCAATTAGGGAAATCATGAGCCGATTTCAGACATTTAGTTAGTCTTTTTCGATTCTCAAAATACGATCCAAGTTTTGCCAAAAATTGGCACGAGTTTTCCAAAATTAGGTTTTTTGTGGTTTGCAATTTAGGGAAACACGAGCCAAATTTCTAAATTAGGTTAGGCTACTGTAATTTGTTTGCTCTTAAAATTCGCAAAATCCGAGCCAAGTTTTGCCAAAACTTGGCTCGAGTTTTCCAAAATTCGGGTTTTATGCCTTTGCAATTTCGGGAAACCTGAGCCAAATTTCTAAATGAGGTTACGGTCATTTTGTTGTCTACAAACTCAAAATCCGAGCCAGCTTTGGCCAAAACTTGGCTAGGGTTTTCGAAATATTGGGTTTTAGGCCTTAGAAATACCTTAAAACCCGAGCCGTTTTTCTAAAATAAGTTTTAATCGCCGTTTTACGCATTTAACCCCTCATTTTCCCTGTACTTCATAGCCCTCCCCACTATCGGGCGGAGTGTCTTAAGATCTTTGTATAATGGGGAAAACGGTTTCGCCGAGGGTTGCAATTATTTCCAAACACTATATATTGATGAAAACTAACAGGGAAAAATAAAAAAATTATGGGAAAATTGGTGACCATCTTATTTAGTTTTTCCTTTGTTTCTTGCCTCCTTAACTCTCATTAAAAAAAAGGGAACACAAAGGAAAGGACCGACTGCAAGCGGTAAAAGTAAATGGTAAAGGAGATAATTAGTGTCGGATTTAACTAACACGGTTTTAAATACCTGAAAACAAATACCATGTTTTCAAGAAGGGGTGGGATAACAATGACTACCTAACTTCGATGGGGTCGTTTATGGTTGAATAGATAGTCAGATATTGCCTACTGTATATCCAATTACAATATCTGTATGTTAAACCTGGGGAGGATCATGTTTATATGATTGTTAAGAACTGAAGTACCACAATTTGTTAAGAGCAGAAGGTCAGCATTGGCATGTGTACAGTATAGCGCCACATATGTTCAACTACTGAATTTATATTCAACAAGCCTTGTGAATGAGAAAATATATTCCATGCACAGAGAGGGAGGCTAGTGATATGCAAGACGACCCTCGTGAATTAATGCTTTAATTAACTATGATGGGAAAAAATAGTATAGGTTATATACTTGGTTACCACTGAATGCATTAATGTTATTTTTGGGAAATATACAGTGGCTTCATATATATATATATATATCGCCAAATATTAAGAGCACACATTACATCACGATAGGTAGCGCCAGCGAAACATATAAAAAAGTACAATGTAAAGGATCAGCGAATGTCTAGTCATAACTCAGGAAGGTGGTAAACATACACTTAGACATGGTTAACAAATTTATTACTAAAGAATATATATAGCAAATAGTTGAATAATAAGTTAAATATCAAGAAGTCTAATAAGAAAAGATTTAAGGGACAAAGAAGGAAGTTAAATATAAATAAATCTAATAAGAAAAGATTTAAGTGACAAAGAAGGAAGTTAAATATAAATAAGTCTAATAAGAAAAGATTTAAGTGACAATGGAATATAGGCCTTTATGTACAAAAGAGTTGGTGCACCAGCGTAAGGGTGGCTCGGAACTTTTATATACAGCATATTCCGACCACTTCTGGTGCGGTGGCAACAGCTCAGGCCACCAAGCAGCTATTAACCCCACACGACCAGCAGCCCAGAACACCGGTCCCACGCCCCTCTCCACAACACAAGGGAGTCCGACGATGATGGTTCGCGGTGCTGTAGTCCACTGCTGACGTTAGGACGCCTCCCTGTCCGGCCCTTGACAGTGGTAGGGTCCGAGTCCTCTCCCGATCTGATTAAGTACCAGGAAACAACTTAACTATCAAACAATAACTTGATACCCCATTTATGTACTTAAAGTTTGAAGCAAGTAACCCACTCTTAGATAGTCAAATTGAACCAATCAAATAAGGTAACAAAGTTAATCTCATCAAGATAATGCAACGATCACAAAATCAAAGTTAATCACATCAAGATAATGCAACTATCACAAACAAAGTTTATCCCCTCAAACATTTGTAGGCACCGTACTTCACTCAACTAACCTACTCGGCGACGTGAATAAGACTGACTTCCCTAGCAAATCACATACACCACTTTAGCTATGATTACCCGAAGCACTAAGCAATGAGCGAAACTTTAAACATTGAGCAACTACTAACGAAACATTTAATTCACAATACTCTACTGGTTCGAAGCAATGAGCGAAACTTTAAACAATGAGCAGCTACTAACGAAACATTTAATTCACAATACTCTACTGGTTCGAAATAACTATTACGAACTGAAACAATAACGATTCACTAAAATTTCAAACATATGGGACAACAGTAAACTTGGTAATAGAAAGGAATATTTGGTCAATATACAGGAGGCGCTACAATATAGGTAGCAAAATTCTAATGGTAGTTTTGGGTTCCTATCATCATATGCTTCATGTCTATATACTTTTTATCCCCGGGAAAAAAAAAAAAAAAATCTTGGGTTTTTTATTTTTTTATTGGATGTTTTTTTTTTGTATTAACCTAACCAAAAAACCTAACCTAACCTAACCTAAATGTATTTGGGGGCTATTAGGTTAGGTTAGGTTAGGTTTTTTGGTTAGGTTAATGACCAAAACAAAAAAACCCAAGAAAATAAATGAAAAATCCCAAGATTTTTTTTTTTTCCCCGGGGATAAAAAGTATATAGAAATGAAGCATATGATAATAGGAACCCAAAACTACCATTATAATTTTGCTACCTATATTGTAGCGCCTCCTGTATATTGACCGAATATTTAAATGCATTACAGATTTACGAAGTACTATTATTCAGCATAGCAAAGGTCTCTAGTTACTTTAACATTATAACCATAAGAAAGACTAATCCCTTACACTTGACAATAATCCCTTACACTTGACAATAATCTTGACCCCTTAACTTCTTATAACTTGAAATGCATGAAAGCAATCGGGCTGACGTTTCTATCATTTGGGAAGAGTCCACCAGGAAATAGGTGTGGTTATTTACAGCCAGTTGGCTCTAGGCCCTTTTGAGTTACAGAGAGGTCAGGGATTAAGATTATTGTCAAGTTCGTTGGCGCTACCTATAGTTAGTATGTCAACTTAATTATGGTGTGACCGTGATGGTATCATTTAATGGCTACTAATGATAGTTATAATTTGATTTACAATAATGCGACTGAGATAATTATATAGACCCTAAGCTGATCAACGTAGCGGAAATAATCAACACACTAATTTCTTCATAGGGAACCACAAGACGTCATCACCTTGATATTCAACTGAAGGGATTTACGAAACTTGCTAATGAAGCTATTAGTAACATATTAAGCAACAGCGTTTATGGTGTTAAAACAACAATTAATTAATATTATATTGCTACTCAAACTATACTGAGGCCTGTAAGATATGGAGCTTAGGTATGGGTTTTGGGATTGCATGATTTTAGTTTGAATATATAGTTAAATTTACATTATTATTTGTTTACTTCTATGACAAATGACGGAGGGGTCCTGTGAGAATTGCCTGTACCAGGGTTGCTATACATGACCGACTCATATTGCCTGTACCAGGGTTGCTATACATGACCGACTCATATTGCCTGTACCAGGGTTGCTATACATGACCGACTCATATTGCCTGTACCAGGGTTGCTATACATGACCGACTCATATTGCCTGTACCAGGGTTGCTATACATGACCGACTCATATTGCCTGTACCAGGGTTGCTATACATGACCGACTCATATTGCCTGTACCAGGGTTGCTATACATGACCGACTCATATTGCCTGTACCAGGGTTGCTATACATGACCGACTCATATTGCCTGTACCAGGGTTGCTATACATGACCGACTCATATTGCCTGTACCAGGGTTGCTATACATGACCGACTCATATTGCCTGTACCAGGGTTGCTATACATGACCGACTCATATTGCCTGTACCAGGGTTGCTATACATGACCGACTCATATTGCCTGTACCAGGGTTGCTATACATGACCGACTCATATTGCCTGTACCAGGGTTGCTATACATGACCGACTCATATTGCCTGTACCAGGGTTGCTATACATGACCGACTCATATTGTGTCTGCTTGGCGTCCCGCGCTATGGCTATGGTTTCTACAAGATTATTAAATAGTTTGAAAAGTGTATGTTTACTATTTTTGTAGTACAGTATTCTCGTTTGAGGTAAGGACTAAAATGCATACTCATTAAATTATGCTGTAATCTTCTATGCTGGCTAAAGACCATTTGTCCAAGCTCCATGCCTTAGCAACAATAGGATCACAAGACTGTTAGCCCGACACAAAAGAATTGCAGTCAATCTGAATGGTTAGCTACTTACAGCAAGACCAACTCAGTATGAATTATCTGAGAAAGGACAAGCGTATCTACAAAAATAAATACGTTCCGGGTGGTGCTTGCCTGAACTACATTGTTAAGTTTATACAAACTATTAGTAATATATCTTCATATTTCTTACCGTTCCCGGTGGTGCTTGCCTGAACTACATTGTTAAGTTTATACAAACTATTAGTAAAATATCTTCATATTTCTTACCGTTCGTATTTTGCACTCAATATCAAGAAGAGCCGATTCAGCCAGTTCCATATTATATTCTTTGGTTTTAACAGAGGATAGCTTTAAAATCTGTGTGGATTTGCCGGTGAGCATTTTGTAAGTGCCGTGAAAGTAGATCTACAGTTTTCTCTGACACTTCAAGTGGAAGAAATATATCTAGGAACAAAAAAATGCTGATAATCAAAGACAATACAATTTCAAGACCTAACTTCATGTCCATTAAATTGTATGAATATAAGATCGCATAAACGTCATACCCCAATATTCCAAACATGAAGACCAGTGTCATTACATTTGTATACCACTGTTGTTTTGGTTGCCAACTTGCATCCATATCGGAGCCCACATCAGCTATCATATCCGGCATCTTGCCGCTGTAGATCATCATAATAACAGGCAGGAATGAGGTAGACATAAACAATAAAGCGGCACTGTACACGATCGCCATAATCTATACATCTGGTGTCAGCACGGGAGCGAAAGCCCTCTTTGAAATAAATATTACTGCAGCTATTGTAAATGTTTGAATGGAAATGGACCAGAGCAGCAGCTTGATGTTTAATGTTGGCTTTTGGTCAACCTCCTTAGATGTTGTGTCAGGAAAGGCACCAATAAACTGAAGCCCAAGGATCAATAGTTGCCAGGAAAGAGGCCCAAAGTCACTGTCTTGAGGGAGCTGCATCCTCGTAGTGATGATAGATATATAACTAACTCACTAGTTTAGTGTATAAGTTAGTGTGTTAGTGCCTAAGGAACGTCTTGCCTGTCCTTGGCCTGTGCACAAACTGAGTCTTATATTGCTACATACTTCGTGTTAATCTATCAACTCATTGGGAGCGCAATTCAAGTCCGATCATATAAGTCACTCTCTCTTCTTGGAGCTATTGTTTCAAGGTCATCCATTTTTACCCCTGGTAAGTCTGTTTATTCATCAAGTTAATGGGCCCTCAGCGTTAACGCGGAAGTAAATAAACTCCAGCTCCATCCATTACTTCTGTTCGTGAGTTTCCTCATATTACCTGCCCTGCCGACTTAGGGGTCTCTTGTCTCTGAGTTTTATCTGTGCTGGATAAGTAAGATAATATAATTTACCCATTAGATTAATTATTAAAATTACGTTTTCGCTAATTCAGTTATCAAAAGATGACACTGTTTTTGTACTGTATGTTTTGTTATGCAGTGACATGTTAACAATTAAGCTATTACAGTGGCAATTATTCAACCAATAAATATATATATATATATATATATATATATAATATATATATATATATATATATAACAGATATATTCTGTTTGGATCTGTTCTCGTTAGGCATTGAACTCACTCTTAGAAAATACTGAGCAGGAAAAATAACCAATGCTGTCAAATCAAGAACTCGAAAATTAACTAGGCCTAGTGAAAATATATAGGTATGTATACTATATCACTGCATATACATTTTTATCAATTTGAGCATTTTTATAGGTACAACGTATTTCTTGCAGTTTCTTTCGGCAGATAACATTTGGTTTGGACAAGATATATGCCTCTCCTAATGTATATATATTATATATCCAGAATTATCCGAAATACATAAATCGGTTAGCATATTATCATATTTGTATGGGTTTTTGGACTCAGAGAATGCGTATTTGATCTTTCACCACCATTTTAATAATGGACAAGTATTATGAATTATTTTCATAGGGCAAATCATAACAAACGATTGTTTTGTTCCATGTCCGAAGTTTACATGTTTTTTTTTAAACACAATCGGTTAAAGGATAGTGTAGGAAAGTAGGAGGCAGAGGTATCAGGAAGGGAAGCGAGTGGTGGAATGATACGGTGAAAAAGGCAGTTGAGGAGAAGAGACAGTGTTTTGAGAGGGTTTTACAGGATGGTAGTGTTGAGGTATGGGAGAGGTACAAGGAGAAAAGGAGAGAGGCAAAACGGAAAATTAGAGAAGCGAAAAAATATCCAAACGAAAGGTGGGGCCAAAGGCTGAGTGAGAATTTTGAAGAACGAAAGAAAATGTTCTGGAAGGAGGTAAATAAAGTAAGGAAAGGAGGACAAAAGAGGGAAGAGTCAGTGAAAGATGAAAATGGAGAATTACTAGTGGAACCAGTTGAAGTGAGGAAAAGATATGCAGAGTATTTTGAATCTTTGTTAAATACAAGAGATGAAAGAGAAGCAGTGATTGAAGCAGAGGTGGATGGATATAGGTTACCCAGGCCACCCAGGTGGTAGGGAATGAATGAAAGGATTGAGGAAAATGAGGTGAAAGAAGCAGTGAAACAAATGAGAGCGGGAAAAGCAGAAGGTTTGGATGGTATTGCTGTGGAGTGTATAAAGAAGGGTGGAGATGTGATAATAGATTGGTTGGTGAGACTTATCAATGTGTGCTTTGCTGTGTCAATGGTACCAATAGACTGGAAGAGTGCATGTATTGTGCCGTTGTACAAGGGGAAGGGATATCGGCAGGAGTGTTCAAGTTATAGAGGTATTAGTTTATTGTCAGTGGTTGGAAAGCTGTATGGCAGGGTGTTGATAGAGAGGATAATAAAGTGTACGGAAGTTGCAATAGGAGAAGAACAGTGCGGTTTTAGGAGGGGAAGAGGGTGCGTGGATCAGATGTTTGCAGTATGACAGTTATGCGAGAAGTATTTAGAGAAGCATAAGGAGATATTTTGGGCTTTTATGGACTTGGAAAAAGCGTATGATCGTGTGGACCGTGAAGCAATGTGGAAGGTGTTAAGGATTTATGAAATAGGAGGAAATTTGTTAGAAGCAGTTAAGAGTTTTTATGAAGGGAGAAGAGCATGTGTGAGAGTAGGAAATGGTGAGTTGAGTGAATGGTTTGAGGTAAAGGTAGGTTTGCGACAGGGTTGTGTAATGTCACCATGGCTGTTTAATATGTTTATGGATGGTGTGGTGAAGGAGGTGAAAAGGAGAACTATGGGAAGAGGATTGGGTTTAGTAGGAAAGAATGGTAGAGATTGGGAGTTGAATCAGTTGCTGTTCGCTGATGACACAGCATTGGTGGCGGATTCTGATGAGAAACTGCAGCGGGTAGTCAAAGAGTTTGGTGTGGTTTGTGGAAGGAGGAAACTGAAGGTGAACGTCAATAAAAGTAAAGTAATGGTGTGTAATAGGGGAGAGCATAGGGTGAATCTAGATGTGAGGCTGGATGGGGAAATATTGGAACAAGTAGAGTGTTTTAAATATCTAGGAGGAACGATAAGCAGGAGTGGAGGTATGGAAGTGGAGGTAAAACAGAGAGTGTGTGAAGGAAGGAAGGTTTTCAGAGCAATGGGAAGTATGTGGAAGACGAGAAATCTCGGAGTGAAAGTAAAAAGTGCACTGTATCAAGGAATTGTTGTGCCAACAGTGATGTATGGGGCTGAGACATGGGCTCTGAAGAAATAGGAGAAAAGAGGGCTGGATGTGATGGAGATGAGCTGCTTGAGGAGTATGTGTGGAGTTACTCGTAGAGACAGATTGAGGAATGAAGAGATACGTAGGAGAGTGGGGCAGCAGGAACATTTGTCAGCCAGAGTGGACAGAAGGGTGATGAGCTGGTATGGTCATGTTGAACGAATGGGAGATGAAAGGCTTACAAAGAGAATATGTGAGTCAGGTACAAGGGGAGATAGAAGGTCAGGAAGACCCCCATTGAGATGGAGAGACTGTGTAAGAAAGGCTTTGGATGATAGAGGAATGACTATAGATCAGGCAGGGGAAGTGGTGGTGGACAAGAGTGAATGGAGAATGCTTGTGAATAGTTGAGTGAACACGTGGTCATTTGGAGTAAGGGGTCGGGCGCAAGTTCGACTAGATAATAGTCCATCAGGCGCCTGGCCCGGGGAGACGATTAATATGAAGGGTGTGCCTGGAAGTGTGGTGGGAGGGCTTGTGGCTTTGGCTCCGCTGCATGTCTGCCTGCCGAGATCGGAACCTCTCCGGGTGGTCAGGGGCCGGGGGAGTGCTGGAGCGACCTTGGTAACCCTGGTCTCTGGGTCTTCTCCTGGGTGACCTGGATGTGTGTGAGTTTGTGTTTTTTATCTGTGTTTATTTTTTGTTTTATGTTGTTTTTGTGTTTTCCCTGTTCTTGCTCTGTCTTGAGTCGGCTACCCCCAAAATGGGGATTGGGCCTGAGCATATAGATAGATAGATAGATAGGTTAAATGATAGTGTTCTAGCTGAGCGTTATACAAGTGTAACAAATTTCCTTTGGTGGATATTGTCTCTGGTAATGTTACTACAAAATGATATCAGTCACAACATCATTCATACAAACAAATGTTTTCAGGGTGATAGAAGTCTGGCAGGGTAGCGAAACATTTATATATTTTCGTCATTTATATAATATTTTTTAGTGTATAATTATATAGGCCTACTCATGTCAGTTCCCTAGGACTTTTACATGCTCTTCCTTTTCCATTTCTCTAAACGGACCGCACAAAAAAAAAAAAAAAAAAACACACAATAAAAAACGTTGCCATTATATAATGACAATGGCTAATTACTTATTATCGCCGATGTCCGAAGTTATGACCGCAGTCCGAAATTACCCCAGTTTACGGGTGCTAAGTGTATAATCTGACCTAATTAAATAAAAAACACTTAAATATTACGACTTTCTTTAACCTTAAGCCTGCAATTATCAGGTATTTATTATAATTAATGTATTATTCAGACGATAATTGCCCCAAGGGACAACCAGCCTGCTTCCCAAGTTTTACTCGGTCGCCATATTGTTTGTTCAACCCGCCTGGTTAACTCACCCATTGGGAAACTAATGATCAGGCACCTGGCGCAAAGTCACGGACATCGGAAATTAGGGCAAGTCACTAAATTAAAACCCAAGAAAATGCTACAAATGGAGAATAAAAGGGAAAATATTGTAGCTTACTTGTCGTCAGGTCTGTGGCTGGAACCAAATGACTAGGGATGTGTACACAATACCCTTTATCGGTACTTCCGTGTGTGTGTGTTTTTTTTTTATTTTCTATATTCCAACTACTCCCTCTCGGGCATAGGCTGATAGCCTTTACACTCTACCGCTGAACACGGTGAGGCCCGTGAGGTCTTGTTCCAGTCTAGGGAGTGAGACATGGAAGCACTTCAGTGTGTGTGTGTGTGTGTGTATTCACTTCACTTGCTTGTTCGTCAAGGGGAATCCACGCAATGCGAGCTAAGCTCATTATTATCGCGCCTCCTTAACTGGGAATGTATTGCGTGAAATGCATGTTAAGTGTTTATGTATCGTTGGAATGGCTGTGGATGTGTGTGTAGTCTGCATTTTAGCCAATTGGCGACATCTGGAAACGAAGGCTTAGGGTTAATCTGTATGGTACCATTCTCACTACGGTACCAGTCTCACCCCGAAGGCTTAGGTTGACCAGTAGCTTAGGTTGATCAGTAGGGACGTTTTTTCCGCGCGAGATCTATCCAACTAACACCATGGGGACACTCTCTGACAAAGGGTGTAGCTTTACGCTTAGTGTGGTCCCGCCGCACCATCTCGATTGAACTGATTGGAATTCCCAACCCTCCTGACACCACCACACTCACATTCCTGCGATGTATATTTATATATTTATGTATTGTTATGTATTGATATTAATTAGAAACATCTGTATTTAATGTTTCATAATACTCAACGTCTTTCTGGAAAGTATACTAAACTTGCAATAATGCAAATATGAAAGAAAATTGAACTTCATGATATTCCTCACCTCGACCAATCATATCCCTCCTTTCATACGGCTTTCGGATTCAGGGATTCATTCATAAAACTACGTTGTTTACTACGGATGAAATGCCACGCACCTCCACACAACACATTTTTTTTTTGAAGGACTAAGTTAGCCAACTGTACCGATGTAAGTAGCAGGGTACCCCAGGGATCGGTACTAGGACCAATTATCTTTCTAATTTCCATCAACGACATAGATGAGGGTCTCACCTGTACAATCTTAAAGTTTACTGACTATACAAAAATTGCAAATAGCGTACTCTCAAAAGAACAAGTTGACGAAATGCAACACAATCTAGATAAGTTGTCATGTTGGGCCCAAATTTGGGAAATTAGTTTTAATGCGGATAAATGTAAAGTACTACATATCGGATACCAAATGAGAAAGCAAACTATTCGATGAATGGCACTCAGCTTAAGATTGTAGACAAAGAAACGGATCTGGGAGTAACAATATCGAGTAAACTAAATCCGAGTCAACAATGTTCAGAAGTTGTTAACAAGGCAAACAAAATAATTGGCTTTATAGGTAGGTTATTTGAGCATAAATCCAAAGAAGTTATCCTAACTCTTTACAATTCCTTAGTCCGCCCTCTTCTGGAATACTGTGTTCAATCCTGGTGCTCTTATTACCAAAAAGATATAGACAAGCTAGAACGAGTTCAATCAACGTAGAGTTACAAAAATGATACCTAGCCTAAAGAACAAACCATACGAGGAGCGGCTTAGAGAATTAAATCTATATTCCTTTATTTCAGCGCAGATTAAAAGGCGACTGAATTCAAGTGTTCAAAATCATCAAAGGCATCGACAATATGAATTGTAGAAAGTACTTTACTATCGACCAATCTAATTACACACGGGGAAACAGTTGCAAAATTATTGGTAAATCTTTTAACCCACACTAATCTAAGAATTTCTTCTTCAATCGAGTTGTCAACTTGTGGAATGGGCTTCCACGAGACGTTATAGACTGCAACACCGTTGATTCCTTTAAACTTCGCATCGACAAATATCTTGCATCAAACCCGCGACTGACTGGGTTTGTAAATTAATAACTTTATTTTATCCCCCCCCCCCTCTAATTCATCAAGGATTATTGCGTAAATATATTACTAAGACGTTACTTTCTTTTTCCCAGATATACGAAAGATCACTTATAACTGTGTTATGTTACTAATCCATCTGTCCCGTACTAACTTCCTAATCCTGCCAGGGCAGTAGTTACCTTTCCAATGTTCCCTTACCCACTCTAAACCACTGTTTGGACACTTTTGATCCTCAGTGGTTTGGAGGATAAGCAGCCTAGAATGGTCACTAGACCTGTTGCTTGATTTCCGTTGTACTCCGTTGTACCCGACACTTACTCTCTCTCTCTATCTATCTCTATCTATGGCATCGTGAAGTCACTGTGCGAGAAATACGAGTTTGAGAAGAGATACTCACACTACAGTGAATGTTTGAATGAACAATTATACTCACCTGGTGAAAAACTATATTTTATTATTTACATGGTCGCGAGAAGGTTTAACTCTCACAACCGTTCTTCGCAGTCCTTCTCAACTGAATAGATCTCCAAATAGAGTCAAAACTTGGCGTGTCTTTGTAAATAATACCTACAGTATAATAACAGTCTATCAAAAGATGTTGGACTGGGCTAGAGTCTGGCAACAAGGGCAATGCGTGGGAACATCCCCCGATATCAAAATACCATGTATGATCGTAGTGTGGTGTGGCCGAGTATCAGGCGAACCAAGGCAGTCCTTTACCTTCTATTATGATAGAAAAAACATTGCTAGGGAACATAGTGAAGTGTAGATTGTTATTGGCAATGGACGTCCAATTTGCTTGCAACCACTGACGGATGAGTTGGGTAACGTTTGAGAAATAATCAGAGAGGAATAGGTCACGCCATGATCAAGTCAAGTAGATTTGTTACGCAAACAGTCATAGTATTGCCATTAATCACTAGGTATAATATATTTCTAAAAATATGTGTAAACTAACTGTATATATAATTCCTACATGAAATATGACTAAATTATAATAGGCTATAGACTGTTGCATTCACTTACAAAATTTTGTATACTGTATCCACTATATACCATTTTCCTAGTAAGTTGGAATACTCGGTGTGCCTTATCTACATTGCTAGGTTTTACCATTATTAGGGGTTCGAACCCTAGCGAGGAACCCCTATCGTAAACATTAAATCTTCTTATTCTTCCAAATTAATTTTCCGCGCCGGTTTTTACGCAATAACTCCGGAACCGCTTTTCGGATTGGGACCAAACTGTCACACAACGTATTGGGCAACTTTTGACATGCTAAACATCGAAAATGGCGGCCAAACATCCGTGGCAGCCGTTTCTCAAAAAAATTCAAACGTAAATACCGTCTCTCCCACTCTTGGGAAACTATTGGGCTTTGGTATATGGACTCCACTACTAATGCTCCACAGATGTTATGGAAAAGGTTTTGCTTTGCACGTGGAGTTTTTTCAGCAATCTTGAAAAAAACTCAAAATACACTTAAATATCCATATCTTGAAAACTAAGTGGATGATCAAAGTCATGTTTGTGTAGTTGGATGAGGCTCGCAATTCAGAACGTTTTGGTAGCAAGAAAATAGAAATTGTGGAATAGTTTGGCTGCAGCATTGAACACTTTCTATTCTTAAATTGGTTTAAAACAGTAATCTGTACCCGCACAACGTTTTCAGTCTTCAGTCTCTCCTTCCCCGAATCCCCTACTTTTGCTTAATAATATTTATATTAATCATTCAGATCCATGCATTTTTTTAAATTTAACTCTCAAAAAAGTTAGTCACTACGAATTCCACCAATTATTTAGCCAACCTACCTATACATACCTACCCTACCAAATAATAATGAAAATTTACTTTCGGTGAAGAGCAAAGTATTGGCTAAGGTTTTTAACAATTCCTTACTTTGTCAATCCTTACTTTAATAACAATGATCTGGACCTTCAAAGTTTTGACAACTCTCCCTACCAATAAATGCCTACAGTGGCCGATAGAGGCGCTGAACGCAATGTTTACCGCGGTGCATTGTGGGAAATTGGCGACATCGCGGACCTATCCACCCTTCCTCTCCTTCAACAATTCTTTATTTTAAGCAGTTAGTCAAAATGTCTGTAGCTGACACTTTATCCACCACTACCACTGTACCTATCACTACCACTTTATCTAACACTAACACTTTTTCCACCACTAACACTTTATCTAAAACTAACACTTTATCCACTACTACCACTTTATCCTCCACTACCACTTTATCTACCACTACCACTTTATCCACCACTACCACTGTTTCTATCAATACCACTTTATCTACCACTACCACTTTATCCACCACTACCAGTTTCTATCAATACCACTTTATCCACCACTACCACTTTACCCACCACTACCACTTTATCCACCACTACCACTTTATCCAAAACTACCACTTTATCTAACACTACCACTTTATCTACCACTACTACTTTATCCACCAATACCACTTTATCTACCACTACCACTTTATCCAATACTACCACTACCAATTTGTCTACCACTACCACTTTATCCACTACAACTTTATTCAACACTACCACTTTATCTACTAATACGTTATCTACCACTACCACTTTATCTATTACTACCACTCTATCCACCACTACCACTTTATCTGAGAGTAGTAGGGGTAGGCAGCCCCGCCCAGGGAAGTACTACCGCCAAGGTTTCGGGAGACTCAGGGAATAGCCTGAATTCCATTTTCTCTCCCAGGCCTTGGTAGCTGGATACATATCTTTCTGCCTCACACATCAGGGGTATCAGGAAAACCCCCTTTATATAACATACACATCCAACTTCACGACATTGCCCTACATCGCTATCCTCTATTCATAAAACACCCACTACATTATCATACATGCTACACCATACATATCTTTACCTAATAAATCATGGCAGTACAATTGTTAAGAGCAAACCTGGTGGTCCCTCGGATATCCACCCCCGGCAGGGTTGGGTCATCGACACAGGGCCCTCCCGGTCGTCATCATGCGACTGTGTCAACAGCATTGCAACATCCCAAAGCTGCTCGTCGGTGCAGCTTTTTCTTTAGCAATATAAGGGGACTTCACTCTAACATCAATTCTGTACACCAATTTCTTCAAGCAGAATCCCCTACTCACCATTTTTTGACAGAGAATCAAGTAACATCCACATCTGACACATCTAGATTTAATTTTCCAGGTTATCAACTGCTCCAAAATTTCAGACCTAAAGGCGGTGCATGTTGCTTCGCAAAATCTGAAATTGCCCTGGAGGAGGTTACTAGTTTCAATTGTCCCTATTTTGATTATTCTATATAAAAATTAATTTCTGCTGGTAAATTTAAATACATATGTTGCATCTACCGTTCCCCAAATACTCCTCCAGAGCAAAGTCTTTTTGATTCTCTGTCCTCACAACTCAGTGTCCTCAACTTAAATGCTTCTTCTGAAATCACTGTGTTGGGTGATTTTAATGTCCATAATGTTGAATGGCTCACTCATTCAGCCAGGACTGATGATGCTGGTCTTGAATGTGAGCTATTTGCACTCATTTAATCTCACTCAACTAGTCAACCAACCCACCCGTGTACCAGATAATCCTGATCATAATTCCCACCTACTGGGCTTATTTTTAACAACCAATTCAGAAAATTATGATGTTACAGTGAGGTCCCCGCTTGGATCTTCTGATCACTGTATGATACAGGCCACCTGTCTATCACCTACCACAACTTCCCACTCTGAACCTGTTTTGGTGACTAAATGGCATTACGATAGGGCAGACTGGGAGGGTCTTCAAGATTTCTTTATTGATATTCCCTAGACCTCTTTTTTTTTTTTTTCTAATGTGTTGCTGCCAAAAATCAAGAGCGAGTGAAGACATTAGGACTCTTATGGTTACATGACCCTGATCTGTTGATGTTCAACGCAAGTCTCCCAGAGACCCATAAGGCAACAAAGAGAGAGTGCTTAAGAGTGGCGGCACAACTGTTCGATCCACTCGGTGTACTACTGCCCGTTACAATAAGGTCCAGAATTTTCTTACAACAATTATGGAGACTGAAACTAGATTAGGACAATCCGCTACCTGACGACTGCGCTACCGAATGGTCTACAGTTAACAAGGACCTGCACCTCTGCTGTGACTTTACTTATCCTCGGAGGACGGTATATGCTGATTCAGTGGAACTTCATGCGTTTAGCGATGCAAGTGGTGTCGCCTATGGCACTGCAATATATTTTGTGAGCCCGGAACATAGCTGTCTGGTCATCGCTAAAGCAAAGGTCGCTCCCATAAGATCCATAACTATACCACGATTAGAGCTAACTGCTGCCTTGCTAGCTGCCAGATTAATCAAATTTGTGGAGGAAGCCTATCATAAAATTGTAAGAGTCAACAAAATTGTATTATGGTGCGACAGCCAGGTTACATTGCATTGGTTGCGTAGTATGAAGAAGCTTCCAGTGTATGTCGCAAACCGTGTTGACGAAATCAAATCCCTTCTTCCAACTGTAGAATTCCGGTATGTGTCCTCTAAAGAAATCCATAGTGACTTACTGTCTAGAGGTGTTTCGGCAAAACATCTGAAATCTTCTGCGTTTTGGTGGGAGGGGCCCATGTGGCTCCGAAACAAAGACGAGTGGCCAGAAGACATAATACCAGATGACCCAATGCCAAAAGTAACTAGCCAAGTCATTGAGACTAATGATGAAAAAGACACACAGTTATGGAACTGGGAAAAATATGGCAGTTATGATAAATTCATTCGGGTAGTTACATGGACTATTCGATACAAGAATAATTTGAAGGCAAAAATTAAAGGGACGTCTCCCACAGACAGTGCTCTCCTCAGCATAAAGGAGCTAAAAGTAGCAGAAAAGATTATAGCTCCAAGATGCCAGCAGGAATGCTTCCCAAAGGAGTACGAGATGCTGTCTGGTGACAAGGTTACTCGCAATAATTTGGTAAACCAATTAGGACTTGTCATGAAGGGAGGATTAATTGTATGTGAAGGTAGATTGAAGTTAGCGGCTCTTCCGGATTCAATGAAATATCCGATACTACTGCCTTCCAAACATCCTTTCACTACCATGTTCATCAATATATGTCATCGTGTCTGTTGTCACTATGGAGTTAATCACGTGGTCGCATATATACGGCAGAGGTGGTGGATTCCTAAGATAAGACAAGCGGTAAAACAAGTGACCAGGAAGTGTATAACCTGTCGTAAAATACAGGGTAATACCTACGCGAAAGCTAGAGTACCTCCTCTACCAGACATCAGGACTACTCCTAGAGATCCCTTCGAGGCCACCGGGGTTGATTATACAGGAGCAATTCCTGTCCGGGGCTCACACAACAACAAGGCTTATATGCTTTTATTTACGTGCGCTACTACAAGAGCTATTCACATTGAAGTAGTTAGCAGTATGACCTGTGACAGATTCATCCATGCGTTCCGGAGATTTTGTAGTAGGCAGGGATTTCCACAGATAATGTTAAGCGACAATGCTGCTACATTTGAGGAGCTTCCAGACACTTGGAAGACATCCAAAGCGATCCTAGTCTTCAGGCTCATCTTGCCGAAATTCGATGTGAATGGCGTTTTATCCCAGCACGTGCGCCTTGGTTCGGAGCTATTTGGGAAAGAGCCATAGGTATTGTGAAGGCTGGGCTTAAAAAGGTACTAGGTTGTGCTCTAATCTCCTTTGAGGAACTAACTACTGTCCTATTAGAGCTGGAGGCTATACGGTGAATGATCGCCCTTTAACATATGTCTCGGGTGATCTGGAGGAACCTTGCCCTATTACCCCCTCCATGCTGGTTAACCTCTGAAGTGCGCATGGGGGTAATTGGAAACGTCCCCCTGTGCTGACGTATTTGAGGTGTTTCCGTCACTAAAATATTCATTGTGCCATTAATAGCATTAATACTTATCCATATGCGCCTATTATGGGTTGATTATAAAGGTATTAACCTGAAACAACAATAAAACGAGTGAAAACAGCGTTTGGATGGTCAAAATCGGAGATATAGCCCGCGAGTTGTATAATGTATGGGTGAGGCAATCTGCTTTCCCGCCAATTTCCCCCAAGGCCACTGAGACACAGTCGATCACTTAAAAAAAAACACACCCTCCAATCGGATTTCTAATGTTAGCACGAAAATATACCTCAGAATAAGGGAATAACAGGGAAAATAGGTGATAACTGAAGGAGAGGAGGAAAGTGGGGAAGGAGGGGAGGTAGAGGACTGAGATTTTGCATGGCCCAGGGGCCAAAAAAAAATTAAAAAAAAAAAAAAAAAATTTTTTTTTTTTTTTTTTTTCGATGTCAAAAGTTGATTTTTTTTTTCTCTGACTCTTAAGAGTCTCCCCGCAGTGCGCCGGGGGAACTCTTAAGAGTCTCCCCGCAGCTCCCGGGTTAAAGGTCGTAGGCTTCGTGGCTTCCCAAAGGACCTAATTCAGCTAGATGAGCTGCAGGACCCTAGTTACGATAGTAAAGCAGCGATACACAATAGGTACAATTATATCAATAAATTGATCCGGGACCTATGGAGGCGTTGGTCTAATGAATACTTGGCATCACTACGAGAAGCTATAAGAATAAAAGAGGCTCATCAAGCAATGTATGGCCAAAGATAAATTACATCGTGCTTATACATGACGAGGGACCTCGTGTCCTTCGGAAACTTGGTAGGGTAGTTAGACTCTATCCCGGACGAGATGATCTGGTTAGAGTGGTTCAGATTAGAACAAAGACTGACCTGACCACTCGACCCATCGTCAAGTTGTATCCATTGGAACAGGAAATCGAAAGCATTTCGATCCCTCAACCGGCGGTCACTGGTGATGGTGTTACCTCTCACTACTCCACCCCTATGTCACCAGCGGTCGCTGGACCATCTGCCAGTAATGATCCTGTTGGAAGATTACCTCTTCACCGAGCCGCTGTTAGCTCTTCACAGCTATGGAGATCTAACATCACTGCGTGATTATTGTAGATAATGTATATATTGGTGGTGGGAATGTGTCGAGACTCTTAAGTAACTCGACAGTTTGGGTTAAGTAAACATACTGGAAGTTCAAATTAGGCGCCAGTATTAGGCTACGTTATATATCTATATAAAAGATATATACTATTTCGTATTAAGTTTATATGGGTTTATTATCCATAACTGTATCGGCTTATCATTATAATCAATCCGGTATATCCTTTTAGTTAGTTAAATGACGCATTGGTGGAATATAACTGCGAATGCGTCATTCTCGGAACTGGCGGGTTCATCGCCACAAACCTCAGAATCGCTTTCGTTACGACCTCAAGAACATCTCCTTCTAGCCACTCCAATACAACCACCTGTTACCTGCTAAGTCATCCTAATTCTTATATCTTAGTGGCCACTATATCTTCCATCTATTCCTACCACTATCATTGAGCTATCAACCAATAAAAGAAAGTTAACTCTTGCGAGTTTATAGGTAAATTCCGCTTTGTTTACTATCGAATTCTCACAATTACTCTGTAATAAAAAAGGAGCTGTTAGCATTGATTTTGTCCCTCCAATACATAAGTGCTTATGTTCAATCTGCCCCTGATTCCATTACTGTATATACTGACCATCACCCATTAAAGTTTCTGCACAAGTTCCAAAACAAGAAACAAAGACAGACACGATGGAACTTGTTGCCTTAGATGTCAAAACATATTAAGGGGTCCAGAATGTGTTGGCAGATTGTCTGTCAAGAGTCTAAAAATGTGTCATATACTTTCCTCCTCTTGACCTCTTTTCTAGCGGTGGAGGTGTAACATCCGTACCTACCGGATGTCATGTGACCAGACCAACCTGTTGAACATGACTTTACAACTAGTACCTCATGGCAACAAGTCAACCCGCTTACGTGACGAGAGAGAGAGAGGGGGAGAGCGGCCTGGCTACTTCCTGCATTCTTGACATTCCTCGCTTTCCCGCCAAAACTTGCGTGAGAGGGGCGGGGCACCTGTGACGTGGTGAGCTTCTAACACTTGGTTGGACCACCACACCTGCTTCTCACCTGTAACTGGTCGACGTGTTTCCTGACTTCTGACTGGTTCCGGCACCTGTTCCCTGCATTCGGATTGGATTGGATTAGCTTGGTCCGGGATATGATATATAAGCCGGAGATTTGATAGTTAAAAGTAGTACTTTCTTAGCTGGGGAATCGAGCAAAGTGGTGGGGAGACGAGACAGACTTCAAAGGCTTGTATATTATTATGTGTTAAAATGTGTCCCAGAGTGACCTCTTACACATTAGTTAGGGATTATTTGTGACTATTAATTATCCAGAGGTATGTCGAAAGCATACACTCATTTGATTTAGGATTTGTGATTGGAGAAATCATATAGGTTGGATTGGAGAATCATATATGTTTAATTTAATTGGAGAGATATATATTTGTATTTGTTTTTATTTTGGTGATTCAGAGATGATTTGTGATTGAATATTCTACTTTACTTATTAACAATTAACTAACTTGATGTAAAGCTATTGTCATTCATAATTAATGATTAAGTTAAATACTTACCTGACTATTATTCGGAATAGGCATTGTAAAGGCCTAAGCCTACTAAACTGTTATTTGTACTTTAGTTAAATCAGAACGTATGCAAAACGATCCTGAAACTCTATCATAACTTTCATTGCTTATTATTTTGATTAATTATAAAATACCTTATTTACGTTTATAAATATAATTCCATTTTATATGTGACTTTGTAATAATCTCCTTACCATTTTTATTTAGTCAAATGTCTTTCAGTAAAAAGAATAAATAAGATAAAATACTAAAGGAAGAATAATAATAAACTAAGAATAAAGATATAACATAGAAAGAATAAAACTATTTGTAAAGGGTTAACAAACTTAAATAAATTATAAAAAGATCTTAATACCTTGCTGATAATCCAGATTAACCCGTACAGCCCCAGCGCCGCGCCTGACGCGTCGGCGATGTATGTAACGCACAGCCCCAGAGACGCGCCTGGCGCGTCACCCTAATTGCGCCGACCGTAACCTCAGGTGTAGCCACTCAAGAGGGCTCAGATTTGTATGGGAACTGTGTACGTATCCCACGCAACCGTGCCGATGGTTGAAAACTCTCAAAGTCCACGTGCGTGCGTGTGAGCGCGCAATAACCTGTTTTTTTGGGGTAATTGCCTTACATTTTTTAGTCTTGTAAAATACGTTTTCGGGGGCTCTGTAGGACCATTCTTTAAGCTTTTTGAGCGTTTTTTCGTGGTTTTTCCTTCATTCCTAACCCATTCGCTATTGTTTCTGGAATAAAACCATTTTTTGAAAACCGGCCGGGTTCTGGTGAACAAACATTACAAAACTAGCCGGGGCTGGACGGGTTAATTGAGATATTCTAGTGACTTAAAACCCTTGCTTACATATTGAACTTTTAGTATTCGTAATAAATAGCCTATTTCATATTAAACATTCAATGTAACTTTAAATAGTTTACTGATTAAATATAATTGAAGTGTATCAGAGTATAAAGGATAACTGTTCCAACAACTGAGGGAAAGCAAGTGACAACAGAACTAACTTTAATATTTTACGTTCTTTTGGCCTTCAGCTGTTTTGCTACACTTTCATATTAACTGTTCTGTCTTTATTTATTTAGTTAACCCCTTCTAAATCAAGATACGTAACAATTGATATAATGAACAGAGAGAGAGAAAGAAAGAAAGAAGGTGGGGGGGGACCCGAGGGAGGAGGGGTTTGCTTTGAAGTGAACATTTTACAAGAGACATGGCACTCACATCCAGTATGCGTGGACTGTGGGTGGAGTCACTGGAGTCTGCCTGAGCCAGTAGAAATGCTGGGTGCGAAAGGAATTTAACCCTCTCGAAAATCTCCAGGCCTGGCCCAGTCTCGAACCCCGGTCAGTAGGCATGCCACTAATATGTTTTTGATTGATAGAAATCCTGGCACCGCAACAACAACAAGGACATATGGCGCCGAACAAGTAAACTTCTTTGCGGAAAACTAAAATCTTAAACCAACACGAGTATAATTATATATCAAAGTAAAAGCAATGCAATCATAAAAACTGAAAGTGGCCAGCATCTTTCAAAAATAAAAACACATCGTCTCCAGGGGAACCAGCCTCCCCTCCAAGCACCGAAGAGAGACAGTAAATACCATCTGCCTTCCGGTGCCGCAAAAGCAACCTCCGACGTAAGTCGACCAAACTAGGACACTCAACCAGCAAGTGCCTGACAGTAAGGGGAACTAGACAGTCATCACAGAATGGTGGTACACCTCTACACATATGGAACTTGTGTGTGAGCCTGGTATGTCCAATGCGGAGGCGAGCTGAAGCAGTTTCCAACTTGCGAGGAATGGTAGGGCAAGCTCTTGGTGAGACTAATTTGTTAACTTCCCTGAGCTTATTAACAGTAACACAATCCTGTGCCTGCCAACGAGCACGAGGAGTACGCAGATCAGAAGCAGGCAGAGGCTACTTTACATGTCAAGATCTCAAAGCTGCAGCGTTTGCCAAAGCATCCACCCTTTCATTAATTAGCCTTCACACCAACATATGCAGGGACCCAACAAAAATTCATTCTTATCCCACGACAATGAATTAGAAACAGCCACTCTAAAATCGCTAAAAACTATTGGATGGGAAGAATTAAAAGATTCTAGAGCCAGGAGAGCCCCTTGAGCATCACTAAAAAGTGAAATTATTGTTTTGATGAGCAAACACCAATTTCAGAGCTAAAATGGTATCAGACAACTCTGCAGTAAAAAATGAGGCAGCTAAAGGAAGACTACCTCCACGGCTGAAGTTAGGGAACGCAACACCATAACCAACACCGGAGGCAGATTTAGAGCCATCAGTATACACAGGCACAGATCTGTCATGACTGGAAGAATGTTCCAAAAACAAATGAAGAGACTGAGGAGTGACTGAATCCTTCGAGCCTGTAAAAACCTGCAGAATGATGGTTCAGGCAAGATCCAGGGTGCAATCCTCGGGACTCACAATAACCGTCGACAGATTAAGCTCCTTCATAACTTCACAAACTCTATAGCCAAAAGGATAAGGCATTCTAGGATGCCGACCATAATATGAAAACAATGATAGTCCCGAAACACGGGTACAAACAAGAGAGTCTGGAAGGCGCCGAATCCGAAACCAACAGCGTACAACCACAGATTGACACGGTAAATCTAAGGGAGATACACCAGCCTCCACCAGTAAGCTGGGAATCTGAGACGACCGAAAAGCTCCAGTTGCAAGACGGAGATCAGCATGATGAACAGCATCTAGAGTCTTACGTCTGGAGTCTGTGGCAGAGGAGTAGACCTCACAGCCATACGACAAGTTTGGATGCAACAAATGCAGTAGTGTTCTGCGATGAGCACCCCAAGGTGTGGGTGACCGAATTCTTAACAGATTCAAAGCCTTCTTACACGATGCTTTCAGATTTGTCGAGTGCGGAACCCAAGTCAAACGGCAATCAAACGTGAGACCCAAGTACTTTGTCTCCGCCACACAACTGAGTCTCCTGCCATAGAGCATTAGATCAGAGTCTGGGTGAAAAAGTGCATAGACACAGTCTTTGATGGGGAAAACCAAAAGCCCTTGGAATCAGCCCACGCAGAAATCCTGTGCAACGCAAGTTACATGCGGGAAACAGAAAACCAGATAGCCAAATCATCCACAGACAGGGATGAGGATACCCCAGCAGGCACAGCGTCTAGAATACTGTTGACGGCCGCCTCAAACAAAAAGGCACTTAGGACACAACCCTGAGCAACACCTTCCTCCTGACACAGTGGCGCAGAAAGGGAAGAATCCACACGGGCCCGAAAGACACGATCAGTCAAGAAGTCTCTAAGCAACAGCAGGCGACCACGTAATCCAAAGGCATGAAGTTTCCGCGGAATTCCATGTCGCCAGGCCGTGTCATAAGCCTTCTTGAGGTAAAAAAAAAACAGCCACAAGATGTTGCTTAGAGGCAAAAGCTTCCTCAGTTTGAGGAATCAAGTCGGATTAGGTTGTCAGAAGTACACCGTAGTTTGGGGAAGCCACTGAGAAGGGGAGAGATAGTAAGCATGCCAGACTCACACGTTAAACACTGTACTAACTCTGACGTACAATAAGATAGCAACCTTAGTTATCTTTGAAAGAACCAGGTGATGTCTCATGGTAGCTGATCATGTGGTTGGTATATTAGACTATCCACCAACGACTATTTTAAGTTATCCCAAAACATCCTTCTTAAGGGGACCGACCTTTTTTTTTTTACACAATTTTCAGGTCTTCCTTTCAATTTAAATGCAATTTGGCACAGGTGTATGTGACTATAAAACTATGTCAAGAATATTTTGTTTTTGCTTTGTTTGCTTTTTTCATTCAATTTAGGTAAACAAAGGTTAAAAACTACAGCACTACTAAAATGCGTAAAACTCCTACAGAAATCCCTATAGCACCTGTTGTATGTGATCAAACAACTCCCAAAAGGTGTGTCTGTAGTTTCTATACAAACTATTTTGTGTATTTTTGGATTTAGGTGATTATGAATAAAGGTGAAATTATGTTGTAGAATCTTAAAACTGACAACATGCTGCAAAAAAACAAAGTTGGCGAATTTGAATGTATTGATAGATATCTTGGCACCGCAACAACAAGGTCATATGGCACCGAACAAACTAACATATTTGCAGAAAGCTAAAATCGTAAAACAACAGTGTAAAATTAGATATCAAAGTCAAATCAATGCAATTATAAAAACTGAAAGAGGCCAGCCTTTTTCAAAAATAAAAACACATCGTCTCCAGGGGGACCAGGGACCGGATTCACTAACGGTCGTAGCGTGCGATGTCGTACAGCAACCTACGATCGTTCCTGAGAGAGTGCGGAAGGTGTATTCACGAACGCATCATTAGACTCCCTTTCGCCGAGGCTTCTCTTGACCAATCAGGCGCTTGGCCACTCACTGAGCTTAAGTAATTTTGTAAATACACAATATGACCGAAGCGCCAAGAAGAACCTAATTCAATTTAATTTACGAGCCTTTTATTGTTTAGCATGGCTAATTCGATCCACCACAGCCAACAGAAAGAGGATAGTGTCTTGTGAATTGATAATACATTTGCCTAGCTAGGCTACAGGGAAGCCTGTTAGTGTCCCAAGTTAAAGGATTTCTGACGGATTGATCATTGATAATCATCTGTTAGGCTAGTTGGGAAATTGGTGTATTATTTATGCCTTAAGCACAGTATATTGTTCTACTTTACCATATCTACACCTAGACAGGGCTAGCCAAACCATGCCAGACTTTACTATGTGTAGGCCTATGCCTACACAGGCAGTTCTAGCGAGTGACCCTTTAGATATTAATAGTTGGCCAGTCTCTCCTCACTATAGGATCTCTAATTCTAGCCGAGCCAAAATTGCACACTTAGCCTAGGCCTAATTTTCAAAATAGGCCTAGGGTAATATTTTTGTATTCACAATACCTCAAGGCCTAGCCTACCTACCTTTTCAAAATATAGGCCTAGGCCTAGGCTATATATATATTTTTGTTTGGCTATAGCCTAGGCTAGTCTAGGGTAATTATTTGTTTATTCATAACACCTCCATTTTGGTTGAGGGGGCAAAGCCCCCCTCAACCCATTATTGTATCCCACAGTTGGTAAACAAATTTACCCAACATCTGGCCATTGGATACAATAATGGGGTGAGGGGGGCTTAGACCCCCCCTACCCCTCACGACATTGTCATTATCATATATTTTAGTAGCAGGGGCAAATAACAGCAGTCAAATTAGATGCGAATATAACAGAGTGTGCGACTATGTAAACAAAGCGGACGGTACACCCGCTAACACAAGTCTTACCTTGGTAAGGGTGGTGTTAGCTGGCGTACTGTCCTTGTTTAGATGAAGTTGCAGGCTCGGTTATGTTTGCGTCTAATTTGACTGTATTTAATTACAAAATTATCCCAAGGCCAGCTGTTATTTGCACCCCTGCTGGAAATATATATGGTGATGACAATAAGTAATGGGGGATGAGGGTGGTAAAGCCCCCCTCAACCTATTACCCAACAGTTGGCCATGGGATATGATAGGTTGAGGGGGGCTTTGTGCCCCTCACCTCCCATGACTTATTGCCATCATCAAATATATTACCAGCATGGGACTAATAACATCTATTATAGTTAACAATGAGGACGGTACGCCTTCAAACACCATCTTTACCTTCTAGGCTTGTACTTTACTATGCTTAGGCTATACCAAGCTAGGCATTGCTAGCCTAACCAAAATACCATACGTAGGCCTAAATAGCCCTAACTTTTTCAAAATAAACCTAGGTTATAGCCTAGGCTATGCTAAACAAAAATATTCACAACACCATATAGACTAGCCTATTATTATTTTTGTTCTAGGCTAGGCCTAGGGTAATTCTTTTCATAATTTTTTTTCCTGTGATACTTTCAAATTTGTTGAGGAAATAGGCTACCCTAATTTAACCCAGCTAGGCATTGCTAGCCTAACCAAAATATCATACATAGGCCTAACTTTTCTAGCCTAAATAGCCCTAACTTTTTCAAAATAAACCTATAGGTTATAGCCTAAGCCTAGGTTAGGCTAAACAAAATTATTTACACCATTTATTATTTTTTTTTTTTAGGCTAGGCCTAGGGTAATTCTTTTCATCATTTTGTTCCTGTGATACTTTCAAATTTGTTGAGGAATAGGCTACCCTAATCTAACTCAGAGGTGGTGGAGAGTTGGAATAAAACATTTCCACAATAAACGAGGGTTAAAATCTACTAATGGTAGGCTACGTGTTGTTGCAGCACATGAATTTGTGCATCAATTAACCTTGACTAGGTCTAGGCTGGCATATGTAGGCTATTCATAGCTTAATTCGGCCTGTCATAAGACATTAACCCTTAACCATCGGCGCGCAATATATGTCGAGTGAAATATATTTGGACTAAGTGGCGGTGCACGACAGCTGTCGAGCGCCATTTTCAGCACATAATGTTGCCGAGAGAGAGAGCTGAGCGGTGGGACGAGCGTAGTAACCTTATGACCGCTCCCCACGACCACCGTGGACATACTGAACTGCATTCTACTTTCCTCCCCCCTTTCTCACTCGCTACACAGGGAATTATGTAAGGAAATTACCTTATTTCAGGGTTTTTGCACTCGTGTTGCACGATCGTTGCATGAGAACCAGTGGTCGTACAAGGATGGTTCGGGTGTCATTGGAAAGCTCTGTTTACGCCCTTTCAGGGATAGATACTTATTTTACGCTCTGGGTCTTATTTAGGCATGAAAATGAGCACGGAAACAACCCTATTTAGGGTAAAAAAAAAACGCTGTGCGGTACGGTCAAATAGACCGCCTAGCCCGCCAATAAGGTGTTAACCCGTGGAGCCCCGGCTAGTTTTGTAATGTTTGCGCACCAGAACCCGGCCGGTTTTCAAAAAATTGTTTTATTCCAGAAACAATAGCGAAGGGGTTAGGAATGAAGGAAAAACCACGAAAAACCGCTCAAAAAGCTTTAAAAATGGTCCTACAGAGCCCCCGAAAACGGATTTTACAAGAGTAAAAAATTGAAGGCAATTATCCCAAAAAAAACAGGTTATTGCGCGCTCGCGCGCACGCACGTGGACTTTGAGAGTTTTCAACCATCGGCACGGTTGCGTGGGATACGTACACAGTTCCCATACAAATCTGAGCCCTCTTGAGTGGTTACACCTGAGGTTACGGTCGGCGCAATTAGGGTGACGCGTCAGGCGCGTCTCTGGGGCTGTGCGTTACATACATCGCCGACGCGTCAGACGCGTCGCTGGGGCTGTACGGGTTAAGGATACAACTATATTCATACTTTGTATTAAATGCCTTAATGGTTTTGTAAACACAAGTTAACAATCATATTGAGCGATTATTGCCTCAATAATGACTTAGTGTGTCATAAAGAGCTATACTGCAGACGAATTTGTTATGGTCGAGGGTTGTGTTATCGATATTTGTGTACCTATATCCGGGTCAAATTCATGTAAGGGTGGTCCGGACCACCCTTTGCGAAAGGGCCATCCTACGATCAAACATGGCCGCTACGGCGCTTCGTGAATACCAGCGTTGAGTCGTAAGGGAACGGTAAGGGAGTTTTCGGATCGTACGACAGTTAGTGAATCCACCTCTGAAGTCCTATTTAACTAACTTAGCTGCTCCATACTCTCATTTAAT
This sequence comes from Paralithodes platypus, assembly GCA_032716605.1. Classification (NCBI taxonomy): domain Eukaryota; kingdom Metazoa; phylum Arthropoda; class Malacostraca; order Decapoda; family Lithodidae; genus Paralithodes; species Paralithodes platypus. Next base: position 71,200,124 of record CM064487.1, read on the forward strand.
CTTCCGGCAGGGTGGCATAATGGCTGAAAAAATATCCATTTGGGGAAAACAAAAATGTAACCACAATGGATACAGTTTTGTATTCGACAAAATTAGCAAAGTGGATTGCCAGCTACAATTTTGGAGATGTGAAGAAAAAAAAAAGTGTAAAGCCAGGATTCATACAAAAGCTGGAAAGGTGGTTAAAGAAATAAACAGCCATACACACGATGCTTCTGTAGCGTAAGTTAGAGGTTGCACTTGGCACCGTTCTTGGCCCCGAGAGCTCGAAATTACCCTACATTCCCGAATCCCTTTCATGCCAACAAAAACAACAAATGCATTCCCTGTTGCTAGAGTTTATCAACGTCTTTGCCCAAACTCCCACCGAAATCGGGAAGACCAACCTAGAGCAACATGCCATAATCACCACAGGACCGCCCCTGCGTCAGCCCTCCCGCAGGAAGAACCCTCTTCAGCGGCAAGAAGAAGAACAGCAAGTACAAGACATGTTGGATGCGGGCATTGCCACTCCCTCCATCAGCCCCTGGTCCTCTCCAGTGGTACTGGTGAAGAAAAAGGATGGGTCCACTCGATTCTGCGTGGACTATCGCCGATTGAACGATGCAACAATCAAAGACGCCACCCCTCTCCCCCGTATCGACGACTCCCTCGACTCACTCCACGGCTCAAAATGGTTCACCACATTGGACCTGCAAGCTGGATATTGGCAAGTTTCCATAAAACCAAAGGATCAGCAGAAGACGGCATTCTCCACCAGCGGCGGTCGTTTGTACGTATTTAACGTACTACCATTTGGCCTTTGCAACGGCCCTGCTACCTTCTCCCGCCTGATGGAATCAGTACTAAAATGTTTAACTTGGGAAACCTGCCTCGCCTACTTGGACGACGTAATAGTCTACTCCGGTACCTGGGAGGAACATGTACGTCGACTGAAGCAAGTATTACAACGAATCAGGGAAGCCGGACTAAAACTCAAAACCCTCCAAATGTGAAATGGCAAGGAACACTGTTGATTATTTAGGCCACGTAATATCCGACCAGGGAATTTCCACCGACCCCAAGAAACTATCCGCCATCCATGACCAACAACCCCCCACCACAGTTAAAGGAGTCCGCTCATTTCTGGGATTAGCCACCTATTACAGACGTTTCGTCCCACACTTCGCTGAGATAGCCCGCCCACTGCATCAACTCACCCATAAGGACACAGCATTTTCTTGGACACCTGAAAGAAATGCAGCATTCGAGAAGTTGAAAGAAAAACTAGTGGAAGCACCTACTGTGTCATTTCCAGACTACCAGCAACCTTTTCGCCTCTACACGGACGTATCTTTATACGCCATTGGAGCCATTCTCGCACAAGTCCAGGAAGGAAGAGAACACATCATTGCCTATGCTAGTTCTACTTTAAACTTAGCTCAACAAAATTATGCTGCCACCAAACGGGAATGCCTAGGGGTCATTTGGGCCCTCGACCATTTCCGGTCCTTTGTACTAGGAGCGAAACTGGAGATTATTACCGACCACCAATCTTTACAATGGCTACGGAAATGCGAAACAAATTTAGCATTACTAGTACAATGGAAGGAAACGCTCGAAGAATACGACTTCACGATACAGTATCGCCCAGGGAAACTCCACACAAATGCTGATGCCCTCTCCCGCCTCCCTGTACCAGAAGACCCCCCCACCTTACAGCAAACAGATTTTTTCAACACGTCCGTAGTTCAGGACCTACCCAAACCAGCTGTCTCACTCCTACAATCTTGGGAAAAAAGAATCAAACCAACTTGGATGCCCAAACATATATTCTCGAAGTTGACACGTTGGGGAGATCAACTCGCCACAGAATCCGGCCATACAGTCATCGACCCCACAGTCGCCCAAGAATACATGATTGCCATTCATGAAGGGAACGGAATTCACCTCGGCCAAAAGAAGATGCTCAAGATCTTCCAGGGCCAGTATTGGCCCCCTCTTATTACCATTCCATCACCAAGCACAACCCTCCACCACACAACCCCAAACTGACCCTTTGCAACAACACTAGGACACTAAACACGACAACAACCTTGACCAGAACCTCTTCGCCATTAAAGATACCGTAATGGTAGCCAAGCTTCCGGTCATCAATAAATTACGCCCCAGATACGTCGGACCTTATACAGTCTCCTAAATGCCTATCAAACCACCATCAATTATCACAGCGAAACTCGCACCTACAGAAATAGATTTGTTAGAATGTTTAAAATTTGAATTTATTGATAGAAATCTTGGCACCGCAACAACAAGGTCATATGGCACCGAACAAGCTAACATATTTGCTGAAAACTAAAACCGTAAAAACAACGCGTAAAAGTAGATATCCAAGGAAAATCAATGCAATCATAAAAACTGAAAGAGACCAGCCTTTTTCAAAAATTAAAACACATCATCTCCAGGGGAACCAGCCTCCCCTCCAAGCACCGAAGAGAGACAGTAAGTATCATCTGCCTTCCGGTGCCGCAAATGCAACCTCCGGCGTAATTCGACGAAACTGGGACACTCGACCAGCAAGTGCCTGACAGTAAGGGGAACTAGACAGTCATCGCAGTACGGCGGTACACCTCCACACATAAGGAACTCGTGTGTTGATTATTGACTACAAAGCATGATATTTCCCTCGCTCTAGGGGTGAGAGCTACTTGCCAATATCCCTTCATTAAGTCAATCTTGCTGATATAGGTGGCTGTACCAATCTGGTCAATGCAGTCGTCGATCCGTGGCAGTGGGTAGGTATCGTTCTTTGTGACAGCATTAACTTGCCTATAGTCCATACATAACTTATGGCTCCCGTCTGGCTTTGGCACAAGTATGACCGGACTACTCCACTGGCTTAAGGCCCTAGTGATCAGCTCGTTTGACAACATGAAGTCAAGCTCAACCTGCAGTATACTCCTGCGTTGTGGTGAGACACGGTAGGGGGATAGTTTAATGGGTGTTGCATCCCCTACGTCGATGTCATGCACGGCCAAAGAAGTGAGCCCTGGAGTATCACGGAACACACTGGGAAACTGAGATAAAACAGAGATTAGTTGGTTCGCTTGATCAGAGGGAAGATGACATAGTTTAGATGGTAATTCCCCCCAAGCTACTGAGTCATACTTAAAGTTGGATAGGCTACATGACAAGTCAAAGTCTGCATGGATACATTCAGGCTCTGGAACAGTCTGTTGCGGGTCAGTAAGAGAACTGAAGACTTCGTCCGCACCAGGCTGTCCACAGGTCCTGACATTCACTGCCACAGAGGGAGAATCTGGAGGAGAGGAATCAGGGGACCTATGGTAGGGTTTCAACATATTTATATGGAATACTTGCATGGGCTTTCTCCTGTCTGGGGTAGTTACTAGATAATCGGTAATGCTCACCCTCTGAATGATCTTATATGGGCCCCTGAAATTGGCAGATAAAGGTTGGCCAAAAAGGGGGAGCAGGACCAAAACCTCATCACCGGGCTGAAACTCCCTCTCACGGGCTTTTCTGTCATACCAGTTCTTCATGGAGCTTTTAGCCACTGTCAAGTTTTGAGCTGCAAACTCACATGAGGATCTCAGCCAGGTTTTGAAATCTGAAACATACTTGAGGAGGTTTTGGTTCCCCTCTTGGCCAACTAGGCTATCCTGCAATAGTTGCAAAGGACCTCTTACCTGGTGACCGAAAACTAGCTCATTAGGGGAAAAACCCAGGGATTCAGTTGGAACCTCACGAGTAGCAAATAAAAGAAAAGATACCACCTTATCCTACTCAACTCCGGTCTCTGTACAATATTTACGCAACATGGCTTTCAAAGTTTGATGAAACCGTTCGAGAACCCCTTGACTCTCTGGGTGGTAGGTGCTCGACTTAACATGCTCGATACCCAACTCCTTCAGGGACTGCTGAAAAATGTTAGAGGTAAAATTAGTTCCTTGATCACTTTGCACCTCATGGGGGAAACCCATTCTGGTGACGAATTTGAGCAGTTCCTTGATGACAGTTGGAGCAGAGGTAGTCCTTAAGGGTATAGCCTCTGAGTAGCGAGTTGCCATGTCCATAATCGTTAATAAATAAATGTTACCTTGGGAAGTCTTAGGCAATGTCCACTACCACCCGAGTAAAAGGATTCTCGAAGACGAGCAAGGGCACCAGAGGATGTACAGGCACCTTCTGATTGGGTTTTCCTGTCATCTGCAAAGTGTGACACACTCTACAAAACTCCACTACTTCTGCACGCATTCCTGGCCAGTGAAAGTGGGCTCTGATTCTGTCTAGAGTTTTTCTCACACCTAGGTGTCCTGCCAATGGTATACAATGTGCCATTTCCAAGATATCTCTACGACAAGGTTTGGGGACTACTACTTGATGGACGTCCCAGGCCCCGTCATCGATTGGTCTGTGTGGCTGTCTCCATCTACGCCACAATACTCCTCCTTTGAGGTAGAAACATTCACCACCTTCCTTCTTACATTCCTCTTCACTCACGGCCCTGGCAGCTAACTCCTTGCATTCTCTATCATCATTTTGTAGCTCTACCAGGCCACTAGGACAATTTGGAGGGGTTTCATGGTCATAGTTAGGGTCAAGATGAGCCATAAAGGTGTCAGATAAATCCACCTCAGTCACATCATCAGGCACAGTTGGAGCGTCATTCACACTCTCATCATCCCTTTCATCAACTCTTACAATCGGTACATTTCTGTCTGAGGGAACTGCTACTCAAGACATTGAACGTGTGACAGCACACACAGGGAAAACTGTTGGCATATCCTTTTCGAGCTCACCGGTTAGTGGCTCGTTAACAGGGGAAAGTGACAAAATGTGGTCTGGTCGGACCTTCTCACCTGCTACATCATTCCCCAAAAGGAGTGTTACCCCGGGCACAGGGATATCTTGGGACCTACACAAAGCTATGGTGGCCTCACACCGTAGTAACTCGCATTCAATTGCGCCTTTTACCAAGTATGCATAAAATTGGCCTCCAGCACCTCTCATTATAACTGGTTCGCCAGGTGGGCACTCAGTGTAAGGATTCACCATGAGGGTGCTAGTAGAGCCTGTCTCTCAGAATTTTTACCTCATGCATGCAACCATTTAATCTCACGTTGCCAGATGAAATAAAGGGAAGGTAACTGTCCTGCACTGATGGTGAAATTATTATTGGCTTTACCCTAGTGGGTTGCACCACGCATGCTACTACACCCCTGTCTAGATGGTTTACGTTAGCTGCTAGGATACTCCTTCTGTCGGGAGTCCTGTATTAAAGGAACTTTTGGTGCTAGGTACTCCTTCTGTTGAGAGTCCTGCATTAAAGGCACATATGGAGTTTGAGATACGGCAGCAACTGTCTGCCCCGATCTCTCGGTTTTCTCCTTGGCCCAGCACTGATAAGCTAGGTGGCCTCTCTTGCCACAAAAAGTACATACTTTAGGGGATACGGGAACATTCCCTCTTTGAGCATTATTATTACTTTGGGCCCCACCTCTGTTACCATTGCCCTGAGTCGCATTTTTAGTTGGGGGAACAATTCTATTTTGGCTAGCTGGGGAAGACGTTACAGGCTTGTGACTGGGTCTGTAAGATTTGTGATTGGGATATTTAGAATTAGAACTAGAATTATCGTAGGGCTTCTTTCCACGAAATTTGTTGTTGAGCACGTATGTGTCAGCCATGTCTGCGGCGTCGGCAAGACAATCTACCTTTTTCCCCCTCAAATGATAGGCTACAGAAGAATCAATTTTCCATAGGAAATTTTCTAACAGGACCAACTCCTTCAGATCGTTGTAGCTTGTGACTTTCTTACTCTTGACCCAATGATTGAAAGTTTTAGTCATGGTCCTGGCAAATACCTTATGGGTTTCTTCTACTTGCTTCTGGTTTTTATGGAAAGATTGCCTGTAAGCCTCAGGCTGTAATTGATAGGTTTTTAGGATAGCTTCTTTGAGATTGTCATAATCCTGCCTAACCTCTGCTACTTCTGACAAATACGTGGCTCGAGCCTGCCCTGTCAAACCGGTTTGTAACATAAAAGGCCATTGATCTCTTGTCCACCTCATACCTCCAGCAACTTCCTCAAACAAAACAAAGAAATCCTGCACACTATCCTCAGTGAAAGGTGGAATGACACTGGTCATAGTCAATCCCAGAGGGGGAGCAATTAAGGGAGCATTTGTATTGACATTTAGTTGAGCTAATTGATATTGACATTGATATTGTTCGGTCGTTGCTCTGGCTTGTTCGGCATTTGCTCTGGCTTGTTCGGCATTTATTCTGGCTTGTTCGGTCTTTATTCTGGCTAGTTCTAGTTTGAATACTTGGTCAACGATAAAACCAGGTGGCAATTGTTCATCAAGTTGGCTAGGCTTACTCGGAATCCCACCAACTGCTCCGTCACCCTCCCCGCCTTCTACAGGGAACAGGTGGGTTTTTATAGTCTGAGCCACCTCTACTTTGGACATGTTTGAGACCGTTAACTGGAGATGTGAGGCAAGCACTTTCAGTTCGGATTTTGACACAACGGTCAATATCAGGGGCTGTGGGTTCTGATTCTATGAAAACTCGAGCATCTTCGTCATTAATTAGATCAGGCATGATTAATATTTGATTTGTAAGTAGTGAAATGGTAATGAAACTGAGTGAAACTGTATGAAACGAATCCTGGCAAGGTCGCCACTCTTCTGTTACGTATCTTGATCCTCAAGTGGTTAACTTGATGAATCTAGATAGCACAGATATATATATTAAGGTATCAGTCAGCTGAAGGCAAAATGAAAGTAAAATCTAATAAAATTATTTCCTGTTGTTGCTTCCTTTCCTTTTGGATCTTAGGACTTGGTATCCTTTATTGACTGATACTCTTTAATTATGAAAAAATACTGAAACTAATTAAAGTCATGTAGTATTTATAAAGAATTATTATATAACCGAAGCTTAGTAGGCTATGGTTATGAACCGAATAAGTAATATCTAAAGAAGGACTATTAATTATATATCAAGTCTTGAAAGATAAATATTAAGGTAATAATATTTCTGTCTCTTACCCTTTTTGAAATGAATAGATAGTTTTCTTATATCATGTCCTTTTATTTATATTTAATGTAGTTATTATTCTTGGTTCTTGTCTTACGTTAACAGTATTATATTATTATTATCAGGATTAATATCAAAGTCACATAAAAAGTTAGATATATATTTAATAATTAGATAAATGTATTTCTTAACCACGTAACATTGAAGTTTGATTATGAGTAAATTAAGTTACAGGATCGCTTCATAGATTCGATTCAGGTCTCACTCAAATAATATGAAAAGCAAAATAATTTTGAAGCTAAAAGAATTTTCTTCAGCTTAGGAAATCACTAGAAGTAACATTAAAACAGCCCTGTTAGTCTAAGGCGATATTACTAAATATGAGACAATAGTATCACCGTACTTGTTCTTACCAGCAATGTAAGCTTAATTAAAAGAATGTGAAAGAACTCGTAAGTATTAATATAAAACAATAGTATTACTTTTATCATAACCCAATTACTTAACCCTTATTTAGCGGGGTCGGACTTAAGTCCGATACGAGAAAATTGGACTAAATGGCGGGGTCGGACTTAAGTCCGTGGGCGTATTCCCGCCCTAATTTAGGTGGAAAGCGAAACTTGGTGGTCAGGCGGTGTACTACAAGGGCCCACCCCCACATCCCCACTGTGTGACCGTGACTAAGTGACCCTCAAGCAGCCATAATGGAAGGTCAAGATTTGCCCGTGTTCGATTCGGTGGCCGCCATCCCTAGTGCGTCGCGCCACCCTACTAACCACGCCCGGCTTACCACCCAGGAACTAGATATCATGCTGACCTCTCATAACTTTCTAATAAGTTGTTGGATGAAACCGTCGAAGGTCTGGGTGAGAGTTTTGGTAGTGTGGATGACTCTGAAGACGAAATAACCGATCATAGGCTTTCACCCCAAGCATAATTTGCGTGGGGTGGATGTGTTGTTGATATTGGACAGACCTTGAGCAAATTGGAGACGTTCCTGACGAAGAACATACTGGTGTGGGTGTTGGTAAGTACAATTTATATATTTTATAATTGCTTGAAAATGTGAGCATTTTATCACCTTACGAGCTGGTGGAGTATATTTCACTGTGCCGCCCAGCGGGTTTTTTTTTTTACCCTAAATGGGGTTGTTCCGTGCTCTTTTCATGCATAAACAAGACCCAGAGCGTAATACAAGTATGTATCCTGAAAGTGCGTAAATTGAGCTTTCCAATGACACCCGAACCATCCTTTTACGATCACTGGTTGTCTTTCAACGATCGTAAAACACGAGTGAAAAACCCTAAAATACGGTAATTTCCTTATATAATTCCCTGTGTGGCGAGCGGTCTGAGGTAATATATGCTCCTAATCACCGCTCCGCTCTCTCTCAGAGCACATTACGTCCTCAAAATTGCACTCTACAAGAAAATTCCTTTGCATTTTATAGCGTATTATTTGCAGGCGTTCGGTAAATTTACGGTAATACAAACAACGAAAGATTGAATATTTGTGCTTGGCATTATATGATTGTGGAGAACAGATGTAGACCTTCCGTATATATTATGTTTTCATATATATGATACATGTGTAACATTTTTATATTATCACGACTCTCTCTCTCTCTCTCTCTGTCTCACTCTCTTTGTTTGTACTCTTTTGTACTCTCTTTGTCTGATGTAGGCCAGGGCACGCCCCTAACTAATCTCTTCCCTCCCAGGGGAAATCACACCTAGCAGATGTTTTTGACATCCCCTCTCTCTCTGTCTGTCTCTTCATCTCTGGGTCTACCTATACTGCATGTGACATTGAAATTGCTTGAGAGTTTGATTGCAAGCATTTTATAGCGTATTATTTGCAGGCGTTCGGTAAATTTCTCACGATAACCAGGGTGTATGGTACATTTCTCACGATAATACAAGCAACAACGAAGCTTGGCGTAGATTGTGGTCTACAATATACCTTTTTATAATTGCATGTGACCTTGTAATTGCTTGAAAGTTTGATTGCAAGCATTTTATAGCGTATTATTTTCAGGAATTCAATAAATTTGATAAATATATCAAAATAAGTCCTGTGGGACTATGAAATAGCTATTATTGGACAAGGAAAATATTTTGTTCATCCCTCCACTGGAACATCAACAACAATGTCAACAACGTATCGCCGTCGGCAATCGTAAGATTCAGAGTCGTAAAGATTCCAGGACGAGCTCAATAGAAAATGAATGAATGAAATTAATGAGTGTGCAGTACTGCCAATACGTATAGCGACTTCCGCTAGATCTAGAGACCTTTACTTCGATCTAGCAGCAATGACTTACACTAGCGGTTTTGTTTTGAAATTTCAGAACAATATCGAAGTGATATTATATGGATTTTGCCAATTCATATTTCTAGTGGTATTTATCATGTCTTACATCTAACAATATATGCTAGCGGATTTAACTTCAATTGGTAACCCTCCCGCTCGAGTCGGCTCCAAGAAAATCGATAACGGTGGCACTTAGTATACAGGTGATAAACAAAACCGCATGCGGATCGGTTTGGTGTATCGGTATTATGGTAAGTTGGCTACCTACTATTGTTTATACGATATAGTAAGTAATGATAAGTAAATTATTATATATTATATATAAAACAAAAACTAAATTCCTGCAAAGCAAGCGAAACAGAGAGAGAGAGAGAGAATGCAGAAACTGAACTGAAGAAAGAGTGAAAAAGATATAATAATACAGAAATATTACAAGCAAATAAATGAAATAGAGGGATTAGTTAGAGAAAATAATAATGAGAAATACATAATACGGATGAGGAAGAGGGAAAGCGACAGAGCCAGAGAGAGAGAGAGAGAGAGAGAGAGAGACAGGAGGAGTGGGAGAGATTAGAGAAAATAGAGAGATTGCAAGCATTTTATAGCGTATTATTTGCAGGCGTTCAGTAAATTTCTTATGGTAATACAAACACTGAAAGATTGAATATTTGTGCTTGGCATTATATGATTGTGCGGAACAGATGTAGGCCTACCGTATATATTATTTTTTCATATATATATGATACATAATTATGTAACATTGTTATATTATCACGACACTCTCTCTCTCTCTTGTCTCTTCCTCTCTGGGTTTACCTATTGCCTACATTTATAATTGCATGTGACCTTGAAATTGCTTGAGAGTTTGATTGCAAGCATTTATAGCGTATTATTTGCAGGCGTTCAGTAAATTTCTTACGGTAATACAAACAACCAAACAACGAAAGATTGAATATTTGTGCTGCACATCCCTCATACGAAATACCATTCCCACCGTATAGAGAGAATACAGAAACTGAACTGAAGAAAGAATGAAAAAGATATAATAATACAGAAATATTACAAGCAAATAAATGAAATAGAGGGATTAGTTAGAGAAAATAATAATGAGAAATACATATACGGATGAGGAAGAGAGAAAGGGAGAGAGAAAGAATAAAAGAGAGAGAGAGAGAGAGAGAGAGAGAGAGAGAGAGAGAATACAGAAATAAGGAGAAATAAGAGAAAATAAGACCGATTACCGAAGGAATAGTAGACGCGCGAGAGGCCGAAGTCAGGCCAAAGCGAACGCAACCGAACGCGCCCGGGAAATAGACCAAAAAGTACCTCCTCTTCCTCACCTCTTCCCACCCTCCAGACTCATTCATAACATCCATTCATAGACTTATATGGGGAGACAAAGAGTTGCTCTTTCCAAAAATGATCGTTTCGTTCGCATTGGAGCCATAGTAACGGCACTAGGGCGAGTGAAATTGAGCGAATATTTCGGGATTATGCCCGCTGAGCGGTACAGTGTAAAATACCTTACCACCCGCTAAATAAGGGTTAAAGAGTTGCTTTAGTCCACAAGTCAGTCAACTAAAATAGTTAAGTACATAATAGTAGCGTTAACGTTAATTCCCAATCACATATCTCACTAACCAATATAACGTAAGTGTTTACACCGAACACACACTTATATAATCTGACTGACAGTCACAATCCCATTATAATACTTCACCCCGTCTTCCTCCAGCTGCAAGTTCACCTTCCCAACTCCAAATGTGACTGATTTGAATGCCCACTACTCGGGTCTTATATACTATGCAATGATGGTGTAGGAACGAATCAGGAGGCGGGGGATGGTGCGCGCCCCAATCACAGCTCCTCTAGTTGCGTAGCAGGTGCGTGGTCCAATGGCGTCTCATGGAGTCGATCATCGTCGGGTCATCGAAGTAGTTTGCAGGGTCCCATATGACGCACACAGGTGTGAAGGCTTGTTTGCTGGTATGCAGACGAGCTGGTTTCCCACTCGCTGGTTCGCTCGCTGGTCTGCTTCGCCGCCTGGGTAATTCGGCACTCCTTCAACTCTTAATTCTAACTCTTAAATAAACACATACAGGGCTCCGTATGTCAGAATATGTATCCTTCTTGTTGGTGTATTTAAGATACACGCTTTGGTGTCCTGCCCCTGCATTATTTCTGTTCTATATTCGACGAGCAACTTAGAGCATCAGACATTTTCAGAAGATTCCATATCTGATTGCTGTAGGACTAGACTTCCAGTGTTTTCATAGAGCATTGAAGAGTTTAGTGTTGAGTTCAGACTCACACTAAAGTTAACGCATATACTCCTTTATTAAATCTTGTTATAGTTTATTTAACCCGGCAAGCGCGATAGGCCTCACGGAAGCAAGACCATAAAAAAAGGGCCTATCAAAACAAAGGAATTTGTCTCTAGGTGAGATAATTCCCCTCTAGTACTCATCCATGTGTTTCTCACCCCTCTCCCTCCCCTCCTTCCCCACCTTATTCCCCCCCCCCTCCCCTCCTCAATTATCACCTATTTTTCCTCTTATTATCATCATTTATCGGTTATTTTTCTCTCCCGCGATAATGTAGCACAAGTGGGTTGCATAAAAGATCGTTATGCAACACCCAGACACCGGCACACACCGCCCCGCTCGTCTCAGTTGACTCCCAGACAGCGAGAGGGGAGGGTTGCCTGTGGCTCTCTCTCGCCTGAGATTATGACCGGGTGGCCAATATCTTCGTTTTTCACCACCCAAATACTTTTCCAACTTATTTTAGCACTCTTGAAGGTTCATATATACATCATATATGTAAAATAAAAGCATACCGAAAACAAATAATGCTCTATATTGTAAATATAACGAATTCTGTCAGAATCCAAGGCTAGAAATGCACAAATAACTACCCTAGCCCCTAGGTCTATATCGCGCTTGTCAGGTTAAGCATTGTTATTACTTGAGAGCATATTATTAACGTAAAGTACTCCTGTTGTGAGTAGGCTTTGCCGTCACCGGAAAGCCTTTATAGAAGTGCACTAAACCCAGTTAATTGATACCCCATTATCCAGTAGATTAACTCTGGAGGGTTTAAGTGTTTTGTTCACCGGCGTAATAGTTCGAGGGTTTGGAATTAGCGTACCGTTGTTGCAGATATAGCCTATCTTCTAGTCCAATATTAAGTGCCCTTGTTTATTTCGTAGTGCCGGTCGTAACAGTATCAATAAGGTCTCGAATCTTTCTCCAACAATTGTGGAGTCTGAAATTGGGTTGGGACGATGATCTCTCTGTGGACCTGCAAGCGGAATGGCGGGGGATAGTGCATGACATGGTTCTCTGTAGTTGTATTGAGTTCTGTAGGAGGATCGGTTTCAGAAAGACTATTTCCCTGCATGCATTTGCTGACGCAAGCAGTGTCGCTTAAGGGACTGCTATATATCTAGTCAGGTCAGAGGGTAGCCACTTGGTCATGGCAAAGGCTAAGGTGGCCCCCATCACGTCCCTTTCCATCCCTATATTGTAATTGACTTCAGTTCTGCTATCCGCCAGAATGATAAACTTCGTTGAGAATGCCTATAAAGATAAACTTCATATCTCTGAAACCTATGTGTGAAGTGACAGTCAAATTACGCTACACTGGATTCACAGTCAAAAGAAACTGCCAGTGTATTTTTTTTTTATTTTTTTTTTAAAGAGACAATGAACGGAGGAAGGAAAAACACAGATAAAACAAAAAGGCCATGTGCCTAAAGGCATCCTCCATTCATAAAATGTTTGTAACAACTGGATTTAAACTGTTGTAGATTGTAAGTTTGTGGAAAGCAACTCGAGGGAAGTGAATTCCAAAGAGTAGTAGTTTTGGGGATAAATTAATTTTGATAAGCAGAAGTTCTGCATTGTGGAGGAGAAAGTGTAAATTCATGGGCGCTCTCAGCTGCCCTAGTTCTACGGGGAAAGATATGGAGAGGCGGCACAATTGAAGCAAGTTCTTCAGAACAATTGCTGTGAAAATATCTGTAGAATAATGCAAGGGATGCAGTTTCTTCGTATGGATAATGTAGGAAGGTTCCGTGTGATTGCATGGTTATTGATTAATCTAATAGCTTTATTTTGAATTTTGTCCAACTGCCTCAATGCAACCACTCCACTTCCACTCCACAGAGGTGAACAGTAATCCATCTGAGAACGCACATGACTTTTATATATTACGGCCAACTGCTCGTCAGTGAAGAATTCTCGAACTCTGTACAGGAGTCCCAGTTTTTTAGAGGAATTCTTAGCAATGCTTCTAACATAATGTGTCCAGCTCAAGTCAGTAGTTAATGTTACACCGAGAATGTCAATACTAGGGGAAGTGGGAATATTTACATCATTAAAAAATATATGGGAGTCAGTGAGATTCTGTCGGTTAGAAAATTGAATGTACTTGGTTTTCTGTGCATTAAGGGAAACTAGATTCTTTTGACCCCATTCACTAATTCTAGAAAGGTCCTGGTTCAGAGAAATTGCAGTGTTTATTTTTGAATTTATAAGATCGGGTTGGGTGAAAGAATTGGTAAATGTGAAGGAACTGTGGAGTGTTGAGTCATCTGCGTAGGAATGTATTGGATTATGAGTGGTAGATATGAGATCATTGATATGAATGAGGAACAGAGTTGGGGCCAAAACTGATCCCTGGGGAACACCAGCATTTATTGAGTAAAATTGAGTATGTCACTAACCGCATCGACGAGATACATGCCTTAGTCCCGACTGCTTATTTCCGGTATGTGTCGACTAAAGAGAACCCAAGTGATATGGTATCTCGAGGCGTGTCTGCTAAATGTTGAGTTCTTCTGCGTTGTGGTGGAATGGGCCTACTTGGCTCCCGAAACCCGATGATTGGCCAGAGAATATAGATCTCCAACAGCAGACCGCTGGTATCGTGACCCAAATTGTAGGCACGGTGCCCCAAGATGACACACAGTTATGGGACTGGCACAAATATAGCAGCTATGAAAGATTGCAGCGTGTCACAGCATGGGTGATACGTTTCGTAATTAATTTGAAGGCAAAAAGAAATAGCCTGCCCGCCACAGGTAGTGCTCATCTCAACGTACATGAAATTAGAGCTGCAGATAATGTTTAACTCAAATTATGCCAAAAAGAGACCTATTCGCAGGAACTTTAAATAATGGTGAAGGGTAAACAGTCCAGAAATAACTTAATCAACCAGTTAGGACTACACCTGAAGAGAGGTATAATTCATTGTGGAGGCAGATTGAAGTTAGCGGCTATCTCAGAATCATGCACGTATCCTAAACTTCTGCCATCCAAACATCCCTTGACCCACCTGATAATTGATCGGTGCCATCGGCTCTGTTGCCATTACGGGGTCGGTCATGTGGTTACCTACGTTCGTCAAAAATGGTGGGTGCCTAAACTCAGGCAGGTGGTGAAAAGCATACTGGGTAAATTTCTGAAATGTCATCGGGTAAAAGGTAAGCCCTACGACTATGCAGGACTGCCACCTTTACCAGCCCTGCGAACCACCCCTGGAGACCCGTATAAGGTCACTGGGGTGGACTATAGCGGAGCAATCCCGATCAGGGACTCGCCGACCATAAAGGCTTACATGCTTGTATTTACTTGTGCGGTCACCAGAGGGATTCACATCGAAATAGTCACCAACCTCACTTGTGACAGTTTCCTCCACACATTCAGGAGGTTCTGTAGTCGACAGGGATTTTCCCGGAACCATTTTAAGTGACAATGCCAGCACTTTTGTTGGGGCCTCTGGTTACTTATCGGACATTTGTAATCACCCTAAAGTTCAGTCCCACCTTGGCAGTGTTCAATGTGAGTGGCGGTTTATTCCGGCTAGGGCGCCGTGGTTCGGCGCTATATGGGAAAGGGCCATCGGCATTGTCAAGGAGGGGTAGAAGAAGGTGTTGGGATGTGCCTTAATTTCCTTGGAGGAATTGACTACTCTACTGTTGGAAATTGAGGCCACTATCAATGATCGTCCCTTATATTATGCTTCTGGCGACCTAGGGGATCTTACCCCAATAACACCCTCTGTGTTGGTGCGGGGTCATCGGTTGCGGGATCTTCCTGATGATAATGAAGTAGAGGATGGGTTGAAAGATCCAGACTACATAAATAAAGATGTCATTTCAGCCAGATATCAATATATTCGCAAACTGTCGAAAGATATCTGGCGACACTGGTCTAACGAGTATCTGGTGACCCTCAGAGAGGCACATAAGTGTAAGCTGAGACCAATAAATGGTCGGTGGCCGGGTATTGGTGATGTCATCATCATCCATGATGAGGGTCCGTGAGCTTTTTGGAAGTTGGGCCGTATTGTCGAATTATTACCCGGTCAGGACGGAGAAGTCAGAGTGGCTAGAGTCCGGACGAAGACGGGAACATATACACGGACGACTGTCCGTCTGTACCCTCTTGAGGGGGACATCGAGTGCAAAGAGGACTCCTCGGAGACGCCTGGAGACATTCCCACAGTGGCTACCTCGACCGATCAACCGGTCGACGTACCCAGTGGACGTCCTAGTCGACAGGCGGCTCAAGCCTCCTCCCAATCATGGCGGAATAAAATAGCCTCCGGGCTTTTGTAGATACTGTATTATATAAACCTGGTGGCGGGAATGTGTCCAAACTCTGATATGGACAGTCTTACTTTAAGTATTACATTAAGTTTTTTAGTATTAAGTTTGTGGGATCAATAATTATATAGAATAATTAAAAGGTTAATAGTTATGTTCTATATTGGATATTGAGTAATCTATCATTCCTATGAACTTACGTAACTACCAGACCGTCTGCCTACGCTCTTGTGTTTCACCTCACATTTCGCCCCATTAGTGATAGTACTTAGCTCATCAATTCTCCATCTATCCATACTAATCCATAGATCATTAATCATCATTCCCATCAATCATTAATTAAGTATAGTGGCCCCCTTCTTTATTCATCAACTCTATCCTATTAGCTAACAATCCCGTTTCACACACCATCTTGTAACATCATCACGGCTCAACAGGTCAACTAGGTTCTACAGCACTAGTTCCAGTCTTCAGGTGATATAAACGATTATATGGTATTATTATACAGTCCACTATATAACCCTATATACGAATATCCATACTCTCTGTTGCAATTTACATGGTCTAATATTGTAGCAGTGTTATCAGAGATACGTGTGGGGGTTGTGATATAGCGGTTTGTGATTGTGCATTGTCAGTATGTGCCTATATACTTATACAAGCCTATTATTTCGTTGTTTGTAACACAAGTTAAAATCCCCTAGTATAATAGATTCATTCCGGGGGTCTAGTAATGATAAGAGTTCGTTCAAATTTGTTTAAGGATTGTGTGTCGTCTGGTGGCCTATAGCACACTCCAATTGTGATGGGTTTTGTCCTAGGCAGGTGTAAGTCAATCCAAAGAGCTTCGTGGTTTTCTATATGAAGGTCGCTCCTAATTGTGTGTGTGAGGTTGTGTTTTACATACAGATATACTCCTCCCCCTTGTCTATTACGATCATTACGAACCATATTGAAACCTTGAATGTTTATTTCATCGTCGTTTATACTCAAGTCCAGCCAGGTATATGTAATTGCAATTATTGAAGCTTTGGTCTTATTAGCTGTTACGCTGGCCAGCTTGCCAGAATATACTCTTACTCGCTAGCGCTCGCCTGGGCAGTGAAATGGGCTATAATAATCTTAGAACGATGTTCTTTCTTTCTTAGTATTCATGTTGTCACAGACAGATCAGTGTTTGTCTTTATTCTTATCTGTGACACTTGGAAGTATTTTATATCATTGATAGAGTATAAGATATGTAGTGTGAATTGCAAGGAGAGAGAGCGAGGGAAGCAGCGAGGTGGTAGTGTGTGCGTGTGTATGTACGTATGCATTCCTGGCTTGGGCGGGGTTCCCACGCTCGTGATTGGATGGCGGGCCTGGCGTGTTATATGACGCCTGCTCTTCATGACGTAGTCGTCTGTGATTGGAGGCCGCTGCTCTAGCGTGGTGGTGGGGGATCCTGCCCGCGTGTCTCCTTAGAGCTTGGTATGGTGCGCTTGGTCCTAGACGTCCCTTGCATTCTGTCCCCGATCTAACCCTCTTTACTGCTGTTTCTCTCTCTGAACTTCTTCTTTCCAATACTTCTAATCTTTGTCCAATTACCTCCCTTCTGGTTCTAGCATACGACTTCCATAGTCGGCCAGTCGTATTACCAGCGCCAGTTCTCCCATATATGTTTTGCACTAGCTTTAGGATTATTAGAGTCATAGTAACATGGTATCATAGTATTGGGGTGCTTCTAATTATTGAGTTGTTCTTTCCTACTATTTAATGCTAGACAGTGGAGGGTATCTTTAGTCGTTGTCTGAGTTATGTATATGGCAAGTCAGAGCCTGTACGACTTCGACGGAGCTAGGTAGCCTGTAACCCTTGTGCATATTTTTCCTTTGCGAGTGTAGCAGCATACAAGCGAAGGGCTTTTGCCTACTCTTGCTCGTATGCTTGCTACCTCATTTTGTTGACCTTTGTGGAGCGCCAGGGTAAGACCAGATACTTGAGATCTGGACTTACCAAGAGAGCTTCCTAGTCACTTAACGTAACATAAGGGAAATCTGTTCAAGGGGAGACAGTAGGCTACGAGCATGCTTGCGCTCTGCCTAGTTTCCTTGTACCTTCTATACCACTGCTAGACTTTATTAGTAGAAAAGACAGCATTGTGTTTATTAACTTTAGCTGCGTATGCTTTAGGAATTATTCACGCCTTATTTTAGCCTAGGTTGATGCATAGTGCACAACCCAGTTTGGCTGTTAAGTTGGCTAAGGAAGTACTGTTTTGAGTGGCTGTTATTAGTGCTGTCAGAGTTGTTGCACTCCCTTGTTTTATATCTATGTATCCTACTTGTTGGTGTATTTAAGATACACGCTTTGGTGTCCTGCCCCTGCATTATTTCTGTTCTATATTCGACGAGCATCTTAGAGCATCAGACGTTTTCAGAAGATTCCATATCTGTTTGCTGTAGGACTACACTTCCAGTGTTTTCATAGAGCATTGAAGAGTTTAGTGTTGAGTTCAGACTCGCACTAAAGTTAACGTAAGCATATACTCCTTTATTAAATCTTGTTATAGTTTATTTAAGCATTGTTATTACTTGAGAGCATTTTATTAACGTAAAGTACTCCTGTTGTGAGTAGGCTTTGCCGTCACCGGAAAGCCTTTGTAGAAGTGCACTAAACCCAGTTAACCCAGTGAGACCCAGCGTCGCACGTGTTGCGTCGGCAGTGTTTGATCACCAACTCCCAACGACGCATCACGTGCGTCCGACATATAAAAAACACTTACGTGGCTCGTAAGGTAGGAAATGTCGGGAGAATAGGAGGGGGAGGTACCGTAGTGTGTGTGGGAGCCGGGCCAGTAGGTGTGAGCGGGCCGAGACAGCCGCACGGCTGGTGGTGGTGGGCTTAGTGGGGATACTTTACACCCTTAGTTCACCGCCACTTTGAACCTTCATTACTCCGGTCGTATGGGAGCTAGAGGCTTGAGATTTATGTGAGACACTCCTTAGTATGTATGCCGTACAATGCCATACTCAGTTTTTACCCTAGAGCTCCCGGGCGGGTGGTCATGTGGGGGAGACGAACTATTGAAACCCCCCCCCCCCGCCCCCCAAATGACCGAAATTAGTTTTTTTTTATTTTTGTCTTCATTTCTCACCATTCTCTTCCATTTTGGCTCAAAAAAAATGTTTGAGGCTCCCCCCCCCCCAAAAAAAATGTCCGAGGTGATTTTTTTTTTTTTTTTTTCATTTATCATCCTTGTCTTCCATTTTAGCAAACAAAAAAAAAAGAAGTGAAAATGGCTTGGGACTGGGGTGAACAAAATATTATAACTAGCCGGGGCTCAACGGGTTAATTGATACACCATTATCCAGTAGATTAACTCTGGAGGGTTTAAGTGTTTTGTTCACCGGCGTAATAGTTCGAGGGTTTGGAATTAGCGTACCGTTGTTGCAGATATAGCCTATCTTCTAGTCCAATATTAAGTGCCCTTGTTTATTTCGTAGTGCCGGTCGTAACATAGCTAACAAGTGTATTTCTGACAGTGTATGATACATTGATCTGGTGTTGATGTGGATAAAATGGAGCCCTTTGTTGGTGAAACCTCTATATTCTTCTTTGACTGTGTCCTGGCTGGATTCTGTGGTGTCATTTGGTTCATTTACATTAACATTCGGTAATAAATTTGTTAATAAATACGGTTTATTGCACAAACATTTTCTTTACTGTCGGTCTTCTTAGAAATGCACTTCATGTGAGCTACAGTTATACACTTAACAGAGTTTTGGATCCTCTGTCGCCGTGTTATGAGTGATTCACATATATCACAAATGTTTGTCCGATTTTGTACAGCTGATGTCCCACATTTAACGCATTCCATTTCGCTTTTATTATTAACGTAAGTACATCGGTTATGTACAATTTCATTACAACTATTGCATTGTGAAAGTGTACTATTATTGAATCCAATAGCACAGACTATACATAATTTCCTCTTACTGTTTATCGTACGTCTGGAGCTGGGATTGCGGTTTGGTTGATCAGCTGGGCAGCAGCAGCATAGTGTAGGAGGAGGGGGAGCACATAAGCCTACTCTTTTGCCCCCTACCTCCCCAAGGGACGGGTCCGGAGGTGGTTGTTTATTGTTGTTGTCGTTCTTGTTCGTTGCTGTTACTTCACTGTTGATGTGTTTGCTAGAGCTTCCTGCTTTTTTAGGTGTTCTGGTTGCATGTCGAGATACTTGGGTCGCCGATATACCTGTATGTGGTAGTGATGGTACAGTTGGTGGCAGTGTGGTGTTAGCAGGGTGCGGGTGATGGGAGCTGCTGGTGCTAGCTCGTAGTTTTGTACTTTAAGGCTAGGGACTGTTGAAAGTCGGTGTCTGCCTTACTTGTTTCGTGGTGAGGTTTCTTCAATGTTGAACTAGGGCCTGGGTTGGTCGCTATATCTCCGCAGCTAATTAGAGTGTAGCACAACAGGTGTTGTAGCGAGGTTGTGCCAGAGTACTTGCCCGATGTATGAAATTGATCAGGCAGGAATAGTGACAGAAATGTAATTTGTGTGTGATTTCTGTATGACGAGGTCCCTCAATACTTGCTTAGTGTTGACCTGGTACACTACCGATCCCCTCTGCACCTGTATATTGGCACAGCCCCTCCGGATGTTGAGAAGGATGATACACAGGGAGAGAGCTACGCTCGCCCCCTCCAACCCTCCCGCCATCTTGTTCTGGGCCCTGTAGTTCAACAAATTAGTGGCAAATGGCAACATTACTTACCAATTTGTGGCGTGATAATAAACTACAGCAGACTGTACTAATCAAACGGTCAACATTAGCTAAACAATGTCTGAATATATGTTGTTACCCATGTCCAGACGGGTCATTTGAGACTAGTTTGACATCTCTACCATGGTATAGTTTTGGGCAAATATCCGTGCTTAACCCCTTTTGTACCGGAAACGTCTTTTGTATTTTATTCTAGCTATATTTAGACGATTTTGTGCAGCTTAAAAAGGATCATTGGTAGTAAAAAGGGGTAATTAAGATAGTTCGGAGCCGTTTATTGCTGGAGGTCCTTTTTCATCGGAATAAACTGTTCTAAATTGAGATAGAATAAAATTTAAAAAACATCGCCGGTACAGAAGGGGTTAAGAACTCTTATGAAAAGTAATTGAAAGGGGGCTGCCAAAGCCAATGTAGAGTACATCTATGATGGCCCAATATCTAATTTTGATTATATTGACTACTTGATTGCGTGTGCCAATTTTGATACTTTTATCACAAAATGCACAATTCCACCACATTCTGCCACTAAGCCGCTACACTACTAGTGCATGTGCTGATGCGCGATGTACTTGCAGGCAAATTCATTGAACTGCATAAACTTAAACAATGATGATGAAAATCCAATTGATTCAGATGATATTGGTAATGAGGAGTCTTAATGAAACGTGTTACCGAATTTAAAATTATTACCTCTTATCTATTGTTTTGTATTTGTTTCTGTGAATGCTTGGTGCATTCCTTCATTAATTCAAATGAATGTATGCATAAATATTTGTGAGGAAGAAGAGTTGTGTATCGGGGATTAAACTGTTTTGATACCTTTTTGCCTCTTACCTTGATTTTCCTTGTAATGCTTGTAGTCCAGGTTAACACTGTAAAAACATGTTGAAAGGTAAATCATAGAGGTAATTGATTTGAAGCAAAGACACTGGTGGCTTTTCTATATATATTTATTTAACACAAAATATAGAACTATGCGGTTTGTAAATAGTTATAAGGTCTGTGTAGAATCTGTAGATACTGTATTGCCCAGCAGGGAAGTATCTACCTAATTAAAAGCAGTAAGCTGGCTAACAACTAGATTGAGCTATTATTCCTGTAATCTATAATTCCTTCCTGTAAAGAATAGATGAATTAAGAATAGCGAAAATAGGTAAACGGTACACACACTAATTGCACAGTATCGCACTGTCACTGTAATGTCACTGTATTAATTACCACGGCCGCTTGAAGGGGTAACCTTCCTAATGGGTGGCTGTTCTGCTACTGGCCAATGCCTGGGGGCTCGAGCGTGCCGGCTTCTTACCAGTGTGGAGCCATACGATACTAGTTGCTAGCAATCATCTTGGTGGTGCTGCAATTCTCTGAAGGGAGCGTGAGAACCCCCGCTTAGCTTGCAAGAATTGTACCAAGGCCTTTATAGGTGGGGTGATCTTCTATAGGGGAGATCATGCCCAATTAGAATGTACATTAGTATACTTAACCCTTGTCTAGCGGGGGGTTTTGGGCTTATTTGGGAATATTCAGGCCCTCCTGCATGATAAATCAAGTATCTGCATGAAAAAAAAAATATTTAGCAAAAAACTAGGTGCTAAAAGCTTCAAAATGAGACCAGAACGAGCTACGTAGCACTCGTGGTTCTCATACAGTGATACCAGTAACATGGGAGTTTAGCGTATAGTGGCATATTTTTCCAAGCTATGCTCACTACTGGCTGCACTGCCGGCCTCTCGAGAACACAGGGAACATGAGTTAACCTCTGAAGTGCGCATGGGGGTAATTGGAAACGTCCCCTCAGAATAAGCTCCCGGGTTAATGGGCGGCGGTAAGCCCTGGGAGTCGGCTGTCTGGCCCGCTGCGCTCCCGGCCATTTGCACTCGATTTTAACCCTTTAAAAGCCTTAATAATGCTCCTAACTTGCTGCAAATTGGAACCGGACTTAAGTCCGACCCCGATCTTTAAGGGTTAAGTAAGTGAATAACTGTTATAAGGGTGTGAGTTATACAAGTGATTATATGAGTTACCCTAGAGTGTACAGTCGCTCAAAATGCGCTGTTACAGTTGTATTCATTCTATGTTATTAAAATTCTTAAATTTGCTCAAAGACGCCATCATAAAAGAACGGGTAGATTCAGTAAGTAGTTCAAATGACAATGATGTAACATCCCAACATTTATGGAACGTCTGCTGTGGCGCATATCTAGCTATTAATCCAACGAATCTGAGATTTAGAAATATAGGATATGCGACTGCTGTGATCACGCATAGTGTTGTCAGAACCCCAT
Organism: Paralithodes platypus; assembly: GCA_032716605.1. Lineage (NCBI taxonomy): Eukaryota > Metazoa > Arthropoda > Malacostraca > Decapoda > Lithodidae > Paralithodes > Paralithodes platypus. The sequence goes on from CM064487.1 coordinate 71,223,147, forward strand.
ATACTGTATATTATATATATTATACAGTATATATATATATATATATATATATATATATATTTAAAAACAAAATGAAAAATGAAAATGCATTAAAGGGGTAGTACGTGCGTTTTAATCTTTATATTGAGGGATGTGTATTTTCTTGTTTTCTCTTGAGCACTTCTTTCTGCTTTGTTGACAGTATTACAGAAATTTATTAAGAGGAGACATACTGTATATGCCAGATGGCATCAGGTCCCTATTGTCTCCGAGTAAATATTGTGAATGTAACTGTGAAATGTAAATTTACACTAGAAAGTGAGATTGTTGCGCACATAAACGCAACAACCACCTTTTGCTTGAAACCGAGGATAGAGATAGTAGGAGGATTCATACGCAACATCCACTTTTTTCTTGAAACCAAGGATAGAAATAGTAAGAGGATACAGAGAAAGGTTTTCTGTCAGTAGTCCTAGACACCTGAGTTTCGGTGAGAAAGAAGATCAGGGTTGGCAGAGGAGAGGTGGTTTTGCACAGAGTGGAAGTTAGAGGAAACGCCACGAATGTTGCAGAAATTGATTTGGAGAGTCATTGCCAGGGGACCCCCCCCCCCCCCCAGGGACTCCGAGGCTGTTCATGATTTCGTCATAATTTTGGTAAAAAAGGTGGTATAGTATGCAAAGCATTTGTAATGTAATGTATTGATAGGAGAAAGTGTTTTAGAGGGCAAGCTGGAGTTGCCCTCTATATTGTTGAGGCACAGAAAGGATCAGCTAGGGAGGCCAGGTGGAGAAACAGGAATTCCAGCTGTCTTTATCAACCACCTAGCACTCCCCGGGAGTACCACCCTGTTCGGCTGGTGCCTACAGCCTCCTTCAACAGTTCTGAAGGTGGGATACCCAGTCCCAACCTCCAGGGGCTATCTGTGCCACAAAGTGACGGGCAATGGGGTTGCCACATCCCTACGCATATATACATATATATATATATATATATATATATATATATATGTATATATATATATATATATATATATATATATATATATATATATATATATATATGTATACGGTATATACTGTATACAGTATATATATATATATATTTAATATATATCCGTTCCTACTAATACATGAGTCAATATGTATTAGTTTATTTACGATGTTGATATAATGAACATTTTTAAAGTGAGAGAAGAGCCATTTGGTCGTTCACTGCATCTTCGAATATGGTCGGGAATCTTCTATGCAATGAAAATGTGACGGTATAGGGGGTAGTTTTTTACGTGTCTGTGTAGCTAGGATAATTGTAAAACAGCTGGAACGATCAGATCACCCCAGGAAAACTCCTGACATTTGGCGTGGTCCATTGGGTCTGCAGTCCACCACACTATCCACTGTGCTATCGTCTCCCCCATGAAAACCAATGGAAACACTGACAATCTTTCTTCCGGATATCCAGCAGTGGAATCCTCTAATTTAGTGTAGTTAACCCTTATTTAGCGGGTGGTAAGGAATTTTACACTGTACCGCTCAGCGGGCATAATCCCGAAATATTCTCTCACTTTCACTCGCCCTAGCGCCGTTACTATGGCTCCAATGCGAACGAAACTATTTATTTTTGGAAAGAGCAACTCTTCGTCTCCCCATATAAGTCTAGTATGGATGTTATGAGCGAGTGTGGAGGGTGGGAAGATGTTAGGAAGAGGAGGTACTTTTTGGTCTATTTCCCGGGCATGTTCGGATGCGTTCGCTTTGGCCTGACTTCGGCCTCTCGTGCGTCTACTATTCCTTCGGTAATCGCTCTTATTTTTCTCTTATTTCTCCTTATTTCTGTATTCTCTGTATTCTCTCTCTCTCTCTCTCTCTCACTCCTGTCTGTCTGTCTGTCTGTCTGTCTGTCTCTCTCTCTCTCTCTCTCTCTCTCTCTCTCTCTCTCTCTCTCTCTCTCTCTCTCGCCCGCTCTGTCTCTCTCTCTCTTCCTCATCCGTATATGTAATTCTCATTATTATTTTCTCTAATCTCTCTCACTCCTCCTGTCTGTCTGTCTCTCTCTCTCTGGCTCGCTCGCTTTCCCTCTCTTGCGCTCCCTTTCTCTCTTCCTCATCCGTATATGTAATTCTCGTTATTATTTTCTCTAACTAATCCCTCTATTTCATTTATTTGCTTGTAATATTTCTGTATTATTATATCTTGTTCACTCTTTCTTCAGTTCAGTTTCTGTATTCTCTCTATACGGTGGGAATGGTATTTCGTATGAGGGATGTGCAGCACAAATATTCAATCTTTCGTTGTTTGGTTGTTTGGATTACTGTAAGAAATATACTGAACGCCTGCAAATAATACGCTATAAAATGCTTGCAATCAAACTCTCAAGCAATTTCAAGGTCACATGCAATTATAAATGTATATAGGTTGACCCAGAGAGGAAGAGACAAGAGAGAGAGAGAGTGTCGTGATAATATAACAATGTTACATACCGGTATGTATCATATATATGAAAAAATAATATATATGGTAGGCCTACATCTGTTCCCCACAATCATATAATGCCAAGCACAAATATTCAATCTTTCATTGTTTGTATTACCGTAAGAAATTTACTGAACGCCTGCAAATAATACGCTATAAAATGCTTGCAATCTCTCTAATCTCTCTCACTCCTCCTGTCTCTCTCTCTCTCTCTCTCTCTCTCTCTCTCTCTCTCTCTCTCTGGCTCGCTCGCTTTCCCTCTTCCTCATCCGTATTATGTATTTCTCATTATTATTTTCTCTAACTAATCCCTCTATTTCATTTATTTGCTTGTAATATTTCTGTATTATTATATCTTTTTCACTCTTTCTTCAGTTCAGTTTCTGCATTCACTCTCTCTCTCTCTGTTTCACTTGCTTTGCAGGAATTTTGTTTTTGTTTTATATATAATATATAATAATTTACTTATCATTACTTACTATATCGTATAAACAATAGTAGGTAGCCAACTTACCATAATACCGATACACCAAACCGATCCGCATGCGGTTTTGTTTATCACCTGTTTATTAAAGTGCCACCATTATCGATTTTCTTCGAGCCGAATCGAGCGGGAGGGTTACCAATTGAAGTTAAATCCGCTAGCATATATTGTTAGATGTAAGACATGATAAGTACCACTAGAAATATTAATTGGCAAAATCCATATAATATCACTTCGAAATTGCTCTGAAATTTCAAAACAAAACCGCTAGTGTAAGTCATTGCTGCTAGATCGAAGTAAAGGTCTCTAGATCTAGCGGAAGTTGCTATACGTATTGGCAGTACTGCACACTGCCGACGGCGATACGTTGTTGACATTGTTGTTGATGTTCCAGTGGAGGGATGAACAAAATATTTTCCTTGTCCAATAATAGCTATTTATTTTGATATATTTATCAAATTTACTGAACGCCTGAAAATAATACGCTATAAAATGCTTGCAATCAAACTTTCAAGCAATTACAAGGTCACATGCAATTATAAAAAGGTATATTGTAGACCACAATCTTCGCCAAGCTTCGTTGTTGCTTGTATTATCGTGAGAAATGTACCGTACACCCTGGTTATCGTGAGAAATTTACCGAACGCCTGCAAATAATACGCTATAAAATGCTTGCAATCAAACTCTCAAGCAATTTCAATGTCACATGCAATTATAAATGTATAGGTAGATCCAGAGAGGAAGAGACAGACAGAGAGAGAGAGGAGGTCAAGAACATCTACTAGGTGTGATTTCCCCTGGGAGGGAAGAGAAGATTAGTTAGGGGCGCAGTGTTGCCATCAAGAAATTTCAAATCCCGCTAGATTCCACCTCAAAACCCGCCAGATCCACCCCCAAATTCGCTAGATTTTAGCATAACATAAATCAATTCAATATATATAGATATATACACAGTAGTGTGTGTTTGTGTGAGGGATAATACTAATATTTATATTAATATTAATAGCCTACTAATATATATATTAATTACATAATAATTACTAACATATAATATTATGTGAGTATTTCTTAAACATACTAGAACGAAACGACATATTAATATGCTTTTACATTAATACATTACTTACCGGTACATACATACTTACGTGTGTGTGGATCAATTTAGATCAAATGAGTATGGGTGTGAAAATTATAATGGTATAACTTTAATTTAAATGCTGTATACTGGGTCTTTCATTTTGTTTTATTATAGATTTCAGTTTTCCAAAGCAAGAACGAAAAATCGCCAGAAATTCGCTAGTACATACGAAAAACCGCCAGAATTCCCGCTAGCCGCTAGATGGCAAATTCTCCCGCTAGACGACTCCAAATTCGCTAGATTTAGCGGGAAAATAGCTAAAATGGCAACACTGTAGGGGCGTGCCCCTGGCCTACATCAGACAAAGAGAGTACAAAGGAGTACAAAGGAGTACAAACAAAGAGAGTGAGACAGAGAGAGAGAGAGTGTCGTGATAATATAACAATGTTACATATGTATTATATATATGAAAAAATAATATATACGGTAGGCCTACATCTGTTCCCCACAATCATATAATGCCAAGCACAAATATTCAATCTTTCTTTCTTTGTATTACCGTAAGAAATTTACCGAACGCCTGCAAATAATACGCTATAAAATGCAAAGGAAATTTCTTGTAGAGTGCAATTTTGAGGACGTAATGTGCTCTGAGAGAGAGCGGAGCGGTGATTAGGAGTATAAATTACCTCAAGACCGCTCGCCACACAGGGAATTATATAAGGAAATTACCGTATTTTAGGGTTTTTGCACTCGTGTTGCACGATCATTGAAAGACAACCAGTGATCGTAGAAGGATGGTTCGGGTGTCATTGGAAAGCTCAATTTACGCCCTTTCAGGGATACATACTTGTATTACGCTCTGGGTCTTGTGTATGCATGAAAAAGAGCACGGAAACAACCCCATTTAGGGTAAAAAAAAAAAACGCTGGGCGGCACAGTGAAATATACTACACCAGCCGCTCGTAAGGTGATAAAATGCTTGCAATCACATTTTCAAGCAATTATAAAATGTAAATTGTACTTACCAACACCCACACCAGTATGTTCTTCGTCAGGAACGTCTCCAATTTGCTCAAGGGTCTGTCCAACATCAACCACAACATCCACCCCACACAAATTATGCTTGGGGTGAAAGCCTATGATCGGGTTATTTTCGTCTTCCGAGTCATCCACACTACCAAAACTCTCCCACAGACCTTCGACGGTTTCATCCAACAGCTTATTAGAAAGTTCTGAAGAGTTCAGCATGATATCTAGTTCCTGGGTGGTGAGCCGGGCGTGGTTAGTAGGGTGGCGCCACACACTAGGGATGGCGGCCACCGAATCAAACACAGGCAAATCTTGACCTTCCATTGTGGCTGCATGAGGGTCACTGAGTCACGGTCACGCAGTGGGGATGTGTGGGTGGGCCCTTGTAGTACACCGCCTGACCACCAAGTTTCGCTTTCCACCTAAATTAGGGCGGGAATACGCCCACGGACTTAAGTCCGATCCCGCCATTTAGTCCAATTTTCTCTTATCGGACTTAAGTCCGACCCCGATCTTTAACCTCTGAAGTGCGCATGGGGGTAATTGGAAACGTCCCCCTGTGCTGACGTATTTGAGGTGTTTCCGTCACTAAAATATTCATTGTGCCATTAATAGCATTAATACTTATCCATATATGCGCCTATATGGGTTTGATTATAAGGTATTAACCTGAAACAACAATAAAACGAGTGAAAACAGCGTTTGGATGGTCAAAATCGGAGATATAGCCCGCGAGTTGTATAATGTATGGGTGAGGCAATCTGCTTTCCCGCCAATTTCCCCCAAGGCCCACTGAGACACAATCGATCCGATACTCTCTCTCTCTCTCTTGCACTCGCTTGCTATCAGTGATGACCACACCCTCCAATCGGATTTTCTAATGTTAGCACGAAAATATACCTCAGAATAAGGGAATAACAGGGAAAATAGGTGATAACTGAAGGAGAGGAGGAAAGTGGGGAAGGAGGGGAGGTAGAGGACTGAGATTTTGCATGGCCCAGGGGCCAAAAAAAAAAAAAAAATAAAAAAAAAAAAAATATAAATTTTTTTTTTTTTTTCGATGTCAAAAGTTGATTTTTGTTTTCTCTGACTCTTAAGAGTCTCCCCGCAGTGCGCCGGGGGAACTCTTAAGAGTCTCCCCGCAGCTCCCGGGTTAAGGGTTAAGAGTCCCACTCTTAATATTTTTAACCCACTGAACCCCAGCTAGTTAATGAAAAAAAAAATCCAGAAAACACCAGGAATGGGTAGAAATGAAGGAAAACCCACAAAAAAACGATCCCCTAGGTCATTAAGGGGTCCTACGGTGCGCCCGAAAGCCTTAATTAAAATGGGGAAATGGGTTTTTGCGCGCTCACGCGCACGCGGTTGGACTTTGAGTGTTTTCAACCACTGGCATTGTTGCGTGGGATACTTACACAGTTCCCATACAAATCTGAGCCCTCTAGGTGCCATAGGACCGGAATAATTAACCGCGACGCACCCTATGCGGCTCTGGGGTTTAGCATTACAAACATTGCCGACGCAAACGTATCGTCGCTGGGGTTCTGTTGGTTAAAGATATGATCATCAAACATTTTTTACCACCGTTTTTACCCTTGTCCTACAAAACACACAACCCCTGTATACCATGCCACCCGCGAGGAGCTCATTGTGGATTAAAACTTTACTTTGATTTCCTACCATAAATGTATGTCTCACTTTGTTACTCTCCCTTGATCCAGATCATCCAGTGAATATTATATATATTTTAAGCGGATATTCTTTAGTGAACATGTCATAGCAAAAATATATGTAGTGTTCTGGTCACACCAACTCATATATTCAATTCAAAAAATCTAGCACATGTGATAACACTCACAAAACGAACACCTCTCCAGCAACAACCTCCTCTAGAATGTTGACACTTTTACTGAAGAATAAACAATACAACTTATAAATTTACATCATCCCTTGTATTTATGATACTACTCTCATTATTCAGTGTACTTAGAGCGGTTGTTTAAACTAACATTCGCTCATCATTTATAACAGCTAACATGCATTATATAATTGGTACGAGTTGTCTAATAAGTACGATTGACTTTTAACCCACTGAACCCCAGCGACGCATGTGATGCGTCGGCAATGTATGTAACGCTAAACCCCAGCGCCGCATAGGGTGCGTCACGGTTAACCCCCCCAGACAGAAATAGTTAACTTACTGACGAGGAGGCGGACGACACGGTACTATCCCCACAACTGTCAAAATCTCATTGAGGGACCGTTAGAAGTCGGAGGAACTTGGGGTTGCCACCATTCGACAGATTTTGATCTAACTTACCTAACTTACTGACCTCAATAGAACGCTAGAGCGTCATATAACTTATTAGAGAGATATTAAGATAAGTTTATATGACGCTCTAGCGTCATATGAGTAATTTGGCAAAACCGCCATATGACGCTCTAGCGTCATATGAGACGGGGAGTGTTAATTACTCCAGTCCTATGGCACCGAGAGGGCTCAGATTTGTATGGGAACTGTGTATGTATCCTACGCAACAATGCCGATGATTGAAAACCCTCAAAGTCCAGCCGCGTGCACCTATGCATGCAAAACATGCAAAAACAGGTTTTTGCATGTTTTTGCCTACCCATTTTCCCATGTTAATTCCGACTTTCGGGTGCCCTATAGGACCCCATAATAACCTAGGGGATCGTTTTTTGTGTGTTTTCCTTAATTTCTAACCCATTCCAGGTGTTTTCTGGAGATTTTTTTTTTTTTGAAAACCTGCTGGTCCTGCAGTGTACATTTATATTATATTGCCTGTACTGGGGCTCAGTGGGTTAAAGAGAATGTGAGGTCTCGAGTACGAATTAACATGTATCCACTCCCCATATCACTTAGATCCCTGCATACGCACAGTACTCATGATATTCATTTTAACATTTGTAATGACAACAAAATAGTATAGGTATGTGAAATGCTGTTAATTTGATTGTGGGGTATGAAATGGAGTCTTTGTCAGATTTGTTGTTAGTTATTTGCCCACTCACTGGTCCCTATTGTATTTTTCCTCATAGTAAGTCAACTTTGCGTTGTAATTATTTTAATCTTGCTAGGTTTTCTTGATTCCTAAAATTTGTATAGATCTCGTCTCTATAATGATTTCATTGTTCATGTTAATCCCGTTCACAAATCTTGAGATTATCACTATTGTAGATAGCTCCACGTTAGATTTTGAGCCACTTTTAGCACTTTTCATACCCCAAAGTCAGACAAATAGCATTGTCCACAGTATATATATTTTAAATAAATTAAATGCTAATAAAAAAGGGTATGTTCACTGTAAAATCGCATAACAGAAGCTTAAGTGGTAGAATGTGTGTTCCGAGGCAATGCGGGAGCTTTTGTGACTTGATAACAAGTACGGTGCAGACACTCGTACACATGGTACTCATTGTCAAGTCTCAATTGGCAAGCATATTGTACAGTACTGTACTGATAATCTGAACTTTAAAATAAACATGGACACCAAAACTGCTCAAGGTTAAACCCATGAAGCACGATAGCCTCACGGAAGGCTCACCATAGCGAACGCGATAGGCCTCACAGAAGCAAGACCATAAACAAAATCTTCCCATCTAGCATTAGAAATTTCCCAAACGGAGTCCCGCAAGGATCCGTCCTGTCGCCCGCACTCTTCAATCTGTACATGCATGATATAAATACACCAAATTCACCCCAAATAACCATAGCCTCCTACGCAGACGACATAACACTCACAAGCACGCACCAAAACCCAGACACAGCAACAAGACTCCTTCAAGACTATCTCGACACATTACATGAATGGTGCAGTACAAACAGACTCCATTTAGCCCCAGCTAAATCCACTGCAATCCTCCTCACAAGATGGACAGGAGAGCACGATTACGTCCCGGGACTCAACATAAACAACACACCCCTATCACACACCCAAAATCCTAGGAGTAACATATGACACCCAAATGACATTCAAACAGCACACCACAAACACGAAAAAGAAACTGACACCCAGACTTAACGCCCTCCGATCACTTGCCCACACGAAATTTGGACACAACAAAGAAACCACCACCACAGTCTACAAACAATACATAAGATCAGTTATGGAATATGCAAGCCCGGCCTGGGCTTCTAACCTAGCTGAAACACATCATAAGACCTTACAGACTATTCAAAATAAAGCCCTTAAAATCATCATAGGATGCACAGCTACTACACCCACAGATCACCTACATCAAGAAACCAAAGTCCTAAAAGTCAAACATCATCTAGACATGAGAGGCACTCAATTCCTGGCAGCAGCCTCCACGAATCAACACCACCCACTACACTACATGGCAACACACCCACAGACACCAAGAAATATCAAAACAACACCCAGCACACGCTATCACACACAAATACTGTCTTCTTTCTCTCCCTGCCCACCCCAAACCAACTTCCGGAAGCACATCCATACTCATATCACTCGCTGTTCCATCCACTCACTCATAGACAACACGCAGCTGCAAGCACGACCTCCCGAAATCCATCCTTCTGAATCCTCCCTTCCTCGCGAGGACAGAGTCCACCTGGCCAGGCTGAGATGCGGACACCATCCAGCTCTTCTGAGCTATCAGAAGACTGGATGACTCCGTCGTCGACACCTGCCCGGGTTGTAACACAGCACCCCATACCATAAAACACATCATAGAAGACTGCATTTCACACAACCACTTACGCCAACAACACAATTTACACTATTTGAGAGCTCTGTGGGAGAGCCCGACCATGGCCATGGCCTTCCTTAAGGACTCGGGGCTGTTCGGCCAGGCAGCTTAGGGAACAACAACAACAACAACAACAAAATCTTCCAAAACACCCCAGGGGCTCTCAAAACAAAGGAATTTGTCTCTAGGAGAGATAATTCCCCTCTAGTACTCATCCATGTGTTTCTCACACTCCCTCCCCTTCCCCACCTTATTCCCCCCTCCTCAATTATCACCTATTTTTCCTCTTATTTTCATCATTTATCGGTTATTTTTCTCTCCCCCGGTAATGTAGCACAAGTGGGTTCCATAAAAAATTGTTATAGAACACTTAGACACCGCCCCGCTCGCCTCGGTTACCTCACAGACAGCGAGAGGGGAGGGTTGCGCCTGGCTCACTCTGGCCTGAGAATATAACCGGGTGGCCACTATTTACGTATTTCACCACCCAAATGCTTTTCCAACTTATTTTAGCACTTTTGAAGGTTCATATATACATCACATATGTAAAATAAAAGCATATTGAAAACAAACAATGCTCTATATCGTAAATATAACTAATTCTGTCAGAATCCAAGGCTAGAAATTCACAAATAAGTACCCTTGCCCCTAAGGTATTTTTGAGTTTAATAGGTTAAGAGATAAGACTATTTATATATGCAATTGTATTAAATATATTTTTAAATCTAAATACCAAATAAACCTTGGGTATTTAGATACAGCAAATGCATATATTAATATGCTATTCTTTTAAACTGAACAGTTTTGCTTTCCAAGTTTTGTTTTCTTTTTTGGTATTAGATTTGTTTTTGTTTTTTATATACAAAAAACACAGTTTAGCCTTTATGATTTATGTATATACTCAGGCGGTGACCGGTCAACTCAACCAGTAGACCATTTCAACCAGTAGCTCTCAACCAGTACCAAATCAACCAATACGGTTAGGTTAGGTTAGGTTAGGTTAGTACTATATTTTGGCACTGGTTTGGTTGATCTGGATTAATTTGGCACTGGTTGAGAGCTACTGGTTGAAATGGTCTACTGGTTGAGATGACATGGAACCACTCAGGCACATACCCAATAGTTGAGAGTGGCCGACTCGAGACTGAGCCGGACAGAAACTACATTTAAAGCTCCAGTTCTTAGGATCTGAGACCATATTTGCGTTCTCTCGCCTCTTACTCGGTCTTGTATGGTAGGTGAATTTTACAAGGGGAGAAGGATGCCTAGCCCCCTGCCCCAGAAAGAAACGAAATAGGAAAGTAAAAGAGACCGACAGACACGGCTAAGGTTAAGTAGAGGATGTCAAACCTCGGTCTGAAGACTACCAGCCCTGGTAAAAACCTGAATTTTTCATCAACCATGACATATCGTTGTTTACTTTATTGCAATTGCTATACATAAAATATAATATAAGTTTGCAGAATATGTTATGCCTTTGCTCATATAAGTTATTTTTCGTGTGGATATATTGACCCGGAATAAATATATCCGTCACTCCCAGACTTGATATTCACGAGTTGTATGTGGATGCAGCAGCTTGTGACACTTATTATGGCACAGGCTCACCACCACCATATCATCGAGCCCATCAGGAGAAAACATTTCCACCAAGGAAAATGCTAGCAGGTAGCAGTGTGCGATCGATTTCAAAAACTTCTACTGCGTCTAGTGAGGCCACTCATGAAAAATATATTCTCTCAAGTTTTGCATCTGAATCTTTCAAGATTGATTACAAAATGTCAAGGTAGGTTAAAATTACAAACAATTACATATATTTCAATTCCAATAAATGCATTTTCATACAAAAAATACACACATAAATATCCATGAATAGGCAACTGCTTATATATATTCCCTGTAGAAAACGAAAGTATACAGAGGAATATTGAAGGTGAGACTATACTAGTTCCAACTTTTAGCAACAAACCGAGTTTCCAGAAGCACTCTGTCCCTCCGTTAAGTGCTAGGCAAAATATATTTATGACACACATATTGATGCCGAGATCTACATGGTGATTAACATCTTTTTCCGAGACATTGTGGTTAACTCGTGCTTTAATTATGTCGAAAACAAAATTAAAGCGGAAAATGAAACTCCAGCAAAGTTAACCACGTGTGACAAATTCTGGGTCAGCCCCGGGACAAAAGGGCCATAAAAACGCATGTGGTGATGATGCTGCGGCCCCATCCACATCTTACCTGCAAGAGAATATTCACTGACGCTGCCGTAATGAATCTGAATCGACGGTATCCTCCTTAGCAACAGATTCTTCAGAAAATGAAGCTCCCTCACCCAGCCCCTTGCCTGCTCCAAATTCAGCCACTAAGGTAAAAAGATAGCGAGTCAAGGATAACTAAATTTCCCATTCTGACCCCCAAGCCTCATCAAATGAAAATACAGTGTATTGTAACCCCCAAGCCTTATCAAATGAAAATACAGTGAACTCTGCTCCCCTTAATAATATGAACAGTATGATCAGTGTCGTCCACACCACCCCGGCAGGAGAGCAGCCCCAGTGTGCCCCGAGGCGGGACCCAGTAATCCTAAGGGAGAAATTTGTCCGCCTCGGTTTCCCCGCTGCCTGTACCCAAGCCCAGTGTGGTGCGTGGCGGCGGAGGGCTGCCACCCATATCCTCATCACCAGCAACATTGAGGCAATACGGATAATGTCTCCTATCCCTGCCAATATATATGTATCAAGAGAATGCACAGAATTGTTCGATGAACTGACAACTAGTGGTCTGATGGGAGTTATCTTTATTAAGCATGACTTCCTAACACTGAACAAAACGCTTCCCGAATACTTAATAAAGCGGTTTGCCATCGACTGACCCAGCCATCCTCTTAAATATCCAGGGTACACTACAGCCAAGAAGGCTGAACAATTCCAATGGCGTCCCAATCAACGGAGTGAAAATTCTGTGGGAGGGAGAAGGTCAACCTCCCAATGATTTCAAGTATGATATTCTCCTGCCACCTTGTACCATCACGGCCACCTCACCATCAACTACACTGTGCTTCAGATGCCACGAAATCGCCCATATTTCTAAGTACTGCCATGGAAAACCTCGGTGTGGTTTATGTAATGGGGATCATGAAATGAATTCCTGCCCAGTTCGTGCAGCTGCCGCCGTTAAACACCCTCCCACCTCACCCACCATACCTGAAGCCACCAACTTCCCTGAACTGTGTGTTGATGCCCCCTAGCCTCCCCCCCAGCGACCCTTTAATCGCCCATCCTAGATACCTTTCCTCAGCCGAATTTAGGTGTCCTCGTTGTAGGCGTGAACGTATGGCACGCAGACTGTGTGGCCAAACGAGGAAACATCAACCCCGCAACTACAGTCTACAACCCACCACCCTCACCCTTTATCACCTGAGCCATCACCCCAACCGTCTGCACCTGAGGCTGAACCATCTCAGCTACAAATACTACAAATGATGCTTCAACAACAAGGAGAACATCTAACAACAACAACAACTTCAGCAACAACAAGAGCTCTTGCATCAAGTGCTAAAACAGCAGCAGGTGATATTAGCATAACTTAATTTACCCATGGCCACCCCCCATACCTCCCTCCCTCCTCCCACCCACCCGACTCCTCACCCCCTGTCCACCTCCCTCCCACTCCACTCCACTCCTCACCCCCTGTCCACCTCCACCTCCCCCCCCCCTCTCAAATACGGGAGTTAATCTCGGCGGCCTTGACACTTCACCCTTCCAACTCGCTCCTTACCATACTGTAGTTTCCCCCCTGCCCACCTCCCCCCACACATATACCTGGACACCTTCCCTCCTACCTCACCCCACTGTCGTTACCCCTCATACCCCCTCAGCCCAGTCTTACACAGCTGTCACCATAAATGACATACAGCCTACCCAGGGTCCTACCTCTCCCCCCACTACTAATACTGAACAAAACATCCATAACACTGTTTATTCAACACTACCTAGCTCTACATATATCCCTTCTCTTCTCCCGCCCATGTCATGCTCACCCTATAACACACCCCACACACTCACTCAAATCAACATATTATAATGACCCACAAACATAGATCATACAATATGCTCGAACAATAGAAGTTTACATAAAAGATTTCCAGATATATCCCATTATGCACAAGTCAATCGCCCAGCGTTAATATGCCTCCAAGAAACTTTCCTATCAACAAGCAAAATCCTGCTCCCTCCACGTATACCTGGCTACCATGCTTACCACCTTTCCTCTGGGCAGGGATTAGTCACCTAGATTAGACATTCTATACCACACTCCCTTATTAATTCATCACCACAAATCTCTATAACCTCCCTCATCAACTCTTCTGATTACAATCGGCCTACCTGATATAGTAAATTCGCTCAGATAGACTAACACTATCGTTTTGTCTGCTACCTAGGGAAGTTCATTGTGGAGAATCTTCGAGAGAGACAGCTGGAACTGTGAATAACAGACCAAGATGTTCTGTGCGTAATGATTGCTGGTCTGTGCCATGACCCGGTACACGGACCCTTCAGTCATCTGTGGGAACATTTCCTGCGTCAGGCACGGCCTCAGGAGTCATCCGAGCACGAAGAAGCATCCATCAAAATGTTGAAGCATTTGATTAAGCAGAACCCGCACATTAAAGAGGAGATGAAGAGGAACAGGTTAAGGAAGTGGGATAGTTAGTTTATAAAGGAGCTGATCCACTTCCCTCAAGAGGATGATACCGCTGCCGCAGACTGGCCGTACAAGGGCCGTACCAAGGACAAGGCGTTCCTGTATGAGATTGTCGCCAATAAGAAAACTGGTCTAGACGTGGATAAGTTCGACTACCTGCTACGAGACAGCCACCATTTGGGAATGAAGGCGACCTTTGATTACCGGATATACCTCGAGTGTGTGCGTGTCATTGGGGAAGAAATTTGTGTTCGGGACAAGCAAGCTCACAACCTTTACGGTTTGTTGTACACCCGCTGGTACCTCCACCGAACTGTTTACCAACATCGGGTCGGGAAGATTACGGATGCTATGTTGATAGATGCCCTTTTACATGCCGACCAACACCTGAGGTACACGGATCAAGATGGAAACAAGTTTGCTCTCGGTGACGCGCGCCAGGATATGAAGGCATTCACCCACCTCACGGACGAGGTACTCCAACACATAATGATGTTCGAGGATCCGGCGATGGACCAGGCCAAGGCCATCCTAAAAAACATTGATCGACGACAGCTGTACCAATATGTTGGCAGCATGGGCCTGGTTGTGCGGAACATTAAGGTATCTGGATTTTTGGACTTGGTTGAGTCAAAGATACCAGCAGACATGCTCACCAGACAAAAGACTGAGGGCCAAGTTATCTCTGTCAGCTATGGTATGGGCAATTAGGACCCCATACAGAGGGTCCGCTTCTACAGTAAGGATGACCCTGCCCATGCCAGAGAGATGTCAAGGGAGGGCGTTTCGAGGATGATGCCTCACAGATTCCAGGAGAAAGAGTTCCTGTTGCTAGTGAAGAGTAAGGATGAGGAGGATATAAAATCTGCTGAGGCAGCTTTCCAAGAGGTTTGTCAGGATCTCCGTCATTGTCGTCGTCGTCAATATCTGCTCAGGATGTAACACAACCAGAGCCCCATACCATTAAACACATCATAGAAGACTGGATTTCACACAATCACTTATGCCAACAACACAAGCTTCACTTCTTGAGAGCTCTGTGGGAAAGCCTAATTGTGGCCATGGCCTTCCTTAGGGACTCAGGGCTGTTCGGCCAGGCAGCTTAGGGAACGGCAAGAACATCAAAAACTGTTAATGATTGTTCTATTTATATATGTAATCATTGCAATGTATATTTAAATCCCAAGGATGGCAACCCCTCTGTCCTGCCCATAATAAATAACAAACCCATATTTTACATGGGTGATTACAAAGCCTCCCATCCCATGTTTGGTGGAAACCGTACAATTGCCCAAGGTAACGCACTTCATGATATTGTAATAAAACATAAACAGACCCCTTTTCCCACCCCTTACCCCACACATACTAGGAGAGGATATCTTGATTTAGTTATTGGAAGTAACATTGTACAGGGTGCTGTATTTGTCTCAGTTGTACCTACTCTAATTGCGGATCATAATGCTATCCTAGCCCCTTACGCTATTCCTGTCTTTCATATCATTAATTGCTCTTTCCATTCACATATGCATAGCCTACGTGAGTTGCAGTTGGGATGTGTGTACATGCTTAGATTGATATGCAGGATTCGAAGTTGCATAATAAATCGTAAGCAGTGTCCACCAACCTTTAACTGTCTTCGTGGTGCGATGTATAAGGTGTTGATTTTCGGTGTGAGCATCCTGGGTTCGAATCCACGGACTGCCACATGTGTTTGTAAATTTCATTAATCGATTTTAGGAGTATGGTTGGTTGTTGGAAGGAACATAATAATTGATATTGGTTCAGGAGTAATTTATCGAGAGGACTTCCCTAAGTGGTTAAGGCCCCATTAATTGCACTTTCCATTCACATATGCATAGCCTACGTGAGTTGCAGTTGGGATGTGTGTACATGCTTAGATTGATATGCAGGATTCGAAGTTGCATAATAAATCGTAGGCAGTGTCCACCAACCTTTAACTGTCTTCGTGGTGCGATGTATAAGGTGTTGATTTTCGGTGTGAGCATCCTGGGTTCGAATCCACGGGCTGCCACATGTGTTTGTAAATTTCATTAATCGATTTTAGGAGTATGGTTGGTTGTTGGAAGGAACATAATAATTGATATTGGTTCAGGAGTAATTTATCGAGAGGACTTCCCTAAGTGGTTAAGGCCCCATTAATTGCTCTTTCCATTCACATATGCATAGCCTACGTGAGTTGCAGTTGGGATGTGTGTACATGCTTAGATTGATATGCAGGATTCGAAGTTGCATAATAAATCGTAGGCAGTGTCCCCCAACCTTTAACTGTCTTCGTGGTGCGATGTATAAGGTGTTGATTTTCGGTGTGAGCATCCTGGGTTCGAATCCACGGACTTCCACATGTGTTTGTAAATTTCATTAATCGATTTTAGGAGTATGGTTGGTTGTTGGAAGGAACATAATAATTGATATTGGTTCAGGAGTAATTTATCGAGAGGACTTCCCTAAGTGGTTAAGGCCCCATTAATTGCTCTTTCCATTCACATATGCATAGCCTACGTGAGTTGCAGTTGGGATGTGTGTACATGCTTAGATTGATATGCAGGATTCGAAGTTGCATAATAAATCGTAGGCAGTGTCCACCAACCTTTAACTGTCTTCGTGGTGCGATGTATAAGGTGTTGATTTTCGGTGTGAGCATCCTGGGTTCGAATCCACGGACTGCCACATGTGTTTGTAAATTTCATTAATCGATTTTAGGAGTATGGTTGGTTGTTGGAAGGAACATAATAATATCCATCATAAACATGTTATGAGTAAAATCAATATTCCTGAGCCGCTACATCAATAATTTAAATCAGTGTTAACTAGCTGGTAAAGTAAAAGATTTCCATGCTCAATATGAAGTACAGGTTCACCACACAAAGTCGGCAGGAAAACAAGAAGGTAACTGGGTGAAATATAAGCGGCTTAAGGACATAGAGGTCGCCTCTATGTCCTTGAGCCGCTGCAGCAACCTTCTACCTTAATAGATTCCCTGACACTATATAATTATCTCACTACTGCCAAAGAGACTAGGAACCTTAAAGCTGATGTAAAACAGGAGTACTGGCAAAAAGCTTTACAGAAAATGAATGCCCATACATCTAAGTCAAGGGTTTGGAAGTTCGTTAATGCAGTGACTAAAGCCATTATATCACCCACTCCCCCTCTTCATCACAACTCTGTTGAAGATACTGGTGAATTAGTTAACAAATGGTCATCACAATCACAATTCAGCTCACTACCCCAAGCAACTAAATATCGCCTCCTAGCAGCTAGCACTAGTAGGCTAGCTCGCCTAACACCCTCACTCATCGATGACCTGTCAATCACAGAAGAGGAGTTACGACTGGCTTTGTCATGAGGTGGTAAAGCAACCTCCCCAGATGATGATGGCATCACCTATGATACTCTTCGCCTCATTGCACAAGTTTCCTTTACTATCACTGTACAATGTAAGCCTCTCAGAGGGTGTCTTACCTGCTGAGTGGACACAGAGTACAATTATTCCCAAGGCAAACTCTACTGATCACCAGTCTATTTCACTAACATCCTGTGTGTGTAAAGTAATGGAAAGAATTCTTCTGACTAGACTTCGTACTCTAGTTGAAAATAAACTTTCTCCCAACTTATATTACTTTCTTCCTGGACGTACTGCTCACCACCTCCCTCCCTCCTCCCACCCACCCCACACCTCACCCCCTGTCCACCTCCCCCCCACTCCACTCCTCACCCCCTGTCCACCTCCACCTCCCCCCCTCCCCCTCCCTCTCCCTCTCAAATACGGGAGTTAATCTCGGCGGCCTTGACACTACACCCTTCCAACTCGCTCCTTGCCATACTTTTTTTTTTTTTTTTTAAGAGACAATGAACGGAAGCAGGAAAAACACAAAACAAAAAGGTCCATGTGCCTAAAGGCATCCTCCATTCATAAAATGTTTGTAACAACTGTATTTAAACTTTTGTAGATTGTAAGTTTGTGGAAAGCAACTCGAGGGAAGTGAATTCCAGAGTAGTAGTTCTACGGATAAATTAATTTTGATAAGCAGAAGTTCTGCATTGTGGAGGAGAAAGTGTAAATTCATGGGCGCTCTCAGCTGCCCTAGTTTTACGGGGAAAGATGTGGAGAGGCGGCACAATTGAAGCAAGTTCCTCGGAACAATTGCTGTGAAAATATCTGTAGAATAATGCAAGGGATGCAACATTTCTTCATATAGATAATGTAGGAAGGTCCTGTGTGATTGCAGGGTTATTGATTAATCTAATAGCTTTATTTTGAATTGTGTCCAACTGCCTCAATGCAACCACTCCACTTCCACTCCACAGAGGTGAACAGTAATCCATCTGAGAACACACATGACTTTTATATATTACTGCCAACTGCTCGTCAGTGAAGAATTCTCGAACTCTGTACAGGAGTCCCAGTTTTTTAGAGGCATTCTTAGCAATGCTTCTAACATAATGTGTCCAGCTCAAGTTAGTAGTTAATGTTACACCGAGAATGTCAATACTAGGGGTAGTGGGAATATTTACATCATTAAAAAATATATGAGAGTCAGTGAGATTTTGTCGGTTAGAAAATTGAATGTACTTGGTTTTCTGTGCATTAAAGGAAACTAGATTCTTTTGTCCCCATTCATTAATTCTAGAAAGGTCCTGGTTCAGATAAATTGCAGTGTTTATTTTTGAATTTATAAGATCGGGTTGGGTGAAAGAATTGGTAAATGTGAAGGAACTGTGGAGTGTTGAGTCATCTGCGTAGGAATGTATTGGATTATGAGTGGTAGATATGAGATCATTGATATGAATGAGGAACAGAGTTGGGGCCAAAACTGATCCCTGGGGAACACCAGCATTTATTGAGTGAAATTGAGAATAAAGGCCATCTACCATTACACATATTTTTCTGATTTGAAGATAAGAAGAAATTAGTGGAACTAATGATGCAAGGACGTAGTGCGACATCTTCGACAATAAGGATTGATGCCAGACTCTATCAAATGCCTTTGATATATCCAGTGGTATTGTATGTGTTTCACCATGTTGGTCTGTAGCTTGGTTGATTTGATACGTAAGAAGGCAAAGAATGTCTGCAGTTGATCGACATCGTGTAAACCCATATTGCCTATCACAGATTAATTTATTATTCTCAAGATGTGTTTTTTTAATATAATTTCAAAGACTTTACCAAGAGTGGAAGTTATAGCTATTGGTCTGTAGTTTGATGGATCTGAAGAGGCACCTTTTTTAGGAACTGGATGGATGTTTGCTTCTTTCCAGGGTACTGGGAAGCATGAGGTATGAGTACATAGACGGAAAAAAAAATCCAATACAGGAGCGAGCACCAAGGAGCAATTCTTAAGTACTATTGGAGGAATTTCATCTGGACCAGGAGCCTTATCTACCGAGAGATTCTGCAAAATAATTTTGACATATCTGGTGTGGATCTTAAGTGAGGGAATTTCAGGCGAATTAAAATTTAGTACAGGGACATCTTGATCTATTTCATCTAAGGTTGAGTTGGTGGAGAAAATATCCGCAAGAAGGTTAGCTTTACCTCGTGGGTCACTTACAAGATTGCCAGTCGGAGATTTTAATGGTGGAATGGATGAAGCAGTAGTTGTGACGCCTGCAGCTTACAGAACGCCACGTGGGGTCAGCCGCTTGCTTGGCCACTCGCTAACACTCGCCAGGGCAATGTATTTGGCTACAGTCTATCTACAATGTTGTACTTTCTTTCTTGTGAATCGTCATGTCACAGGCAGTACAGAAGTAGTCTTTATTTTCGCCTGTGACAATGCATTATATTTTATATCATCAGTTATAAGTTTAATGCATAAGGCTGAATGATACAGCTATAGAGTGTGAGTGAGTAAGTACAGGAGGCAGGGGGTAGTCGCGTAGTGTTACACGTTGTCTCGGGGACGTCATGCCACGGCCGGGCCCTCTGAGTGGGTGGCTGCCGCACCACCCTCCCGCCGCGTCAGGAAGTGGTCCCCCCCGCACTCCCTGCTGCCTTGTGTCTTCCTTCCTCAGATCTTGCCTGACCAGCATACCCTACACATCTCCCTTGTTACCTGTCCCCGACTTCTACCTATAGAACACTTTCTCTCTCTCTCAACTTCTTACCTCTCATTCTTCCAATCTATTTAATATCATAACTCCCCTTTGGTTCTGCACGATTGCATATATCGGCCATTGTATTATATGGTAGGAGGTGGAGGGGCGAATGTTCCGCGCGCTCAAGCCAATGAGCGGCCGGCTAGCATTCCCCGGGTTAAAAGCCCGCCTCCCGGCCAATCACACGCGCGTTTGCGCGCTTTCTTTGGCTGAAAATTTAACAGTATCTTAGTTTCATGGAAATCTAATACAGGATTAAATTTGAAGCAGATTGAACAATAATTACAATAGGCTGAAAAAAAACATCAATTTCTATTTTTTTGTTTTTCTATCAATTTGTCTCTTCCAGAGGATTCTAATGGTATATAATAACATGCTATTCTGTAATATTCTATGTATGCCACCTATTCCAGACTTTAAACACTCATAACTCGAAAGTTAGGTATTGGCGCATTCGCCCCTTGTCCTCCAGGGTCCTCATATGCTGAAGCTCTCAGATATTCCATGTTTAGATAGACATTTTGGAGGAGTTAACATTTTGTCTGTAGACGTTCGACACACTCGAGGTGTCTCCCTACCTTTTGCTTGGTTGTCTGCTGGGCTATTTAATGCTAGACTGGGGTGAGGCTATTGTTGTTGTGATTTCCGATGTGTACCAGGTTTTGTTGAACCTGTACAATCGCAACGGAGACGTGGGAAGCCTAGGTTGTCTTTCTGACTGTGTACATTGTTAGTTTAGCACTGTGTTGCGGGTGAGGGCTTTTGCCTCTGCCACCCAACACTGTGCTAACTCGTTTTGCTTTGACTTTGAGAGGGTCGCCAGGAGAGAACCAGATACTAGCGATCTGGATCTCTCAAGAGAGCACCCCGTCATTTTAACGTAATTTGGCCGTACAGTCTTAAGGACCTCGCTAGGCTACGAGCCGCTTGCTCAGCCATTGTTTCCTAGCCTACTACATTCCAGCTAGACTTTATTCGCCTAGCAGACACCCGATTAAGATTATAAACTCTTATGTTATGTATGCAGCATTTTTATTCACGTTGATTGTAAGCCTTGGTTGTTGTTGAGTTACACAACCCGAGCAGGCTTTTGCGTTGCCTGAGGAAGTACTTCTTTTGTTGTTGGAGATAATACTATTGCTCATTTATTATTATTCCCGTGCCAGTTAACACTGTATGTCCCTACACTTGTCATATCTTGTTCCTGCTTTATATAACAGTTCAAAATCCGATTCGATCATCTTAAGCAGCATCAGACTTTCTTCAGAAGATTCCTGCTCGATGCTTTAGGACTTTCATTCACTTTCTTTAATATAGGAGTGAGCTTATTTTTGTTTAGAGTAACTTTAATTATACCTTCTTCTTGTTTGCATTAAATCATTTCAGTGATTTAATTAAGCACTCTATCCTTTTCCTTGTATACATTATTAACGTAATTGTATGTTGTTGTGATCAGGCTGTATCGGAGATCATCAGCCTGTAGTAGTAGTGCATTTATACCGAGTTATAGGATACCCCGTTATCGCAGCCTTAACTCTGGAGGGTATAGGTGTTTTTGTGCGCCGGCATTATAAGTTCGAGGGTTGGATCTAGTGTTACCATTGTGGCTGTGTGCCTTTCTAGTCCAATGATTAAGCACTTCAGAGGTTAAGAGCCCTTGTTTTATACGAGTCCCGGTCGTAACAAATGGCGACCTTGCTTAGGATTTTGTGAACTTAGAGAAATATTACAGGAGTGTTGTGGTCATTTGTTTTTTGTTTAAAGGAATATAGTGGACACGTGGATTTTTTTTTTTTGGCAAGTAGTATAACACTTAAGAGTCTTCAAGCATTTTTGAGTGAATAGTGCTACATGAGAGTTTAGGTACTTCTCTTTGTTTTTATATAAACGTTGAGAATTTTCGGTGCACACTATGTCAGACGACGGATCAGTGTACAGTGAGGACACAGTACGGGAAGCAGGCTCTGAGGTGCATCAGCGGGGTTTGTTAGAAGGCATTAGAGTTATAACTAGTGAGGAAGATGCAAAGAAGTTTCTGAAGATGCCTATTACTGCTGACCGGGTGTCGGGGATTGATCGGTATGGTCTCCAGTGTTTGGCCACGGTCATGGGTCATGTGGGCACTAGCAGCATGACGAGAGGTGACCTGGTGGCCTGTGTGCTCGACAGGGTGCGTGGGGCTTCGGGTGGAGCGGGAGCTGGGGCACCTTCGGCCCAGCCCCCATTCCACTCGACTCCGACCATGGCGCCCCCTCGGGCTCCGGAGCCGGGTACGTTCCCGCAGGCCGATAGTCACTGGCAGCGTGGTTTGCACTTGGGTTAGTCTCCAATTGTTGCATCTCCTCCTCCTCAAGGTTTAACTGCAGATATGCTCTTCCAGCTTGAGATGGCTAAGATGGCTAAGCAGCAGGAATACCAGCTTGAGATGGCTAAGCAACAGATTGAGTTGGTTAAGATTCAGTCTGAGGAGAGAAAGGCCATGTACTGTGCAGACAAAGATCTTGAGAAGTTTAGGGTGGAGTCGACAGGGCAGAGTCTCGGTTCTGGGAATCGAGGTCTTGATCAGTCTTTATCGTACCTGCTCAAGTTAGTCCCTGTAGTTGATGAGTCAGGTGTCACCGAATTTTTCATGCGTTTTGAGAAGAAGTGCCGGGAGCACCAATGGCCCGAGGTTAAGTGGGCAGCCCTTGTTTCCTCTAGGTTGGTTGGCAAAGGACTCAAGGCATATGATGCGTTGCCTTTGGAGTCGTGCATTGATTATGAGGTATTGAAGGAGGCTGTCCTGCGGGCATACGAGTTACAACCAGAGACGTACAGATTGAAGTTCCGGGGTGTAACGAAGGGTCGTGAGTGCACCTTTCTTGAGCATGCCCGGGATCTGGCCGATGCATTTAGAAACTGGCTGCGTTCTGAGAAGGCATCGACGTTTGAGGAGTTGAAACAGCTGATGCTTCTAGAACAATTTTTCAAGTGTACGGGCGGCGATCTGACATTGAATATTAAAGAGAAAACCCCAAAACTCTTCAGGAGGCAGCTGAGATGGCTGACCTTCGGTTATCTTTGATTCGTGGGTGCGGTCTTGCACAGAGAAGTGATGCAGGCAATAAGGAGAGTAACCCTCCCCCTCCCCGAAACACTGATACACATAATTACACTAAGAACAAGAGCAACGACACCAAAACTGACCATAAACCTAGTACCGTCCCGTTTAGCAAGGGTCCGGGCCCTTCCACACCTCAAGGGAAGCCCAAGGGGGAGTTAGAGTGTTTTCATTGTCATGAGAAGGGGCATTTTGCAAGAGCCTGTCCAAGCAAGCTACCTAATGCAGTTGTGTCTTTGGCTCGCAACATTGGGGTGTCCCCGAAGTTGTCTGAGTTTGCCCGGGGTATAACGTCAGAGGCTGGGACACAGCCAGTGGAGAAGAATCCGGAAGGCTCGAACCCTGTCCGCGATGTCTTTTGCGACCGTCGAGGGCGTGGCTGCGTGAAGTGGGCTGGTAAGAAGCATGGAGTTGAGCTGTTGCGAGACACGGGTGCCTCTCAGACTTTGATGAAGAACTTTACTGGTAGACCAATAAACGCAGCACGGGTGGTTGTGGTGTAAGGTATCAATGCTATCAGGTCATACCCGTTGGTCAGGATGGAACTGGAGGTAGATGGTGTGACACGAGAATTGGATGTGGGAATTGTGGAGAACTTGCCTGTTGGGGGCGTCGACCTCCTTCTCGGCAACGACTTTGCGGTGCCTACTACTGAGGTTTCACCCTTAGTCGTTGCTGAGAAGCCGGCCGACGTGAGTAGGGAGGAACAGGAGTGGGTAGAGAAGTGTCATGTACAACCTATGGCGTGTGTTGTTACAAGATCTCTTGCATCCAAAGTGTCACAGCCTATTCCTCTGTCTTCTGATCAACGGAGGAACGGTCGGAAGAAGACGGCTAATGTTGGTAAAAGTTTGGAGAGTTTAGTACCAGCAGCGCTTCTTGGCGACTCAGTATTGGCACCATTGTTGGAGTCTGGAGAAGCCCCAGGACCTGTCACAGCTAGTGAGGTAGGGCAGAGACTCCGAGGCAGCAACGTTACGCACAGAGAGAAAACAGGGTTGCTCAGTTTGATATTGGGGGAGGACTGGGGTTGCTTCGGAAGCATTTAGACAGGTTGGTTCCCTCAGATATTTGTAAACTGCAGTTGGAGGATCCGGAAGTTAAGATGTGTGGTAATGGTGCTGTCGAGATCAAACACGAGGACGGGGAAACATGTCATGTGAACCTGTGGGAGGAGTTTGTGAGGCAGCCACCTGAGCAGCCTACTGTCCCTGCGTTGGTCTGCAGCGGCCAAGGTGGAGTACAAAGGAGTACAAAGGAAATCAAGCAACAACAGATTTAGTGACCCTTCTAGGCTGCTTGTCCTCCAAAACACTGAGGATCAAGTGTCCAAACAGTGGTTTAGAGTGGGTAAGGGAACATTGGAAAGGGAACTACTGCCCTACCACTAACGTGGCAGGACTAGGAAGTTAGTAGGGGACATATGGGTTAGTAACTGAGGGGAGGATAAAGTTATTCATTTACAAACGCAGTCAGTCGCGGGTTTGATGCGAGATATTTGTCTAGGCGGAATTTAAATGAATCAACGGTGCTGCAGTCTATAACGTCTCGGGAAGCCCATTCCACAAGTTGACAACTCGATTGAAGAAGAAATTCTTAGATTCGTGCGAGTTAAAAGATTTACATTAAACACATTACCAAACTTTGTTTAACTCTGTTGGGCACCAAGGAAATACCATTGCTGCTACAACAGAGTGTAACAAAGAAGAAAAATATGACACAATTAAAGTTACAAGTGAAAAAATCAAGGCTGCAATAAGTAGGCTAGATGCTAACAAATCCTGTGGTTTTGATGGTATATATGCTGAACATTTGAAGTACTCCTCCACTCTCCTCTTGGAGAAACTCAGCAGTTGCTTTACCAGCTTTCTAATCCATGGTTTCCTACCAGAATCTATGATGTCCGTTACCTTGATACCAGTAATTAAAGACAAGGCTGGCAAAATTACATCAAAAGACAACTATAGACCTATTGCCCTTGCCAGTATTGTAAGTAAGATACTAGAGTTAATCATTTTAGACAGAATCTCAGTGTATATCTCAACTAATAGTAATCAATTTGGTTTTAAAAAGAATCATGGTACGGACCAGTGCATCTACACTCTGAAGGAGCTAGTGGATGGGTACATCAAAATGAACAGCTCTATTTTTGCATGCTTTCTTGATGCTAGTAAGGCATTTGACAGAGTCTGCCACAATATCCTGTTTGATAAATTAGCAACAAGGGGAGTGCCATCCTATATACTGAGAATCTTGAAGTACTGGTACGCCAATCAAACATTTAATGTAAGATGGGGTAACATTATTTTGGATTCCTTTACAGTAACCAATGGAGTGAGACAGGGTAGTATTCTCTCACCTTACTTATTCAATGTATATATGGATGAATTAAGTGATAAATTGAATAAAGAGCAGATTGGATGTTATGGTGGGAATAAAATCATCAACCATCTCATGTATGCTGATGATCTGGTCATTATTGCACCGTCTTCTGCGGGTCTGAGCAAACTTCTTGATATATGTGAATCTTTTGGTAGTAAACATTGTGTTAAATTCAACCCACTGAAAAGTGCTGTTCTTATATTTAGATCAAAATTACTGTATAAAAGTAAACTGCCAAATTTCTCACTCAATAATCAAATTATTCAAGAAGTAAACAAATAAATACCTGGGACACATTATCTCAAACGATTGCTCAGATGATGCAGATATCGGCCGTCAGCGCAGACAGCTATATTTACGTGGTAACACCATCTTGAGAAAATTCCACATGTGTAATTGGGAAACTAAAGTCACTTTGTTCCGGACATATTGTTCCTCTATGTGCCCATTTGTGGTGGAAGTATAAGAGAGCCACCATAAATGGTCTGTGTACATCCTATCATAATATACTCAAGATGTTCATTGGTCTCTCTAAATATGAAAGCACTAGTATGGTGTGCACACTGTTGGATGTGCAGTGCTGTCGGGCTGTCATCAGGAGACTGGTGTACAGCTTTTCGCAGCGACTGCAATCCTCCAGTAACACGCTGATTGTAGCTCATTTGTCTGGTGATCATATCTTAGAATCCCGTATTATATCTCACTGGCAGAAGCTGCTGCACACATAGTATGTACTGTAATGTAATATATAGGTCTAATTGAACTATGAGCAATGATCTGTGCAATAGGTGTTAACCAACATTGAGCAATAGCCTTAGTTAGCCTATCTGTGTTTTATTGTGACAAAATGTGATATGTGCTCTATTCTGTAAATAGGCCTACTGTATTTTTTATTTTATTGTGTCTTTATTAATATATCTTTGTGTATAATTATTATCTGTGCTCTGACGAGAAGTGTATGTGATATGGACCATTAGGTCGTACTGTATTTATACTGTATCTATCTTATGTGTCTGGAATAAAGAATTATTATTATTATTATTATTATTATTTACCAATAATTTTGCAACCGTTTCCCCGCGTGTAATTAGATTGGTCGATAGTGAAGTACTTACTACAGTTCATATTGTCGATGCCTTTGATGATTTTGAACACTTGAATTAAGTCGCCTCTTAATCTGCGCTGGGTTAAAGGAAATAGATTTAATTCTCTAAGACGCTCTTCGTATGGTTTGTTCTTTAGGCTAGGTATCATTTTGGTAACTCTACGTTGAACTCGTTCTAGCTTGTTTATATCTTTTTGGTAATAAGGGCACCAGGATTGAATGCAGTATTCCAGAAGAGGGCGAACTAAGGAATTGTAAAGGGTTAGGATAACTTCTTTGGATTTATGCTTAAATGACCTGCCTATAAAGCCAATTATTTTGTTTGCCTTCTTAACCTCTGAAGTGCGCATGGGGGTAATTGGAAACGTCCCCCTGTGCTGACGTATTTGAGGTGTTTCCGTCACTAAAATATTCATTGTGCCATTAATAGCATTAATACTTATCCATATGCGCCTATTATGGGTTGATTATAAAGGTATTAACCTGAAACAACAATAAAACGAGTGAAAACAGCGTTTGGATGGTCAAAATCGGAGATATAGCCCGCGAGTTGTATAATGTATGGGTGAGGCAATCTGCTTTCCCGCCAATTTCCCCCAAGGCCACTGAGACACAGTCGATCGATACTCTCTCTCTCTCTCTTGCACTCGCTTGCTATCAGTGATGACCACACCCTCCAATCGGATTTCTAATGTTAGCATGAAAATATACCTCAGAATAAGGGAATAACAGGGAAAATAGGTGATAACTGAAGGAGAGGAGGAAAGTGGGGAAGGAGGGGAGGTAGAGGACTGAGATTTTGCATGGCCCAGGGGCCAAAAAAAAATAAAAAAACAAAAAAAAAAAAAAAAAAAAAAATCTGATGTCATAAGTTGATTTTTTTTACTCTGACTCTTAAGAGTCTCCCCGCAGTGCGCCGGGGAACTCTTAAGAGTCTCCCCGCAGCTCCCGGGTTAACAACTTCTGAACATTGTTGACTCGGTTTTAGGTTACTCGATATTGTTACTCCCAGATCAGTTTCTCTGTTTACATTCTTAAGCTGAGTGCCATTCATCGAATAGTTTGCTTTCTCATTTAGGTATCCGACATGTAGTACTTTACATTTATCCGCATTGAAACTCATTTGCCAAATTTGGGCCCAACATGAAATTTATCTAGATTGTGTTGCATCTCGTCAACTTGTTCTTTTGAGAGTACGCTATTTGCAATTTTTGTATCGTCAGCAAATTTTGAGATTGTGCAGGTGAGACCCTCATCTATGTCGTTGATGTAAATTAGAAAGAGAATTGGTCCTAGTACCGATCCCTGGGGTACCCCGCTACTTACATTGGTCCATTTAGATGCCTTACCGTTTATGACTACCCTTTGCTTTCTGTTGCTGAGCCAATTTTCTATCCATTTCAACACACCGTCTTGTATTCCATGCGCTTTTAGTTTTAGCAGT
Organism: Paralithodes platypus; assembly: GCA_032716605.1. Lineage (NCBI taxonomy): Eukaryota > Metazoa > Arthropoda > Malacostraca > Decapoda > Lithodidae > Paralithodes > Paralithodes platypus. Next base: position 71,251,786 of record CM064487.1, read on the forward strand.
AAACGTTTGTGGGGAACTTTGTCAAAGGCCTTTTGAAAATCAAGGTATATAATATCTACAGCTTTACTCTCATCGTAGAGGTTGAGGATATCGTGGAAGAAGTCTAAGAGGTTTGTTAAACAGGAACGTTTTTTACGAAAGCCGTGTTGAGTATCTTTAAGTATGTTATTTTCCTCTAAGTGATTTACGAGTCTGTCTCGTATGACCGTTTCTAGCATTTTACATACAACTGAGGTTAAGCTAATTGGACGATAGTTACTGGGTAGGGATTTGCTGCCTTTTTTGAATACCGGTGTTACGTTGGCCAGCTTCCACTGATCAGGCATAGTTCCAGACTGCAAGGATTTATTGAATAGTAATGTCAGTGGTTTGGAGAGTTCATTCTTAGCTTCCTTTAGAACTCTAGGCGAGATTGTATCAGGTCCTGGCGTTTTATTTACCTTGAGTTTATCTAAACAATTCAATACTTCTCTCTCTGTAACGGTGATATTGCTTAGAACATCTGAATTATCAATCTGAATCGGCGATGGTGTAGGGATATCACTGAGGTCTTCCGTTGTAAAAACTGATGCAAAGAAGGTATTGAGGGCATTACTCATTTGTACTTCGTCTTTGGTGTATTCTCCTTTTTCATCGACTAACGGTCCAACAGTTGAAGTAACTACTTTTTTCTTTCTGATATAACTATAGAATTCTTTCGGGTTTGTTTTACTTTGATTCGCAATATGTAACTCTAAGGTCTTTTTACTTTGCTTAATTAACTTTTTGGCTTTGCGTCGTAGCTCTACAAATTTCACCCGTTCTTCGCCATTTTGTGAGGATTTTAATCTATCATTAGCAAATTTTTTAGCAAGCAGGCAGTTTGAAATATCTTTATTCCACCATTTGGGCTTATTATTATGGCCTGGACGCCGTATTTTCGATGGTATGCAGTCTTGCACTGCTTTTAGGTAAGTGGTTTCGAATAACTTCCAAGATGTATTTATGTCGTTATTGTTAATTAAAAAGCTCCAGTCAGTTTCTTTAAACATAGCTCTAAGTTTATGGAAGTTTGCTTTCTTGAAATTAGGGACTTTTTCGATGCTACTATTTGGTTCGTTACTAGTAAACTTTAAAGTGAAAGTTATCGTACGATGGTCGCTGTTACTGAATTCATCACCAACATTCAAATTCTCTATCAATTCTTCTTTTGTTGCAAGTACAATGTCAAGAACGTTATTACCACGGGTCGGAATTCGAACAAATTGATAAAGCGAACTCTCTTGCAAGTTCGTATACAAGTCATGTCCGGAGTGTGAAGTAAGAGTATCGCCCCACTTGGTCACAGGTAAATTAAAGTCGCCAAAAATTACGGTATCTTGTGAGTTACTTACATCTGCAATTTGTTCGTAAATTTCTCGGTCAGTTTGCACTGATTGAGCTGGAGGTCTGTATATTAACGCAAGTATTATTTTTGTACCTTTATTATTCTTTATTAGCACAAAAGATGTGTCGACGTTCACAATTTGAGGGTTTGACACGAGGGTCGGGTTAAGACTTTCTTTGATATAAAATAAAACGCCACCTCCATTTTTATTTATTCGGCTGTTCTCAAACATTACATAACCGGGAAGTGAATACTCTGCTAAAAAGTCTCTATCTTCTGTATTGAGCCAAGATTCTGTTATGCCAATCACATCATAATTTTCTGTAAACACTAGTTCCTCTAAATCTGAAAATTTATTGCGCATGCTACGAGCGTTTGTATAGAAAACCTTTAAAGTTGCGGTTTTAGAACTCGCAGAACGTTCTTTCATCGAATTTTTGGTTCTGGTCGGATCTACATTTACATTCATGGCTGTCCTCGGTCCTCGGTCGTTATCCCTGACGGTTTTGAATTTGGGTCGTGTTGGTGGAGCTTTATCCAGATTCGCGGTTCTTGACGGATTAGTATTTAATTCCTCTGTAGGTTGCCGTCCTCGCTGTCTTCGGTCCTCCTTCCTGGTTGTCCTGTGCTGAGTCGATTTCTTCTCCGAAAATCCTTCACCGCATCATTGAGAAGACGCCCAAAACGTGCTGCTCCCACCTGGTTCAGATGAACTCCATCGTCCGAAAACAAATAGTCATCGTAGTAGAAATTGTCCCAGGTGTCGACGAATCCCACGTTCTCCTTCCTGCAGAGGTTTGCTAGACAACGATTTGTGCTGGTGGCTATGTTGTAAAATCGGCTCTCTACACCGAGGCGGGGGACGATTCCTGAGACGATTATCCTTGATGACTTCTCCTTAAACAACTTGATCAGCTGCTGGTACTTTAAAAGCAAATCTGTGGAGAAAGTGGAGAAGGAGAGGGGGGCATTAGGGCACAGGTGGAGGAGAGTAGGGATTGTCATGTCTCGGCGGAGCAGTGGGCGGGGGACACGAGTCTGGTGGCTGTGGAAGCGCTAGAGCACCTGCCTGAGCAGCAGTGTGCAGTGCTCCAGCACCAGCTCGGTTCATACCCTACTGGTCGTGCTGAGCACCCGAGCCTCACAACTCAGGCGTTGCAAGATGTTCCGCGGGCAGGTCACGTGAATGTTGGGAGACCGTTAGCCTCGTTGTTTCAGTGGTTCAAGGTGGGCGACGAGGCTTGGACATGGTTGTCAGGTCAAGGTCGACCCATGGCTGCCAAGGGTGGTGGTCAGGAGGACATTGAGCAGATTGGCGTGTTTGGCTGTGGAGTGGATGTGCCCGGTCGTCGTATAGCCTCCCAATGCTGCTCTAGTCGAATGCAACAGCCTTACCATAGACCGACTATATCTGGCCATGTCGCTAAAAGCGGTGATGCTGCGCAGGCAGATGTAGTCGTAAGGAATGCGGGGGTGCGCATGTACGGTATCGGTGGGGAAGCCTTAGCAATAATGAACTATGGGAGTGACTGCACAGGTGGTACTGATTGTCTCTGCCATGACATGGCTGTTCTAGGGACGAAGGTGGAGAAGGAGGGAGACTACAGGTTAGAAGCTGCGGACTCGGCTGGGTTGTGGGAGGGCACTAGGCATTTTGTTCTGCGAGATAAGTTGTTTACTAGGCTGTGGCAGTGAATCCGCATGTTTGTTGCTTCTCCGGGCCTGATGTACGGGGTAGAATCCGACATGGAGGCTGGTGACAGTGCAAGGCTCAGTTTTTTTCCCTACCGTATAAATCCTGCTCAACAGCCTGTCGTGAAAACCGAGCTAGACGACGTATGGAAAAGGGGTCCGAGGGCTAAGGGATATCGTGAGTGGTCGTTGCCAGTGAGTTTGCAACCTGAGTTAAGTGGCAAGATCTGTGTGTATGGTGACTGCAAGAGTGTGGAAGCATTATCCCTGACAGACACCTATCCATTACCCAAGGGTCTGAGGGATAAGGAATGTCGTGAGTGGTCGTTGCCTGTAACTTTGCAACCTATGTTAAGTGGCAATATCAGTGTGTGTGTTGATTGCAAGAGTGGGTGTGAATTATCCCTGACAGACGCCTATACCTTTTCGAGAGTTGACGACACCATAGACCGCATCGGGGCTGCATCGCCTATCACGAAGGTAGAACTAGTGAAAGGCTTTTGGCAGGTCCCGTTGCCGGAAAGAGCGAAGAGAAGTGCCAGTCTTGTGATGAACTGGGCAGTTTATCAGTGTCAGGTGTTGTTGTGCTGCCGGAACACAAGTTGGATGTGTGGCATGCTAAGGGCACTGATAATGTTTTGGCTGATTGTTTGTCACGGGAGGGTTTGTTTGCAGGAGAGCCCTCGCTGTTCAGTCAGTGTGTGTTGAGAGTGGAGTAAAATAGGCTTGCCCCTGTAATTGCAGCCGCCATAAACATATAAAAAATTAAAATTCTATAAAAACTCTTTCTTTAATAGTTAAATTTGTTTTAAGTATGTTATAGCTGAAGTTCTGAGTCGAACCTGTACTTCTCTCAGAAGGCTGGGCTAGTAGAAGCTCGCTCTAGGAGCATAGCAGTATGAATTAAGCTATTGTGTTGGAAGGGGGTTGTAATTTTTTTGTTTTTATGAGAACTGAGCTTTGCCTTCTTTGTTGCGAAGTGATTAGGGGTGGCGAGTCTTATCGGCGTTCTGCTTGTCAGATATGGAGCTCATGGTTGAGCGTCTAATATCTTGGGGGGGGTGACGCCTGCAGCTTAGCAGAACGCCATGTGGGCTCAGCCGCTCGCTTGGCCACTTGCCAAGGCAATGTATTTGGCTACATTCTATCTACAATGTTGTACTTTCTTTCTTGTGAATAGTCATGTCACAGGCAGTACAGAAGTGGTCTTTATTTTCGCCTGTGACAATGCATTATATTTTATATCATCAGTTATAAGTTTAATGCATAAGACTGAATGATACAGCTAGAGAGTGTGAGTGAGTAAGTACAGGAGGCAGGGGGTAGTCGCGTAGTGTTACACGTTGTCTCGGTGACGTCATGCCACGGCCGGGCCCTCTGAGTGGCTGGCTGCCGCACCACCCTCCTGCCGCGTCAGGAAGTGGTCCCCCCCGCACTCCCTGCTGCCTTGTGTCTTCCTTCCTCAGAGCTTGCCTGATCAGCATACCCTACACATCTCCCTTGTTACCTGTCCCCGACTTCTACCTATAGAACACTTTCTCTCTCTCTCAACTTCTTACCTCTCATTCTTCCAATCTATTTAATATCATAACTCCCCTTTGGTTCTGCACGATTTCATATATCGGCCATCGTATTATATGCTTAAGCTCTCAGATATTCCATGTTTAGATAGACATTTTGGAGGGGTTAACATATTGTCTGTAGAGGTTCGACACACTCGAGGTGTTTCCCTACCTTTTGCTTGGTTGTCTGCTGGGCTATTTAATGCTAGACTTGGGTGAGGCTATTGTTGTTATGATTTCCGATGTGTACCAGGTTTTGTTGAACCTGTACAATCGCAACGGATACGTGGGAAGTCTAGGTTGTCTTTCTGACTGTGTACATTGTGAGTTTAGCACTGTGTTGCGAGTGAGGGCTTTTGCCTCTGCCACCCAACACTGTGCTAACTCGTTTTGCTTTGACTTTGAGAGGGTCGCCAGGAGAGAACCAGATACTAGCGATCTGGATCTCTCAAGAGAGCACCCCGCCATTTTAACGTAATTTGGCCGTACAGTCTTAAGGACCTCGCTAGGCTACGAGCCGCTTGCTCAGCCATTGTTTCCTAGCCTACTACATCCCAGCTAGACTTTATTCGCCTAGCAGACACCCGATTAAGATTATAAACTCTTATGTTATGTATGCAGCATTTTTATTCACGTTGATTGTAAGCCTTGGTTGTTGTTGAGTTGCACAACCCGAGCAGGCTTTTGCGTTGCCTGAGGAAATACTTCTTTTGTTGTTGGAGATAATACTATTGCGCATTTATTATTATTCCCGTGCCAGTTAACACTGTATGTCCATACACTTGTCATATCTTGTTCTTGCTTTATAGAATAGTTCAAAATCCGATTAGATCATCTTAAGCAGCATCAGACTTTCTTCAGAAGATTCCTGCTCGATGCTTTAGGACTTTCATTCACTCTCTTTAATATAGGAGTGACAGTTTATTATTGTTTAAAGTAACTTTAATTATACCTTCTTCTTGTTTGCATTAAATCATTCCAGTGATTTAATTAAGCTCTCTATCCTTTTCCTTGTATACATTATTAACGTAATTGTATGTTGTTGTGATCAGGCTGTATCGGAGATCATCAGCCTGTAGTAGTAGTGCATTTATACCGAGTTATAGGATACCCCGTTATCGCAGACTTAACTCTGGAGGGTATAGGTGTTTTTGTGCGCCGGCATTATAAGTTCGAGGGTTGGATCTAGTGTTACCATTGTGGCTGTGTGCCTTTCTAGTCCAATGATTAAGAGCCCTTGTTTTATACGAGTCCCGGTCGTAACATAGTGAAGTTGGATTTGAATGAGTTAAGAGTAGACCAAAATATTTTGTTATCATTTGGATTATTTAGAAGTTTATTTGCCTGCTTGTGGAGAAAGTTTGATTTAGTTAGGTTTAATACAGTTTTGGCATGATTTCTGATGTTTCTAAAGTAATTAAAGGCTTCATGTGTTTTTGATCTTGTGTATGCATTGTAGGCTATTGCTTTTTGTTCAGTTACTCTAGCACAATTATGGTCAAACCATTTAGGTGAATTAGATCTTTTACTGTACTTTTGATGAGGAATAATAGTTTCCATTCCAATTTTTACAAAATCTTGTATGTGGCTCAAGGTGGTGTGTGCATCATTAGAAAAGAAAGAGGTCCAGGGAATATCAATAAAGAAACCTTGAAGACCCTCCCAGTCTGCCCTATCGTAATGCCATTTAGTCACCAAAACAGGTTCAGAGTGGGAAGGTGTGGTAGGTGATAGACAGGTGGCCTGTATCATACAGTGATCAGAAGATCCAGGCGGGGACCTCACTGTAACATCATAATTTTCTGAATTGAATACTGTAGTTTCACCCCTGCCCACCTCCCCCCACACAGATACCTGGAAACCTTCCCTCCTACCCCGCACCTCATCCCACTGTCGTTACCCCTCATACCCCCTCAGCCCAGTCTTACACAGCAGTCACCATAAATGACATACAGCCTACCCAGGGTCCTACCTCTCCCCCCACTACTAATACTGAACAAAACATCCATAACACTGTTTATTCAACACTACCTAGCTCTACATATATCCCTTCTCTTCTCCCGCCCATAACACGCTCACCCTATAACACACCCCACACACTCACTCAAATCAACATATTATAATGACCCACAAACATAAATCATACAATATGCTCTCATGGAACATTAGGAGTTTACATAAAAGATTTCCAGATATATTCCATTATGCAAAAGTCAATCGTCCAGCATTAATATGCCTGCATGAAACTTTCCTATCAACAAGCAAAATCCTGCTCCCTCCACGTATACCTGGCTACCATGCTTACCACCTTTCCTTTGGGCAGGGATTAGTCACCTAGATTAGACATTCTATACAACACTCCCTTATTAATTCATCACCACAAATCTCTATAACCTCCCTCATCAACTCTTCCAAATACAATCAGCCTACCTGATATAGTCGATTCGCTCAGATAGACTTTAACACTATCGTTTTGTCTTCTACCTAGCGAAGCTCATTGTGGAGAATCTTCGAGAGAGACAGCCGGAACTGTGAATAACAGACCAAGATGTTCTGTGCGTAATGATTGCTGGTCTGTGCCATTACCCGGGACACGGACCCTTCAGTCATCTGTGGGAACATTTCCTGCGGCAGGCACGGCCTCAGGAGTCATCTGAGCACGAAGAAGCCTCCATCAAAATGTTGAAGCATTTGATTAAGCAGAACCCGCACGTTAAAGAGGAGATGAAGAGGAACGGGTTAAGGAATCGGGATAGTTAGTTTATAAAGGAGCTGATCCACTTCCCTCAAGAGGATGATACTGCTGCCGCAGACTGGCCGTACAAGGGCCGTACCAAGGACAAGGCGTTCCTGTATGAGATTGTCGCCAATAAGAAAACTGGTCTAGACGTGGATAAGTTCGACTACCTGCTACGAGACAGCCACCATTTGGGAATGAATGTGACCTTTGATTACCGGAGATACCTCGAGTGTGTGCGTGTCATTGGGGGAGAAATTTGTGTTCGGGACAAGCAAGCTCACAACCTTTACGGTTTGTTGTACACCCGCTGGTACCTTCACCGAACTGTTTACCAACATGGGGTCGGGAAGATTACGGATGCTATGTTGATAGATGCCCTTGTACATGCCGACCAACACCTGAGGTACACGGATCAAGATGGAAACAAGTTTGCTCTCGGTGACGCGCGCCAGGATATGAAGGCATTCACCCACCTCACGGACGAGGTACTCCAACACATAATGATGTCCGAGGATCCGGCGATGGACCAGGCCAAGGCCATCCTAAAAAACATTGATTGACGACAGCTGTACCACTATGTTGGCAGCACGGGCCTGGTTGTGCGGAATATTAAAGTATCTGGATTTTTGGACTTGGTTGAGTCAAAGATACCAGCAGACAGCCAGCTCACCAGATAAAAGACTGAGGGCCAAGTTATCTCTGTCAGCTATGGTATGGGCAATTAGGACCCCATACAGAGGGTCCGCTTCTACAGTATGGATGACCCTGCCCATGCCAGAGAGATGTCAAGGGAGGGCGTTTCGAGGATGCTGCCTCACTGATTCCAGGAGAAAGAGTTCCTGTTGCTAGTGAAGAGTAATGATGAGGAGGATATAAAAGCTGCTGAGGCAGCTTTCCAAGAGGTTTGTCAGGATCTCCGTCATTGTCGTCGTCGTCGATATCTGCTCAGGGTGTAACACAACCAGAGCCTCATACCATTAAACACATCATAGAAGACTGCATTTCACACAATCACTTATGCCAACAACACAATCTTCACTTCTTGAGAGCTCTGTGGGAAAGCCCAATTGTGGCCATGGCCTTCCTTAGGGACTCGGGGCTGTTCGGCCAGGCAGCTTGGGGAATGGCAACAACATCGAAAACTGTTAATGATTGTTCTATTTATATATGTAATCATTGAAATGTATATTTAAATCCCAAGGAAGGCAACCCCTCCGTCCTGCCCCTAATAAATAACAAACCCATATTTGACATCGGTGATTAGAAAGCCCCCCATCCCATGTTTGGTGGAAACCGTACAAGTGCCCGAGGTAACGCACTTCATGATATTGTAATAACACATAAACAGACCCCTTTATCCCACCCCTTACCCCACACATACTAGGAGAGGTTATCTTGATTTTGTTATTGGAGGTAACATTGTACAGGGTGCTGTATTTGTCTCAGTTGTACCTACTCTAATTGCTGATCATACTGCTATCCTAGCCCTTTACTCTATTCCTGTGTGTCATATCCAGCATAAACATGTTATGAGTAAAATCAATATTCCTGAGCCGCTACATCAATCATTTAAATCAATGTTAACTAGCTTGTAAAGTAAAAGATTTCCATGCTCAATATGAAGTACAGGTTCACCACACAAAGTCGGCAGGAAAACAAGAAGGTAACTGGGTGAAATATGAGCGGCTCAAGGACATAGAGGTCGCCTCTATGTCCTTGAGCCGCTGCAGCAACCTTCTACCTTAATAGATTCCCTGACAATATATAATAATCTCACTACTGCCAAAGAGACTAGGAACCTTAACCCCTTAAGAGCGGCGGCGGAGTCCGCCTCCAATTTGCAGCAAGTTAGGATCATTATTAAGGCTTTTAAAGGGTTAAAATAGAGTGCAAATGGCCGGGAGCGCAGCGGGCCAGACAGCCGACTCCCAAGGCTTACCGCCGCCCATTAACTCATGTTCCCTGTGTTCTCGAGAGGCCGGCAGTGTAGCCAGTAGTGAGCATAGCTGGGAAAAATATGCCGCTATACGTTAAACTCCCATGTTACTGGTATCACTGTATGAGAACCACGAGTGCTACGTAGCTCGTTCTGGTCTCATTTTGAAGCTTTTAGCGCCTAGTTTTTTGCTGAATACATTTGTGTTCATGCAGATACTTGATTTATCTTTCAGGAGGGCCTGAATATGCCCAAATAAGCCCAAAAAAAACCCGCTAGACAAGGGTTAAAGCCGATGTAAAACAGGAGTACTGGCAAAAATCTTTACAGAAAATGAATGCCCATACATCTAAGTCAAGGGTTTGGAAGTTCGTTAATGCAGTGACTAAAGCCATTATATCACCCACTCCCCCTCTTCATCACAACCCAGTTGAATATGCTGGTGAACTAGTTAACAAATGGTCATCACAATCACAATTCACCTCACTACCCCAAGCAACTAAATATCGCCTCCTAGCACTAGTAGGCTAGCTCGCCTAACACCCTCATTCATTGATGACCTGTCAATCACAGAAGAGGAGTTACGACTGGCTTTGTCACGAGGTGGTAAAGCAACCTTCCCAGTTGATGATGGCATCACCTATGATACTCTTCGCCTCATTGCACAAGTTTCCTTTACCATCACTGTACAATGTAAGCCTCTCAGAGGGTGTCTTACCTCCTGAGTGGACACAGAGTACAATTATTCCTATTCCCAAGCCAAGCTCTACTGATCACCAGTCTATTTCACTAACATCCTGTGTGTGTAAAGTAATGGAAAGAATTCTTCTGACTAGACTTCTTACTCTAGTTGAAAATAAACTTTCTCCCAACTTATATTGCTTTCTTCCTGGACGTAGTGCTCACCACCTCCCTCCCTCCTCCCCCCCACTCCACTCCTCACCCCCTGTCCACTTCCACCTCCCCCCCCCCTCTCAAATACGAGAGTTAATCTCGGCGGCCTTGACACTACACCCTTCCAACTCGCTCCTTACCATACAGTAGTTTCCCCCCTGCCCACCTCCCCCCACACAGATACCTGGAAACCTTCCCTCCTACCCAACACCTCACCCCACTGTCGTTACCCCTCATACCCCCTCAGCCCAGTCTTACACAGCAGTCGCCATAAATGAATTACAGCCTACCCCGGGTCCTACCTCTCCCCCAACTACTAATACTGAACAAAACATCCATAACACTGTTTATTCAACACTACCTAGCTCTACATATATCCCTTCTCTTCTCCTGCCCATGTCACGCTCACCCTATAACACACCCTACTCTCACTCAAATCAACATATTATAATGACCCACAAACATAGATCATACAATATGCTCTCATGGAACATTAGGAGTTTACATACAAAAAATCCAGAGATATCCCATTATGCACAAGTCACTCGCCCAGCATTAAAAAGCCTCCAAGAAATTTTCCTATCAACAAGCAAAATCCTGCTCCCTCCACGTATACCTGGCTACCATGCTTACCACCTTTCCTCTGGGCAGGGAACTACGGCGGATTAGTGTTTGAAGAGGATGCCTTATGTAATAGGCATGTTCGTCAATGATTACGGGGCCACTAATAAATACACGTTTTGCGATGCTAGCGCCACGGCATACGGGGTAGCCATATATGTCGTTACTTCATTTGGGGCACATTTAGTTACCGCCGGGTTAAAGTAGCCCCGGTTAAAAAGGTAACTATCCCTAAAATGGAATTGACTGCCATGCTGCTATAAGCACGTCTGGTGCAACATGTACGCGCAGCATACGAGAGCGAGTTAAACATTGAAATCGTTCACGTTTGGTGCAATAGTCAGGTTGCACTCAACTGGATACATAGCAAGAAGTCTCTGCCAGTTTATGTGAGAAATAGCGTTAGATGAGATTAGGGCCCTATTGCCAGACGTTGCTTATCATTATGTAAATACAAAAGAAAACCCTAGTGATCTCATAACTAGGGGTATAACGGCTAGCCAGTTAGTGAAGTCCGAATTGTGGTGGCATGGTCCAAAGTGGCTGCTCCATGAAAGTGAATGGACAATTTGGCATTCTGTTGGTGAGGGACTTCTGCCACTGGAAACAGTGGCAGTTACAGCCCAACCAAATGAGCCACCGGGTCCAATAATAGAGTGGGCAAGATTCGGTGACTATAATAAACTAGTCAGAGTTGTCGCTTGGGTGTTGCGATATGTATCCAATATCAAGCTTAACACTTAAAGAGCGGGGCCCGACTTAAGTCTGTATCTAAAAAGCAGCAAGTTAGGAGCATTATTAAGGCTTTTAAAGGGTTAAATTAGAGTGCAAATGGCCGGGAGCGCAGCAGGCCACACGGCCGACACCCAGGGCTTACCGCCGCCCACTGACTCACGCTCCCTCTGTTTTCGAGAGGCCGGCAGTGTAGCCAGTAGTGAGCGTAGCTGGAAAAAATATGCCACTATACGCTAAACTCCCATGTTGGTGGTACCACTGCATCAAAACGACGAGTGCTACGTAGCTCGTTCTGGTCTCATTTTGAAGCTTGTAGCGCCTAGTTTTTTTGCTGAATAAATTTCTGTTCATGCAGATACTTGATTGATCATTCAGAAGGGCCTGAATATGCCCAAAATAGCCCAAAACCCTCCGCTAGACGAGGGTTAAAGTAACGGGCCAACTCTGCAACAGGGATCACAACATTGATGCTCGTGAATATAAAGCAGCTGAAGTAACTTTGATGAAGTGGGTTCAATCAGAAACCTTTTCCAATGAATTAGAATCTTTGCAAAGCTCGAATAAGACTATAATGCCTAATCTAGTGCGTCAACTAAGGTTGCACCTAGATAATGACCTCATCACGTGTGAGGGTCGCCTGAAGTGGTCGGGTGTAACGGACGGCACAAACCGTCCTATACTTATGCCAACAAGACATCACGTTACTGATCTATTGATCATACGTGCACATAGGGAAGTAAAACACTACGGGGTATGTCATATTATATCAAATTTACATCTCACATGGTGGATACCCAGAGTTCGACAAGTAGCTCGACGCGTAGTAAGAAAATGTGTAATATGCCAGTAACTAAAGGGTAAACCATATGCAACTGGACCAGCTCCACCTCTACCTGAATGCCGTGTAAAGCACATAGAGCCTTTCCAAGCTGTAGGGTTAGATTACACAGGAGCATTGAAGACGAGAGAGCATGAGAAGGTTTATATATTATTGTTTACCTGTGCAACGTCTCGAGCGGTACACCTAGAACTATGTGATAATATGTCTAGCGAAGAATTTATGCTGGCGTTAAAACGGTTTTGTGCCCGTCGTTCATTCCCTCAACTCATTCTTAGCGACAATGCTCCCACTTATGTCCAGGCATCAAAATATCTAAAGGATATGAGTAGTGATCCTACTATCATCACTTTTTTGGGAGAGAAGAAGTGGGAATGGAGGTTCATTCCAGTTAAGGCACCTTGGTTTGGTGGAATGTGGGAACGGTGTGTCGGCATAGTAAAGTCAGGACTCAGAGTGGTAGTAGGACGTGCTCTATTAAAGAAGAGTGAGTTGACGACAGTCCTCACTGAGATAGAGGCAGTCGTGAACGATCGTCCGCTTACATATGTGTACACCGACCTGCAAGAACCACTACCATTAACGCCAGCTCACTTGCTATATGGAAAACCATTGACTGCGTTTCCATCTGATTTCCAATCCATAGTAGAGTTAGAGGATCCCTCGTTGTACTCTGAGGTAGCGGTGTCTAAGAGATACCAGTATATATCGAGGATAATAGAAGATTTCAGAAAACGGTGGTTTAATGAATATCTGCTGGCATTGAGGGAAAGGAGTGTTATACCCTCTGGTAGACCAACGGCACCTACTGTTGGTGAAGTTGTTTTAATTAAAGAAGATAGTCCTTGTTTATACTGGAAATTGGGCCGCGTGTTGGAGGTATACAAGGGGGCAGACTCTGTAGAGTGGGTGGCACTATTGAAGACAGCCACTGGAACTACTGTTCGTCCTATCGCACGTTTGTACGCTTTGGAGCTCGATTCCACTTTACAATCTGATGCTCCACCTGTTATTGCTGGGTCCGAGAATTCTCAGATTAACGACTCACCTCTTACTGATGGTGATCAATCTCGGACCGGGACGCGTCCCAGACGCGCTGCTGCTGGCGCCGTCGACATGTGGCGTCAGAATATAACCTCTGGGCAACTTTAAGTTTAAGGTGGGGTTCAGGTATTTTTTTGTGGGGGGAGTGTATCGTATAAATACGATAGAATATGACTCTTTTGTGATCCCGTATGTCTCTGTGACGTCACGGACGTTCCTGCAGCATGGCGTAGGACGAGTAGATCGTATATTATAAGATTGTAAATAAGTTAAGTTATAAAAGGTCTAATATGCTATTAAGCAATATTGCCATGGTCGTATGTAGTATATATGAATTTATCGTATATATTAATATAATTTATCGTATAGAGCAACCTAGATGCGGTACGATAATTTGGGCTCCTGGCGTTTGCCAAGGCAGCAAGGTGTGCCTTTGAGGAAGACAGGGCAGAGCCTTCACGAACACCAACCAATTAACATCTAAATTCCGCCTTGAGTTGATCGCGCTATTGTGCCTCTAATCACAATACACTGACAGCAATACAAACAGCTACACCATCACGACGCTCTCATCGACGCCATGACTGACTGACAGATAAGCATAATATTCATGTCCATTCCCATGTAATCATTTATTCTTTCTTTCACTTGACTCGAGTCTCGGGACCGGTGTCTTGCCTCCCCATTGTCCGCCATATTGGGTAAACGTTCTCCCTTGCCTCATTGCCAGGTGGAACTATTGGTGAGTTAATTCCTGGCTAATATTAACCCTTATAACCTTACCCTATATATAAATTATTATGTGAGACCTTTGGATATAAATTAGCTTGTTTCAGATTGAATTCAATTTAGATATGAGTAGTTTTAATTTAGATTGATTTTATTTTGATTCATTATAGCTTAGTAATATTTAACTTCCATTGATAGTTTACCACAAGAACATAAGAAAATGGGAGTCTACAAAAAGCCGATCGGCCCACACAAGGCAGATCTCTGTCACACCCAGGATCCACATACACAGCACACCTAAGACAGCAGGTACAAACATTAGATATTATCGATTTCCAAGAGATGAACAGTACAGGAAAATATGGATAAACTTGTGTCGCCGAGCTGATGTCGTGAATCCAGAGCATGCTATTGTTTGTTCTGTCCACTTTACCAAAGATGACTTAGTTGATGATATGAACATTCGTTTACTTGGTATTGGAAGTCCAAAGAACAAGAGACTCCTGAAGAAAGAAGCTGTACCGTCACTCTGTCTTCATAATGGTAAGCAATATATTGTTTTTAGTGTTGTGCAAACAACATACATTACGCAATTTTGAGATTAAGATAGTATCAATCGTAGGCTAGCGAAATGGTGACTTTTTCTTATAATTCTAAGCATTTTGTGTTTCTTATAGAAAACACCAATACTCTGTGTATTTATTTTATTGTAATTGTATATTACGTACCGTACCCGATAAACTACAATATCACAATTATGGCTATCTATTGTTAGCTATGCTATACTACACAACTAAGAACATTATTTAGGTGAAACTATGAAAATGATTAAGGTGTGGTAGGTGTATATTGTGATTGGAGGTATTGTATTATAACTATATATAATTGTTATGAAGTTTATGTTGATTGATTGTTAAATAACAGAGAAACAGTTACCCAAGCATTCACCACCATCAAGCCATTTTCCCTCTCATCCTACCACACCTCCTCACCACAGTGGAAGAATGAGAAACAGTGGCAGAGTAGAGGAAAGAACCAGGAACGAAAGGACCCGCGGACACCACCAGGTGACGCATCGGAGGCAGGGTTCCCTTCCACACCGCCAGGGAAGAAACAACTCATTTCCCAGTACCAACAATGATATACCCTACAAATCCGGAACACGAATTGCCACCATCAATATGACACGTCTTCCAACACCAGAAGGGAACTTAATCATCACCATCAACAATTCCAAAGTCCAGGAAAATAACAGCAAGAAACATAAAAGGCAGGACCCCCAACTCATCAAGGACACAACAGCCAGCCCAGACAAACGTGCTCGGGCTGTTACCAAAGAGAGGGACTGTCCTCCAACACCAGGAAAGGACATAATCGTCAACCAGGACAATGCCAAAGCACCAAGAAAAGAAAGAAGTGAGATAGACAGGCGACAACAAGAATGGCACCACCAACACCGTATCTACCCCCGCCCTTGTTACCCGCCCCCGCGTCCGCTCTGGGACAAAAGAAACAAGAGAGTAGGGTCTAGACAGTTCCCCCCCACTCCAAGCCACAAGGAAGTAAACATCCCAAGTTACCAGTTGCTAGGTGCCATTTTGGCCCCTAATCCATCCACCGACCTGGCAAGGTAAAAAGGTAGATATACACTCCCACCGACTTCATTTAAGTATCTCAATCTAGAGTTGTTCTTGACACCCCGGGTAAAAGAACAGATTCAAAAGTTGAGGGCACAGTCGAAGAGTTGTTCAGTTGATCACAAGGCGTAGACACGATTACGAGACTGTAGTCACCCACGGATACTAATTATTTTGAGTGGGTATCAACAAGCTGGTTTATTAGAGCCTTCTGGGAGAAGTAAGCTAATATTCTCGGCCTACCTCAACCCCGGTGCTATTGTGGATATAAGCAGACAGTCAGGTAGTCCTACTAGCAAGCTTTATCCGGGATAGACCAACCCGCAAGTAATTCATCAAAGTATTTTTAAAGACCAGAGTAGACAGGAGTTCACTCCTGCGTTAGCTCAATTCTATTTTGTCACGGCTTGGGCTAGGCAAATTAGTTATTTAACCTAACAAGTGCGCATGGGGGTAATTAGACACCTCTGCTTGTGCTGACGTATTTGAGCTGTTTTCATCACTAAAATATTCATTTTACCATATATAGTATTAATACTTATCCATATGCGCCTATTATGGGTTGATTATAAAGGTATTAACCTGAAACAACAATAAAACGAGTGAAAACAGCGTTTGGATGGTCAAAATCGGAGATACAGGCCGCGAGTTATATAATGTATGGGTGAGGCAACCTGCTTTCCCGCCAATTTCCCCCAAGGCCACTGAGACACAGTCGATCGATACTCTCTCTCTCTCTCTCTTGCACTCGCTTGCTAACAGTGATGTCAATGCCCTGCTTGCAACTCGCTAATGTTAGCACGAAAATATACCTCAGAATAAGGGAATAACAGGGAAAATAGGTGATAACTGAAGGAGGGGAGGAAAGTGGGGAAGGAGGGGAGGTAGAGGAGTGATATTTTGCATGGCCCAGGGGCCAATATTTTTTTTTTTTTTTTTTTTTTTTTTTTTTTCGATGTTTAAAGTTGATTTTGTTTTTCTCTGACTCTTAAGAGTCTTCCCGCAGTCCGCCGGGGGAACTCTTAAGAGTCTTTCCGCAGTTCCCGGGTTAAGGTCCCAAACCAAAGTACTCGAGTTAAACTGTGGGAACCCAGTCACGTCAGGACAACCCCACGGCCAGCGGATCTACCCAAGATTGGATTACTAATTCTACACCATTGGATTAATTATTCTACACATCGAAAGTGAAGTTATTATACCGTAAAAGTTATAGAAGATCTAACTGAGAAAAGAAAATATACTTGGCATATTATCAGAGAGAAAGTTACCAAGATCAAAAGTGAAAGTAATTAAAAATATATCTACTGCGTATATGATAACAAGTATTCTGGAAACATCGGATACTGCGCACGTATAGAAAAAGTGAGAGAAAGGAAGCTCTAGTGAAACCCAAAGAAATCAGGGAAGTACCGATAATAATTCTGTTAAAATTAATAACAAATCAATTCAAGTTAACTTATGCATAAGCACCACAGTGATTTAACATCAGAAAAATAATTACGTTCAGCTTCCAAATCCAGAACAACTCTACGCAGGTAAATACCAAAAGTTCACATATATAATTACTACGTAATCTTTCTAAGCACAAGTGTAAATCTTCAATTGAAAGGAGTGCTATTATTATCTCTGAAATAAATCCAGGACAAGTATAATCTTTCAGTTCGAAAGCGGTCCCTAATACTTACTTAGATATTACATAGAATAATCCAGTCTTGCGAGTGAGACGTAGTGGAGCCTCATTCGTGCACTTATTGTTTTGTTCTTGACCATTGTTGTTCTAGTATTTACATATGCGATATTCTTGTGCAAATAAATGGAATATGAATATACGTCGTGTGATAATTATCCTCTATTGTCTTCCTGTGTCTGTGGTAAAACAATCAAACTTCTCCAGTTAGGAAGAGCCCACTTGATCAAAACCAATTAAACCCCAGTAAAAACCTGGCATAACAGATTGTATATTAAAACACACGAAACCGAAAATCTGCATAAGGCCGACTGGCCCACAAGAGGCATATCCCGTTCACGCCCAACCCATATCTTTCATATTATGTCTATCCAGTTTGCACTTGAAATTGTCTACCGTTTCTGAGCTAATCACTGCACTAGGCAATCTATTCCACACTTCTACACCTCTGTTCCCAAACCAGTGCTTACCTAGATATTTTATAAAGCGGAACTTACCCAATTTGAAGCCATTTGAACGGGTTATCTCGCCGTTATTAAGCTTTAATATCTCTCCCTTATTGATACCTTTCATCCACTTAAACACCTAGCATAATTATTATCTCCTCTTCATCTTCGTCTTTCTAGCGATATGCACACACTAAATCTAACCTTATCTAACTTGAAACCATTTGAGCGGGTTATGTCGCCGTTCTTTAGCTTTAATACTCATCATCTATCACCCTTATTTATATTATATATACTGTATATATATATATATATATATATATACAATAGGTGAAGCAGTAAGACAAATTAGAGTATTAGTGAGTGGGAGGAGTATAATCTGTAATTAGAGGACCGCCTTGGTCCCTTAATTACAATATTTACTCCTCCCACTCCATAGTAGGCTACAGGCACTTCTTTTCCTTGGTCACACAATTTCTAGTTTTAACTGGATTTTTAATAGTGGTTACTATCATACTAGGCATAAGTATCTCTCATAATGTACAATACATATATATATATATTCTTTTAAACAGACGAGGTTAAAAGCAATAGCAGTTTCAGCATTCAGGATTTTATTGTTACAGCTTTCAATAGTTCTAACAATTTTCCTCTGGGGTTCAGAGATGAGGTACAAAAGGTTAGCAAAATTCATGGTGGATCCAACGTTTCACAAGTAAACATCTTGCATCTTCAGGGAATGGAGAGGTAATGGTTAGAATAGGGACAATGCATCTTATTTATACAAAATTCGAGGATCAAGTAGAGGGAGGTGGGCGGAGCTACTGGGTGTGTGGTGGCTGTTCATTGGTGGAAGGTAGTCTATTCGCGAGACGGGCACTAAATCTTATCGGTGGTTGGTTGTTGGCTGTGGGTGGCTGTGATTAGTTGGTGTTGTCAGTTGTGTGCTGAGCGTGGAAGCGTAAGGAAGGGGGGCGCGGGGCGAGAGGAGGGGGGGCAGCATGCCTGTAGCGCTTGCCTGAAGGAAGAATTTGAAGGTCTTGTGTTTGGTTGTTGATGCTGGGGTTTGTTTGGATGTATAGAGCTACTAAAATAGCTAGTCTTCTGGGGTCTGATTCTTTGTCGAGTATGGTGGTTTGTTTGTCTAGGTCGGCGCGAGTTAGGGCAAGATGGTGGGGGGCTTGATAGTGATCTTTTATAGCGCCAGATTGAAGGTAGAGGGTTAGTCGACAGGAAAGGCGAGTCTGTGTCATTCCAACATAGGATAGGGGTCCACAGTCCCCAGAGGTGCAAATATGCTGGTATATCACATGATCGTCTTTCGGTTGGTTGTTGGTGGAAATTGGGCGGTTACGGAGGACAAGGTTGGAGGTCTTAGGAGATTTGTAGTAAATAATGAGTTTGATTTTATTGTCAGGGTTGGTGGGGAGGACGTTTTTGTTAATTATTTCTTTCATAATGGTTTCGTCTGTTGTGTGGTCGGAAGACATGTAGTTTCTGTAAAAAAATGTAATGTCATTGGCCGGGTTGGTGCTAGGGGGGTCTTGTTTGTACCATTTTTCTAGGTGGTGGTTGATGGCATTGGTGACGTCAGTGTTGGAATACCCATCGTTGACTAGGACCTGGGTGAGCCTTTCCAGTTCATTGTGTGTGTCATTCCAGGTGGTGCAATGGGTGAGGGCTCTCCTGACATAGGCGGCGATGGTGGACTGTAGGTATCGTTTAGAGCATTCACTTTCCCCATTAAGACATTGGCCATTGTTAGTAGGTTTGGTGTACACGGTAGTTTTGAAGCCGTGGTCGTGGAGGGAGACAAGGAGGTCGAGGAAGGGTAGATGTCCATCGGTGGTTTCTTCGTATGTGAAGTTGAGTCCGGAGGCGGCCATGAAGCGCTGCTGGAGGTCCCTGAGTTCGCCCAGGTCCTTCACCCGCACGAAGATATCATCGATGTACCTGCAGTAGACAGTGGGCCGGTGGGCAGCCAGGAGTTCCTCTTCGATAGTTCCCATGAAGAAATTGGCGAACAGGACCCCCAGGGGGCTTCCTACACCGTCGATTTGCTGGTACATATTCCCGCGGGGGCAGAGGAAAGGGGACTCCTTGGTACATAGTTCCAAGAGCGTTTTCAGGGCCTTCTCCGGGATGTCCAGAGGGGGCGTATTAGGGCAGTGGTAAACTCGACGTAGGATAAAATCTATGGTCTTGTCAACGGGCACGTTGGTAAACAGACTCTCTACGTCGAGGGAGGCGATGATGTGGTCGTTAGCTGGGGGGGCATCTCGTAGAATTTCTAGGAAGTCATAAGTAGAGTTGAGGTTGTATTGCCGTGGAACAAAAGGGATGAGGAGTTTGTTCAGGGCCTTGGCGGTCTGGTAGGTAGCAGTAGGGATCTGTGATATGATGGGGCGGAGGGGGTTCCCGGGTTTGTGGGTTTTTATAGTATCGTAAGCATAACCTGGGGTGAATTCGCCGATGAGTTTCTTCAGGTGTACGCCACCGGCTTTGGCGTTGATGGTGGTGTTGGCTTTCCTTTTTATTTCGTCAGTAGGGTTGCGAGTGATCCTTTTGAATTTGTTCTTATCACTAACAATGTCGTCCATTTTCCGTAGGTATTCTTCTTTTCAGTGTATCACAAGGCAGGAGGCCTTATCAGCTCGTCGGATGATGATGTTGGGGTTCTCTTTTAGTTGTTTAGCGGCTTTGAAGTGGTGTTTGTTGAGGAGCTTGCTTTGGTGGGATCCCCTGGTTTTGGCGGCTTCTGCTAGTAGGGTGGGTTATAATAATAATAATAATATAATAATACTTTATTTCAGACTCACACAGTACAGAGGGGACCATACTGGGGTCCATATATACCTTACAGTAACATAAATATATATAAGCTACTGTACATAGGCTACATAAAATAAAAAGAAATGAAATAATACCCAGCTTGCTATCATGTAGTTCACAGCACTGCCTCAACCAAAAGCAGTGGTCATCAAACTACTGTGTTACCAAAACCACTGTCCTAATTGTGTACAGTACCATGCCTCACATCATTTAGCTTCCGGTACAGTATGTTGCTACAGTACAGTATAGGAATATCGGTACTGTACTGCACTATGAGGTTCAGTACCGGTATGCTAATTCTGTAGAGTAGCAGACCTGAAATCATTACTTAAGGTTAAATATAGAGCAACTTCCTCCAGTGTGCCTGGATCCTAGAGGTGTACACTATGCTTGGAGTTTGTAGCATTTTAATGATACTGTTCTCAGAAGTGTTAAGGTGCTGAATGAATTTATATGTTAGGTTTCTAATGAGTGATTGGTAACAGTGTAAGTTCATATAGGCACATAGCGTACTTGTACTCTCATATTTTGAGAGCGCCAGAAACATTTTCATGATATTGTGATAATGAGATACTTAGTCTATTCACTGTCATTTTCTTATAGTTCCACCATAGTTGTGCTGTATACATTGGTGAGCAGTAGGAGTTGAACAATGTTATTTTTGTATCCCATGTGCACATATGAAATGTTCTTAATATTGAATTTCCCTGCATGTAAAGTTGCCTTCGCTGACGACTCATATCCTCATCATCTGAGTGATCACTTGAAATATAGTGTCCTAGATACTTTACTTTACTTACTTCTTCTATAATTTCTTCATACAAATGGAATTTAGGTAGCTTTGTTTTCAATAGAAGGTTAGATTTAAATATTATGATATTGCTCTTTATAGGATTAAATTTGACTGAATGTTCGATTCCAAATTTTTCACATACTCCTAATAATTTATCCAGTCCTGCTCCAGAGGGCGCGATTAAGGCTAGGTCATCAGCATACATGAGATGATTTACAATGGTGCTGCCAATACAGCACCCAGTGCGAGTCTTGTTCAGCTCCAGACTAAGATCATCCATGTAGACGTTGAACAGATACGGAGACAATATCCCCCCCTGCCTAACACCATTGGTTACGGCGAAAGAGCCTGACAGGATGTTGCCCCATCTTACACACATTTTTTGATTAGCATACCAGAAAATAAGTATCCTAACAATATAGCTAGGCACTCCCCTGTTAACTAATTTTTCAAATAAGGTTTTGTGACACACCCTATCAAAAGCCTTACTTGCATCAAGAAAACAAGAGAAAATTGAGCTATTTAGTTTGTTGTATGTATCAATCACTTCTTTCAGCACATAATATATGCATTGGTCTGTGCCGTGATTTTTCTTAAAGCCAAACTGATTGCTGCTGGTGACAATATATGCAGACATTCTTTCTAGCAATATCATTTCAACTACCTTACTCACCACACTAGCAAGTGCTACTGGGCGACAGTTGTCTTTAGCTGTAATTTTACCTGATTTATCTTTATTGACAGGAACAAGTATTACGGATATCATAGACTCCGGCAGGACACCATGCGTAATTAGACTGGTGATGCAAGAACTAAGTTTATCTGTTAACAACTTATCTGCATATTTAAGATGTTCTGCATATATTCCATCCAGCCCACAAGCTTTGTTTAGGTTAAGTTTTCTTATGGCATTCTCAAGATCACTTTCAGTCACTTTAATGTCTTCATAATTACTATCTTTCACATATTGAATTGCACCATTAGTAGACCTTTGGTTTACACTGTTAAGTAGTTCCTTAAAATGAGTTTTCCATAAGTCAGCAATGTTCTCTTCACCCGTAACCCCCTCAACACTGACAGGTAATGGTGTGTTACATTTTTGCATGGATCTGATGTCCTTCCAAAAACAGTTAGTATCCTTTTCTGCCAGACTCTTTGCAAGGGCTTCCTTCCTTAATTGGTTTTCATTTTGCTTAATAAATCTAATGGCATATTTGGTCCTAGCCTTTGCTCTTTTGTGAAGTTCAAATATAGGCCCCTGTCTGGGCTGACCTACTTCAAGCCAATGAGACCTAGCATCTCTGGAGGCCTGATACAGGTCAGCCACATAGTCTTGCCAACCTGGCTTATTGAATGAGGACTTATATTTATGGCTATTAAAAATACTTTCCCCCGCTTTTGATAAAGAATCTATTATACTATTGTAAAATGTAATAATGTCCTTTCTGTGTTGTGCATCACTACATTTTGGATCCCTGCATTGTGCTACACCATTACCATCATATTGAACCCTATTTAATAAGTCTTTGGTTTTATCACAGTACATTTGGCACTCTTCATTTGAGATTACAGATTGAGATTGAGATTGTAGGGCTGGGGTGGTGGTGATCTTGCCGTCTTTCTGGAGTCGTATGTCATCCAGTAGGACTTCATTTCAAGGCGTTTTCGGTGGGGTCCCGGCTTGGAAATGTAGTGGCCTTTGTTCAGGAGGTCTTCTTGGTCCGGCGTTAGGGTGGTGTTGGTGAGGTTAATATATCCATTTGTTGGCTTGGGAAGTTTTTATGTTTCCACCGTATAGACGGGAGAGTTTTTGGATGGTAGTGTTCTCTGTTTGTCGTCTGTGTTGTTCGTTGAGTAGTTGGAGTTTTTGGTTAATTTCTGTTTTGATTTGGTTAGGGGTGTTTCTTCTTATTCCCATTTCTGTAGCAGGGCGTCACGTTCATATCGGAGATTGGTGGTGGTCTCTCGTTTCTCAGCTAATTCTTCTCGTATCAGTTCTTCACGAAACTGGCGGGTGCTAGTACGATGTCTGGCATTCTCGTTGTGGAGTTTTATGTTAGTATAGCAGGTAATAGATTCTCTTTTAAACAGACGAAACAATCTCCGTGTATGGAAACAATTTGGTATAGATCCTTTCAAACATAATCAAATGTCTTTCAAAAATCCAGTGGCTATAGAGAATTTTTGTATTTGCTGATGTTCCTCATTTGTTAAAGCTATTCAGGAATCATTTTATTGATTCAGGATTTGAGTTGCAGAACGGAGATAGTTTCTGCTGCATGCATTCACGAAATGCTGCTCAATACCAAAACAGAATATGGATTAGCTTACAAAGTGAGTGATATTCACCTCACAGTCACTGGTCAGCAAAGACAACGTGTGGAATATGCAACACAGTTGTTGTCAGAGAGCTGTGCAAGTGCAATCATGTTTTTAGGCGAGAAAGGAGTTCTGAAGTCTAAAAACTGGAAAGAAACGGCCAAGTTCATCTTACTAGCAGATAACTGGTTTGACGTCATGAATTCCTCCAACTTTGGTGATAAGAAACTTCGCTGTGGATATGGAATGTATTTTGATGAACAGACAAGTATGATTGACACAGTGAGCACCATGAGAGTATGTAACTCTGTGTCAAGCTTACTCTATTCCTTTCAGAAAGGAATAATATTATCTTGCAATTCACTCATAGGGTTAATGGCTATGTTAAAGAACAGTCATCAGTTTGATTATATAATGACCCGAAGACTAAATCAAGATTGCCTAGAACATTTCTTTGGGTGCATCAGGCAAATGAGTGGACCTCAGGATCACCCAGATTCAGTCCACTTTAAATATAGACTGAAGAAATATTTGTTAGGAAGAGAAGTCGCCCTGATCAGTGACAAATCCAACATTAGCCAACATGCTGATAATGATGAGTGTGTTATTTATGGGGTGGTGTCGGGTGCAACTCCAGAGACACCAAACTCCTATGACCATGAACTGGGCCTAGAAATTTGCCTAACTAGCTTGCTTGTTATGCCCTGGTTTTCTACAGGATTAACTTGGGTAATGTGGGCTCTATCTGACTGGGTATATAAGGCTGCATGCACAATACAAGGTATGAGGAATAGAG